>NMRA01000057.1:405108-430055 GCA_002633005.1 Phoronis australis
GGGGGGGTAGGTGGAGTCCTCTGTCTCGGTTCAATTCACCATGAAGACAGAACCTTACCGTTTTTGGATCTATCCATACACGTGGTCAATAATGGCTCCATCAAAATCAAGATCTACTGGAAGCCAACACATACGGACCAATACCTCCAGTTCTTTTCCAACCACCCCTTAAAGCACAAGTATTGTGTCGCTCGTACCCTTCTGGATAGAGCTGATCGTTACATCACTGACAACCGTGACTATGTCGAAGAGGTGGACCACGTTGAAGATGCTTTGCGAGCTAATGGATACCAGGAATGGATGTTTACTGACCCCCCTAGTCGTAAACCTACTGAAAAACTCGATGGTTCCTCCGTTGCCATCCCATACATAAGAAGAATATCTGAACGCCTACAACACACCTACAGAACCCAAGGTATTTCCTGTTATATGAACAAGGAACAAAATTGGTATACTCGTAAGCTCAAAGAGGCCATAAACATCAAGAGTCAGCGCCCCCTCTTGAACCGAGACAGAGGACTCCACCTACCCCCCCAGTACTCCAGAATTCTTAACGAGCGTTAGGTGGGAAGTCCCTCATTCATCGACAAAGACCTGGTGGACCAGGTCGAAACGTCTGCCATCAACCAACCACGTCTCTAAGTAAGTGAACATTATATACATCTATTGAGTATTGACGAAATGAAGGAAATCGTCGTTGGGGTCTCTCAGGTAGGACATGAAATGCTATTGTTTTATTCTTCAAATAGGCCAAGTTTCTTCAACAGTTTCTTCTGTATACGCAACGAGAACAATGGAGAAAAATGGACTTAAGTTAGTGTTAGTTGGTGGTGTCATTGCTGCTGCATTGTTGCTGGGCGGAGCCAGAGATGCAGCCGGTGGAGTGCTGCTACAGGTCGTCATAGTAACCGGGGCAGTGTCTGTCGTGACTGCAGCAGCAAAAGGAGCGTCAGCAGCTTCAGGAGCATTAGCAGCGGTAACATTATTAATAATAGGAACTGTAGCAGTTAAAGTCCATGGCTCAGGGACAGGCAGCAACGTTGAAATGACAAGTATGTTGGGGAAATGTGCTATAGTGTTGTCTTCAACGTTATCTGTACTAGTCTTATCTGCCGTGACACTGTTGGCCGCCGTGCCGGGGATAGCAAATACCGGAAAAAAATCAGAGCCAGTGGCTGCAGCCGGGAGTAAAACGGCAGCAACAGCAGTGATCGCAGCGGCAGCTTCAGCGGCGGGAGTAGTGACGGTGGTGGGAACAGTTGCAGGAGTCGGGGATGTGGCAGTTGTGGGAGGCGCATTGGAGGTTACAGTTGTGGCAATAACAACAGGGACCGTCCTACTGGTGAGTATACTGCGCGCGAATTCGAGCGACTGTAATTAAACAATGATGCGTTGCACAGACACAAGACGGTTGGAAAAGCCAGGTCACGCGAGACCATGCAAAGTCACGCGAATGTTTAGCGTGTATGCTAATATTACTAGCCTAGGCTATCCTAAAAAAATGGTAGCCATGAAAGTGTTGAATTATGAGATAGAATTCATTGATTCAGTTCCATAAGGGAAGATATTTCGACCCAAATGCTTCACGAGTGTCTTGCGTCTACGGAAACTCACCCGACCGAGACAGACTTGTCTTGCTTATATCACTAGCTGTATGTTATATTAAGCCCGGTCTGAGTAGACTAACTGCAAGACATTAGCTTGCACTTACAGCGAGAAATCACTTCCTATGGAACGGAAACGGTGAATTCGACAGTCTAATCTCGCCGACTAATGACTTCAGTTGGAAACATTTTGCTTTGATAAGCCAGCAATCTCCCGAGCATACCTGTACTCACGAAACACTCGCTTTTCATTTCGCGACGTTTGCGAGGTCTTGGGGATCTGATTTTTCTCGCAAGAAACTAGGTGTGCGGAGGGCTCCCCTGGGCCTTCACTGGAAAACTTTACCAAACTTTTGTTTGTAAAGTCGACCAAACTTAGAATTTCGTGATATTTTGGGTGAGTTTGGCAACCAGCCTTCACTATCAAATTCTGACAAACGTTTTGTTGCCAACTCTACCGAGCTGTAGTTGGTCGTGTGTAGATGTTACTTTTTTACAGAAAGCGAGTTAAGAGCAGCTTCAAAGGTACAGCCTGTTCACCATCTGTGTTCTTATCAAACGAATTTTGCTCACAGGTAATTTATATGTACAGTCGTATAATTTTCAACTGTCGTCCTGTTTGTGCACATTCATTTCAATTTAGTTACTACCTGTAATACATGTAGGTAGCTTACCATGTTTTTGATATCCATACGTACCTTTTTCCGAATATAGATTAGGCTGTATGCTTGTGTACAAGAAATGCTTATACCAAACTGTGACATTGTCTGAATGAATTTCTTGGGAGTTACGTAGAAAAACATCCCGGTAGCATTAATACAGTTTGTAAGCACAGTTTTTTTACAGACAAGAGCTTGTGTTGGAGTTACTACATTCAAACCACAGGAGGCTAATTCGCATAGAAACCGAATGATTCGCGTGTTTGATCAGCTATTGGAAGAGTCGACCAAAGACGGCAAACGGAATCGTAAGGTTTACTTTTATACGTGGACTAAACCGTTTGAGACAGGAAATCGTCCTCTGGATCGTCATCTTGCGCTCAACATAACTCTTGACAAACGTCATTTTGCTAGCATAGAGCTGTGCAAGAACCGTGGGAAAAACACTATCTATCCTGACTCGAAGTTCAGGAATATGGATGACGCGAAAGTAAGCTCAGAACTTCGATACGCTGGCTCAAAAGCTCTAACAGATGAAATCTTTAACAACGCCGCCGAATACTTTGTGGATACTTCTGTTGAGTGCATGTCGAAATTTGGTGGATACGACTTTTTGTTGAACAACTGCCAAAATTTTGTCTTTCAGTATTTAAACCAACTGCATGTTGAAGTAAGCTGGACACTTCTTCAAGTATTACGCCTTATTATGGATGACGCCGACGTTAGTCGCCTGATGCATGGACTCTTCATATTTTTGCCTTTCCTTATATGTATTCCTGGTGTAATAATCGTAACCCATCCTTTTATTTTGGATGAATATCCAAGTTTCACATTCGCTTTACTGTGTATAGATTTGATAGTGACTCTCAGTTTTGCGCCTACTTGCGCTCTAACGCTGGCACGAGGTATTTTGCGTGGAGAAATACCCGCGCTTCAAGCGGCGTTTTACTTCTGCGCTGTCATCGCTATTGAACTATGTCTACTTCTTTGTATTGCAGTTTAGTATTCGAACGTATTCACCAGTTCATTCGAATAACACAGTTGCCGCACTAAGAAACACAGTGTTCCTTACTTATAAATACGCTTTACGGCCCCCAGAGATAAACCCAGTTCACCGATTAAAAATCATGCCTGGATGCAGAGATCGACACACCGACAGCCAAACACAGTGCCAGACAATCTCTCAAACCTTGGCTTACACCCCTTCCAAAAAAAAAACAACTCACCAACTCACGGCGCTAGTGCCCGAACTCACAAACATCGTGCGCCAAGTTTTTAGTAGGGTGCCTCGTTTTTAGATACGGAATGCAATGCTTTTTAAGCCCGATTCAGTATTAGGTGGTCGTTCAGTCGCGTTTCTGATTCGGTGAAATAGTCTATTGGGCTCGTGACCTGTGTTTTAGGTCTAAGACCACGGTTTGGGCCTTTGTAGCTGATCACATTTCTTTTTGGCCAAAATATGAGTACGAACTTTAAAATCAGCGCACACGTGAACAAAGACATTGTATTAGTCGACTTTCTGTTCATTATCGCTTTTCCAAGATCTGATCACTCTCTTCCCTCACACTGCATTTTGATGTGTACCAGTGCAGACTGTTCTCGACTAGTGTTACCTGACTGGAGTATTGTGAGCATTTTTCTTGAGAACGGTTTAGTGATAAAAACCGAAACGTCGACTAACACAATGTCTTTGTTAATGTATGAGCTGATTTTAAAGATTTTGTAGCTGCCGCAAATGGATGAGGTTTGAAGCACATTCTGTGCCAATTTTTCAGAGGGAAGTTCCAAGGCAAGAAAAACATGGTTTTGCTGAATTTCTTCGTCGTTGAGAAACCCCATCGCGTGCACTTACTGTCAGTTATACATTTTTAAGTGTCTTGAGAGAATTATATCCTATTCAACAATAACCCCAACATGTTTTTTTTTGGTTGTGAAATCTATAATTTATATTTATAGGACTGACTGTTCATTGTAATTCCAGAATAAACTTGGAAGATCACTGAACCTGGACTTTCATCAAACTTTGTGCACGTAATCCAATAATATGTAATAATGTAGCACACGCATAGAAAACAAAAAGTAACGCCGTTTTCGTTGCAGGTCAATGGCCATGAGTCCCATAACCTTCTACTTTGATATGCGCAGTAGATCAATGAACACTTACGTCAACTTCCTAATACAAATGGAGTACACCGATGTATTTCTTAGCAACATCGGTCACGGATTTGTTTCAGAATTAACTCGGATTTTACTTTCTCTGCCCATTTTGGGCCGGACTTGCCTTTCAACATATTAGTAGCGTAACATTGCAGTGCTGGCCAGCATTGACTTAGAACTAAGACTCGATAGGTCTCAGTTTGGAACAATTAGTAGTTGTTTTCAAAGCAAGGGCATAGAAAGAACTTAGAGTTCGTTATTTCTTGATACCTAGTTGGCTTGTCAACGCGAGTCATTTTATTCGCCATGCATGGACTCAACCAATAGCGAACAGAACCAGTTCTTTACAATACAGAAATTACTTCTCTTTAGTAAGGAACAAGGTGAGACCATTTTTATTGCAGTAATTAGTGTTCCCAATCAACAGTTCGCTTCTTGCACTGATCGCTTTCAATACACTTTACAAAACATAAGCTGAAACCGACCAGTTGATAGAAAGTGTAATTGCGAAGTATTTTGTCATGTTTCTGTATGTGCGAGTTTTCAAAGATTTTGTGAATACAAATAAGTATTAAAAATTTATTGAACTTGGAATATGAAGTAGCATCATTATTACACATATTTCATGTATTGAGAATTGACTTTGAATGGTGTCACAAGATGATAAGCAATCGATAGGACCAGAAAGAAACGCAATGAAATAACGAGCAAGATATAAACTCATCGCATTATCCGTGTATGTGATACCCTAACTGTTCTAACAACTGGACCAGTCATTGCACTTAAAATGATATTTAAGTATGATTTTTGCTCAAAGCGACTAGAGTATAGGTCTTGTTTTACAAGGCTTGGTCTCATTTGAGTTTAAAGGAAACTAAACTGGTTTCGCAGCTCTATTCACAAAAATTGCAGTGTCCGAAAAACATGGCCACACGACTTTACATGCTGTTGGAGAACCTTGCTTTGCTTTTCTGTCCAGGCATCCAGATCCGGTTGGGTGTTGCAGACGGACATTTACGTGGCCATCTGGACAGTGAAGTTTGCATTCATGGACAAGTGGAGATTTTGAAGACGAAGTTCCTGAAACAGAAACCGGATAGCATTACGTCTTATTTACACCAACACCTTAAAGTAAAAATCCAAGCAAATTCTGCAAAACAGGTACAGAGAAACACGTTTATTTTCAAGGAGCATGGCTTAGCAGTAAGCCTAAGCAACGGTTGCAAGGCGTGCTTCAGGCCTCCATACAACACAGTAACTTTCTGGTCAGACTAATTTAGCAGGCAAAGACAACTGGGCTGCGTTCCGGAAACCCTGAACTCTCGTTATTCAACATTTCAGCCGACCAACTCCTTCAGTAGCCGCCATTTTGCGCAAGTAAGGTCGCAGAAATACAGTGGAAACACTCGCCTTTCAGTCCTGTAATTTTACGAGCTCTTAAACAATCTTGCCTTTACACGAGCTTCTTGCATCTAGGGACGAAGAGAACAACGAGACAACACCGTCGTCTTCTTGATGTCTTGAAAAGGGGATATTTAATGTTTTTAAAAGCGTCACATGTTGCCATTGGTAAAAATACAACGTACCTTTGTATCTTCAAAATAAATGAAGTCGTTGTGTGCACCACCATTTTTGGTAATAGACGAGGGTTGCGTGCCCACACCAAACCAACGGAGAGTGTCTAAGACATGACCTGTCATATCCGGTCCCGTGTTTCTAACAATTTCCATAGAAATATCAGTGGCATTAAGAGCAAATATCGCATAGAAGTACGTTGTGTTCTTCACGCTGTCTGAAACACAAGATGTCAAATAAACATAAATAAGAGCAACGCTAGATGATTACAACAAAATCAAATTTCCAACAGTTGATTGGTAACTTTCCGACGCTTGTGACATTAGTGGAGGAGAGATGTTTATTTCGTTATTTTTCTGTGATAGGGTGGCTGTTGCAGTTTCAACAGTACCATTTCGTTTGATGCCAAAATTGATTTTTTTTCATAAAAATTTTAAAAGTCCTAGTTTCGATACCCCGGTGCAAAAGTGGAACATTTTAAAACAATTCTGAGCAGCCTGGGTTTTGAAGCCTCGCATAATGCATTATCTGGAAGTTTCATATGAATCCAATTAGCTGCTTCCGAAATATGAATTTAGTCAAATTTGAACGTTTTTGTAGGATCCTACGAAACTTCAAAATAAAATATGACACGCACGCTTTTATTGTTCATAGAATAATTGAACAAAATCGACAATTTTTTGTGTTTAGAAGAGTTCTCCTTAAAATCGCATTTTAAACATATCGTGAAGTGACCACCAACGTTTTGGAGCTATCCTCATGAAAGATCTTCCACAGTAAGGGGAGCCAAGGGAGTCAGTTACTTAAAAAGATAGATCACAATTCAAAGTTAAATCGCTATTCATGCGTTGATAAATTCTGCAATGAAACCATGTATGCCAACTTATTACATAATACAAATCAATAAATCACACACACGCGTGCTTGGAGAACTCACCTACTTCATCTCCTTCATCCCAAAAGATGTCTCCCTTCGCTTTCCCAGAATCATCAGGGACCACGATTAATCCGAATGGCTCCTGGCGACTAAAATAACATACAATTCAAATTTGGAAAGTGATAGAAATTGCACGAATTGCGAGTAAATTTCAAAAACGAGATTGGATGATCGTGCTTTTAGCAGCTCACAATGTTTAATGTTACAGTCGGAACAGCTATGGGAAGGAACAGAGGGAATTGTCAATGTGAAGCCTACAATGGGTCGTCAAAGACTCGACAGGGCGGTTGTGGTTACAACAGTAGCCAATTACAGGCAATAACCCGAGATTGAGAATTTCATTATACAGTACAAAACATTGATTACCTCTTATCGCCAGCATTTCGATAGGAACATTGTCATAAAATAATTCAAAGTTACAATCGCATTTCATCTAAACATGTTAACCATCCAATTTGTATGTCAAGAACGAAACCCACGTTAAATATATAAACACAAATGGTTGTTACCAAAAACACGATTTGACCAGACTAATCTAAGGTTACCAACCCCGCTTGGAACTGTGCAGAATTTAGCGTGTGCACACTATGTAGAGACTTTTTTTTTCTAAACAAACTGCACCGATATTCGTGGACAGGTTTGCTCGCAACTTTCTCGGATTACCTGAAATGAGTGTTATTGGCGTGACCCTGTGTTGGTATTATGTATCCACCCCTCAGATGCAGTGGTATTATGTCCAGGGGAGCGTCCAGTCGTGTCCATCCTTTTCGTTCGTCGAGTTCTTCGCCCTTGAGAGGAAACGCACACCAAGTGGATACCAACGAAATTCAGTATACCAACATCACTACACAGTCAAGTCATAAATGATGTCACGTAGACAGTTCCAGTTACCTTTGTATAATTAGCATCAGACAACCATGCCACACAGCTTTCCATTTGCGTCTATCTGTATTAACCGAGACTTTCTCGTTTTGCCTCCAGATGTCTATGAGGCAATTGTCATTTAATTTTTTCTACATGAGGGGGATTATGAAGCAAAAAAAATCGAAAGACACACGAAGAAGCATGGGCGGCGCTGCACTTAAAAAGTGGAGGTCTGGAGCCCCTCCCCAGCCCCCTGTGGTACACCGCCCATAGACCTTGGGCGGCGCAGCACTGAACAAAGTGAGGGGGTATAGCCCCCCATCCCCCTATGGTGCGCCGCTCTTGAGAAAATAAGCACAAAACCAATATTCGGTTTAAATGTCAGACGACTAAATGGAAATTAAATCATCTCTAGCTTTTGCCTTCAAGTGCTGACATAGCTTCAGTCGAAGTTGTCAAATTCGATAGATGAGAGCAGCAGCGGGTGGTGCAACAGCGAGTGGCATTCAAGGAAAACGTACCGTTCTGTAGTCAAACCACCGACTGTCAGGAAAGTATGCGTCAACATGAACAGTGCCCTGAAAACACAATGATCCATCACTAACGAAGAACTAACAAGTTTCAGTAACACTTATCATATAGCAACATAGAATGACCTAGTGGTTACTCGTGTACATTCGTCACGTGAAAGATTGTCCGCTACTGAGTCATCGGACTTGTTTTTAAACCGAAGTACAACTAAACGTGGTAACTGTCCACAATAACGAAAATGAACTCGCCAAGCACGTCCTCGACGATGTAGGTGACTTCTAGGTAAAGATTTTTGTGAATATTCAAATGGTTTGAACAACAAAAAGTAACCACAGACGACGAACAGAACAACGTCACTGTACGTCCGCCGTCTACAAAAATTGAAGGAGACTCAATAGTCTATCGCGTCTTAGTGAAACTGCAAGGTGTGTTTGAAACAATATCAGTCGTCTGTAGTACCGTATGTAACCTCATCGTGGAAAGTTACCTGATCTAAGACTGGCGAAATGAGCAGCGCCGAGCCCCACAGAAACTGTCGGTCTATGTCCAGGGTGGTAGCGTCTTTCACAAATCTGGGGAAGAATGTTGAATCATTTTCATTCCTTCTCTTCAATCTAATTAGGCTTAAAATGGCTTAATATTAATGTATAAATGGCCTTTGAAGTAGGTGGAAATGGCTGATACCGGAAGTATGCAAAGAATCTCACAAAAAATGCATTTTCATCCCCTTTTCTGTATTTCAATTCGGAGGAAAAACCGCATGAATGTGCACCGACATAAAAATAATAAAAACAGATAAAGCATTTCTCTTGATCTTCATCCAAACAGTGAACAATATTCTAAATACACAATAAAAATCTGTGATGCGATTACTCTTCCATTAACGAGCGGATGACCGTGCGTCCTTGCACATGCGCGTGGTAGAACAGTGTGTAGAGGTATGGCAGAAGGGTGTAGCGTATCTCCATGACGTGGCGAGAAGATTCTGCAACAGCCTTTCCGAAGGCAGCCGGGTCTTGTTCCTGTCCAAAAGAGGTAAATATACTGCAAATGCTTGATTTGCATACTAGATGCCTTTTCTTGTTTCATGAACTTAGGCACTTTAAACGACGTGAAGGCCATTTTGGTGTATCGCCTCTTTAAATGGTGTGTGCGACCGACTAGGACCGCTGTCAAGGAGTAGTACTGTTGCCTATGCACCCCCATCGGTATCTGAGAGTCGGACAAGGAGAATTATTGCTAAATAACAATGGCTTATGAATTACAAACTGATTCCAGTTACTGCATGGTCACGGGCCTACCCACTGGCTTAGCCAGAGGTACTCAACAGGAGAAGGAGTTAACGCAAAAACGTGGGTGACAGGAGAAGGGGACTGAACTGAGTGTCAACCAGGGGGCACTTTGCAAAGAACAGTTCGACGATTTTTTTACAATTAACAGTGGTCATAGCCGGGGCCAATGGAAAACATTGTCTTCGTTTAATCGAAATAAAAGTTGACATGAACCAACCTTTCGTAAATTGATCAACTTTTGATTTTACCGTAAAGGCGATGTTCACTTGCCCTCCACTCAGATAACATAAGTGATCCTGATCTTGAAAAAATAACAGCTCGTTACCGCTTGAGATCACTGAGGCATGCGCTAGATCATGCAAGATTTCGTCAGACTTCATGTATTACACGCGACCAGACAAGCTTCCTCGAGATTCTTGTGTCTGCGGAACTGAGCCCATGCTCAATCAACTGACTGGATAAGCGCCGAGCATGATCTCGAACTTTAACGAACTGTAAGTTCTCACAGGGTCCAAAAATGACTTCTCATCAAGGTAACCAGTAGGCTCAGAATAGTTTCAAAACGGATTGCTGTTTAAATAAAAAGTTATTTTATACAGAAGGGGGTCCACAGCAGCTTTTTAACGCTGCTCAGTGGAACCCTTCCGTGAAAACATATTTGAAAATAATAAAAAATTCAAATCCCAAAATTGCTCATTACCTTTTGCCCTAGAGTGTTGTGATTTCTAGAAAACGTATAGAACGCCCCGAGTTGCATCCACCGTTGACAAAGCTCCGGATTCGAATCGCCAAAAAACCCGCATATATCTGCGCCGATCTGTAATTGAGGAAGTCACAAGATTTAAAGGAGCTCAGTAGCCCTAGGACTGTCAAGACGCGCACTCAATGCAATTCACAGATTAGAAATATTTCATCAGTTTCAGTAAAAAAGTGACAGAAATTTACAAGTGACTAACCATATTTAAGCAAAGTTTTTACTTACATAAGGAATTCCAAAAATGTTGAATTCCAGCATCCCTAAAATGAATAAATACCAGTTATTGCTTACTTGTGTGTGAACGGGAAATGGTGATAAACAAGACTTCGTAAGCGCATGTATTACACCTCGATAAATAATTTGTAAAATAAACAACATATGCCAAGTGAGTGTAAGATAATATACTGCAGTTTACACAATTGGACAAAATCCCTGAGTGTGCTCAGTGCAATTTCTTTTAATTTCATAGTTAAATGATAAACTGTGCGTCTTTAGTTAGCACATACCGATAATACTGTGGTGTAGGTTCGACCATTTGCTGTCGTTGTCGCCCAACCAATGTCCAGCAAACTTGCCGCTTCCTGGATAGGTCGATCGACTGATAACTATACCACGCTGGGATGTCGCTAGACGCAGGCCCCTGAATTGGTTAAAATGCACGTGCATCAAACAGGGTTGTTTTCGGCAAGGTCAGTCACTATAACAGTGATGTAGACTCGGGGGAAGGGAGGCGAACCGCCATGAGGGAGGACGTTGGGGACCACAGTGAGAGGGACGTCGCCAAAATGGTAGCAAAGGACAAAACTGGTGACGATCCGAGAAATGGGGTTTACTGGGAACACAGTGTTGTACACGGGGACATATGAAGGCTTGAACCTGATTCCATTGAACTTGAAATGTGGACAGCGCTGTGTACGCCATGATCCATATTAGCGGGTATCCGTTTGTCAGACAGAATGATAAATCAAACGCATTGTACTGAAAATACGGAAGCATTCAATCTCCAGAGCCGTAAATAAATGATCGAAAGCGATATTAAATACCTAGTACTATACTGAATAAATTTTGAAAACAGTAGCACTACACGTATGATCGTCGGAGCACGAGCCGGCAATGATGGCGTTAAGCGTGTCCGCCTTAAATGTAATCCGCACAAAAATCTTTCGGAATTAAAATATCAGCTGGATATAAACACCATTTCCTTCTTAGCTTGCGCGCGCAATTTCTCCCTACTACTTACCTCAAGGTGGGTTCTGTCTGACTCCATCCGTACAGACTATGAACATCGTAGTGATTGTACATGCTGTCATTTTGTAGCCCTAACATACACAAGGTCTTATCCGACAGGCGACTCCCAAAAATGGAAGCTGAAAGTACGTGATGTGGTCGTTTCAAATATTTCCTGTTGCCACAATCTTGACGAAAACTCATCCATTCTATACTGTAAATGAGCGGGTGTAGGCCCATGTGGTTGCATGTGAAAATGCGCCTATGTTCAGTCCAGCCCATGCACTTACTTGTAGGCGAAACACTTGAGCAAAAATTTGTAAACAGCATTCTAAACGAACATTTAAGTTTTCATAATAATCTCCTACAAATGAAAGCGCAAAGAGTGAACAAAAGATAAACATGGACAACACCCAAATTAGAATATTGGAGGGGGTGGGGCTCAAATTGAAGGTGTCCAACCTGGGGTATAAGGCTCTACAGTCATGTCAAGAACCACCGGCAGAGGGCCACATCATTTTGGCAAGAACAAGTGTCTTCAACTCAGAACGAGCAGGGCAGCTCTACTTCGGAGGGAAAAAATTACAGTTAATTTCCACAAGTTTAATTGTTTGCTATTCTTAGCATTTCGATATTTATGGTGCTTGAACACAGTCTGCGTGACATGCGCGTTGTCATGATGACGATTAGTTCTAGCAAGAGACCTCTACAATATTAAGTAATACTTCACATTTCAATGGGTTCACTTCTTTCGTTAAAAAGATAATTTTCACGACAGTGCACGTACAAGATTCAGGAGACATGTCATGCGTATTCTAGAGACTAAACTAACGGAAATGAATTACTTCACATGTACACACAGGTTTCGCGCCATATGAGTAGCATGATATATGCTAATTTTGGTACATGTATACGCTGTAAGTGACTTACTGGGTTTGTATGGTGGACTATCCAAACTGGAGTTTGTTGGGCACTTGAGAGACCAATATGGTTTCGCATCATCGGGCCAATTAAACGGCTTTTCTTCATTCGTTCCAAAGTTGGCTGGCTCATTCATATCCTGAAACATTAGCCACAGTCCCCAGATGGCCCTTTCAAAGTTTGCGTAAAACAAAATCAAGGTAAGAATGTATCAGACCAATGCACGCACACACACCCTGTGTACACGTTCGCTAAGTTAGTAATCTGAACACAGCCTCTGAAATAAATGGTGTCGAAATTGACCAACTAGAAATACTAATAATACGTATTTAAAATTGTCTACATTTTGGATGTTGTCGCCAAAGCAAGCGCACCGGCCATGGATGCAGAGTCATTGTTGTAGATTTGCGCTACTTTAGTGGAACCTATTCCTTCAGGTTTTGTGATGTGAAATTGAAAAAAAATCTCTGAAAATATTTTAATATTGCGCAATTATCCGTTGCTTGTCAGGCGGCGATTGCGTTTCTATTTCAGAGACGGCATGGCTTAGTAGTTTGAGCTCCGGACTCCCGCTTGGAAGACCCAGGTTCGAACCTGGCCTTACTGGCTGACAACCTAGCATTACAATGCTGTCTCCAACTCCTCTGAGCGCAGTCGTGCAAGTGAATGTACGCGAGGGAATGAACGAGAACCTGGATATAATGCAAACGCGATTTCTGCGGCTGTGCTCATATTCATTTAATGCCTTTATACTGGAAAATATTAGCATCTCTTGCATGTAATCTGCTCTTACAGGAGTACAGACATAAACGGAAGTGAAACTTGACGTGTGTCAGTGGCACTGCACACTCATTGCTGAGTTTAAGAGCCTGATTGATCTGACCAAGATCTTAGACAAAAATTCAGCAAATAACGTCCAGCATTTCAAATCACAACTGTCTTACAATCCAAAGTCCATCAAAGCTGATGTTTTTGTGGTGCTGGACTATTTCGTTAATCCAGAAGTTATGAGTGTCGACCTTCAGGAAATCCGGGAAAACTACAGGTCCTTTGGGCCAAACCTGGAAAACAAAATTTCATTTAAATACCAATGATGACCACTAGAGTTGGAAAAGAGATACTAAGAAGGTCATAAATGCAAGAGTGAAGTTCTTCGCTAGTCTATACGATCCATCACGTTATATTTTCTCCTGTTGAATACTCAGCTTGTGTTGATGACCTCAGAAAGAAACATAAGAAAGCAAAGGAACGTTTTCATGAAAAGCACATGGAGCTAAAAGACATGTCATATGTCTACTGTAAGCGTTGAAGGGAATATATATACATGATCTCATTTATTGGCGAACATTTTGGCTTTATCATCTTTTGTCACGCATATACATGCGTGTATGTGTGTTTGATAGCTGCGACATCGCGTGCCATCGCAGTGGCGTAGTTTTCAACCTATCCCTGCTTTGGACTCACATTTTGAAACTACTCGAGTAAAAACGTACTTTGTACCGCGGAATGTCCATAAAGTGCAACTTACATAGCCAAGCATGTTGTCGGTGTTGGTCATGTTGAAATCTGGACTAGTTCCGTTGGGCCATCTGATGTAAACGTTTTGTTCTAGACCACGGTGGTAAGGTCCATAGTGCGACACGTTGGAGATAAGGGCTGGGTCCTAAAGGTAGGCCGAATGTTTCAATCTGGTTTTAGTATACTTAAACTTTCTAGCTACTCGTCTTCCATCACAAAAAACAAATTCTAATTTAAACCACTTAATGTTATTGAACTAGTCTTAGATCGTCCTTGGTCAGATTTCATGACTTCGAAGAATTGACAGCTTGCTATTGGTTGAGACCAAACTCTACAAGTTAGCTTGTCACGGTTCTTTTCAAACCCCTGAGTCAGGAGCAAGATGAGACCGATTTCATAGCGCTAAATGTATGTGGTCTAAACCTACAGATCTGAAATTAATGGTATCCTACCAGAAGCTAATGCGTCTCATGCGCGCACCCAGGGGGCTTGGAGGGCTCGAATGAGCCTCTTCATTTGGCGAACTTTTGGCGAAGTGGGCAAAAAGGTCCGCTCCTGAGAGACAAAATGTCCGAGGAAATGGGACAAAAGTCTAGTAAACAAGCGCAAACGCGCAATTTACAGTGGTGCTTCCGTTTTTTTTTTACTCCGCCCGCTCTTATGTTAGCAAAAGGTCCATAACGTCAGGAATTCGAGCCCTCCATTTTGAAGGCTGGGTGCCCGCATGCGTCCACAACCACTGATAGCTCTGCCTGACTGGCTGAAAAGTGGTAAGACAACTTCCGTTATGGCGTGATATTGACCAACTTCGCCATGGAATATCACTTTTATTCCATGCTGCCAGCACTTCAGATGTCGCTATTCGCAATTTGACGTTGTTTAAACCGTGAAACAAACATCGGTGGTCGTGTAATAAAACATAGACCGATCACTGAGAGATTTCAGGTCAAATGAACTCGGGAGAGTAACATTGCCCTGGGTCTTTGCTCTCGGCCAATATTGCTTTCCCTTGGTCCACTGATATCAACCTCGGGATCGGTTCATATTTTGTATAATGATTGTCCCCAACTGGTCTTGAACACGAGTTCTTCAACCAGTCTACGACAGTTTCGAAAAAGCATACCAGGCATTGACCACATAGTGGGAAAATATACGTGTGCGTATAATGAGTTTCAGTATTTTGCTTATCTGCTTCTCTGTTTATCGTCATAACCTCCATGAAAGAATAACCCAAGATAGTTGAAAAAATACATGTATTTTGAACGCACAAGTCTAGAAGGAAAATGACACTATAGTTAGAACTTGTATATAACGTCGGACACCACGTTTTCTCCTCAGTTAATCAAACGTATGCCAACTCAGCATATTTTCCATGAAAAGTGTAACTTTGACTTTTGACCAAGCAAATGTTATGTATATATAACCACTATGAAATATGTTACATTTACTGAATAATAATAATGATAATGGTAATGGTAATGATAATGATATTATTATTATTTACGATAACGTTGTGGATGATGATGATAACGATAATAATACCAGAATAATGATGTACTTCATCCCTCCCGAGTGAAGATCTTCAACGTATTGCGGTAAGCCATCGAAATTGTGAGAGTCCCAGGTGAAGTCCATTCTCTCGTCCATATGATCGATGTCCCCGTATAGAACATCCTGTAATCATAAGCGAGTTGAGGGGTACAGAAGAGAGGAACTACAACGTAGCAGCGACTTAGTTGCGTGGCCATACAGATGAAACATATAACCTCGTGCAGTCGGTTATCCGGCATGTTTTGCTGAAGTCATTATGAAGCGATTCAGAAGGCACTTGTCAGAATCTCATTGGAACTAGGGAGAAGCTGAGAGATTATGCAACCGGACTGACAGCAGCTTTAAGTATGATAGGAAGATCTTTCCTGTCGTCTGAAATAAAAGAAATGAAGTCAGGGAGAACAAACGAATGCACGCATTTGGCCGATATTAAACGCTGTGGCGTTTTACCAACTGGCACAGAATAACATGGTTTGGGTAAAATCGTTAAATATCCAAACGTTTACATACCACTGGGATCTTTGCTTCTATCGTGCGATTCATAGCAGCTTGCTTAGTTTCCAAGGAGTTATAGCCATAGCGACACAATTGAAAACCCAGTGACCAATATGGTGGGAGATAAGGTCGTCCAATCAACTACAGGGACAGAACAGCAGGTTAGAAAGTAATCAGACGCAAGGTATTTAAAGCGGCATTAAACCAGTGCACGTTTTAGTTTAACGACTTACTGTTATGAAAGCGGTGTTACCTTGCCCCATACTCAGTTTAAATATGATCTCTGTGCTCGGAAAGAATTAGCGAACCATCAGAGCAATCTAAAAAAATTCAGGTCACGCTACGATTTTAAATTTTATGAGCTTGGTCTCATGAGCTTGCCTTGAACTGTCACCTTTTTCGAAGCCTTGGAATTACCTCTGATTTGACTGAGGAGAAATTCGAGACCAATATCATAATGTTAAGTGGCATCAATCAAAGCCCGTGTTTTGACGGAAAGCACAAGTTTAATCCCGCTTTAAAGCTAGTTGAGTGTACGCCTTAATCACGACTGTACCTGAATTACGGCTGATAAGTTTAGATAGCTCCTCATCATTTCTTACGCACCAATACAGAAGACCAACACCAACTCGGCCGTTTAACCCGTAAGACGTCCCTAATCCCATGGCAGGAGGTTGATGTGTTTTGAAAAACGCACAACGCGGGAACTGAGCGAGCGGTCATGAAGTTAAAGTGAAACTACCTGCAGTCATGTTTGTGGTGCATCTATACTCAGTGGTTGCTCTCGATGCACCGCTTCAGTGTGGTCAACCAACTAAGACATCTGACTGGTTTATAGAAAAGCAATTGGATGTGGTAGCCGGCATTAACCCGACTGTACCGACGAAGTGAATCAAGGGCAGCCATTAAAAGCCGCAGTGTGTTAAGCAGCTAATGCAGTCTTAAGTGTAAAACGACCAGCAGAGGCACTCGCGTCTCTTTATGCAGGATAACACATTAATTTTTGTTGCCTCATGAGGATTTTAAAACGGTCCCAGTGTTACAACTTACTGCAGAATACGTGCTGAATACTTGGGCAGGAGAGTCTTCGATGATCATATAAAAGTCAAGGACGCCACCTATTGTTCTGTAGGTCAGAGAGGGACCAGGCTGGAATTTGTACTCTGAAAAGAAAACTAGTGGTAAGACGAGGTGCAATATTCAAGTTTTATCGGATTGTTGCTTGTTTCGACTTCTCGTCAGGTGAGCTCATAATTAATTTTAAGGGTGAATCAAAAGACAAACGAAAACCAGATTTCAGGTGCTTACTCTTTCAGTCACAATTGAATTATGACGATTAAAGTAGCCGGGTAGGAGTGGTACTAAGAGATTTTCTAAACTTTAAAATCTCGCATCTCCTGCTTCCGGAAAAGCTGTTTGTGTCAGCAAGAGCTAATCTACTTCCAAAAAGTACATTTTCAACACACAATGTTATAACACTGTAACGGTGTCATGTACTTTATCTCTTGAGTCAGATTCTATCGTTTTACAGTTTTGATGAACTTTAATTTGTCTGAATTCTTACACTTTCTGGCAGAAACCCAGAGGCGGAACCAGGATTTTGAGTTAAGGGGGTGAAGAGCACAAGATTAACCACAAATTCGCCAAATGTGCGCGCCCAGCCTAAAATGTAGTGATACAGGGGTCTCGAATATTGGGTTTGTGGACCTCATTACTAAAAAAAATTAAAACGGTAAACGGGGTTTGTTCAAGGCCTATGCATTTGTGCATTCGCCCCCACAAATGGTATCTAGGAGAATTTTAGGGGGGGGGGGGCATGGGGCATGGCCCCCTTGCCCCCCCTAAATCCGCCAGTGGAAACCTACAATATTGATAGCAGCTCAGGTCAATGCAAATACCTATTACTGCACATGACTCAACAAAATGGCTGCTGTGTTCAGATTGCAACACTGGCGTTACTGACTGTGAATACAGAGAAGATTTTAATGCAAGGTACTTTACCCATAGCGTTGCTGTTAAGTAGAAGAACACCATGAGCTCTGCCGTCTCCGTCTTCAACGCACGTGTAGAACGGATGAACACCATAAAGGTTACCATAAGCCTGAAACATTGGTTGAACAGCAAAGTACAGTATCACCTGAAAGGCTTTCGTCTAATTGTTTTGTCTAATTGCCTAGGCTGTATTTGCCAGGCTGAAAAAGTCACGACGGATCTTACATTTTTGTCAGACTGGCAAACACAATCTGTGTAATTAGACGAAACACTGGTGTTTTTAAGAAACAATATTCATCTGTACATAAAGATTCATGAAAGTTAAATGTAGATGCATCTGATAGAGTGGCATCTCAGGAAACGTGCTTAGAGACATCTCACCAACAGGTGTGCGTACCTCCCTTTTAGGAGGTTCATTTCGAATGAGCATTTTGTACTCTCAGCCATCGCCTTGGGAGAGTATACTGACTTGATAGCGTCAGTGGTAATTTCTCAGCTTGGTTATCAAAAGAAGGCACCAAAGTGGTGACGACCGGGAAGAGAAATGTTATTGTATGGGATGGAGTTTTTATCCATTGATATGAACCCAGCCCCTAGGTGTTGCCTGACGTGGATGTAGCGTAGCATACGATTATCCATTATGCGAAAAGAACTGGTGGTGATAGATATGTATCCAAGCCATCCATGCTGGGAATCTGCTTTAAGACACAACAGAGCAGTTACAATTGAATCTGTCCACAATTCCATGTGCATACATGCCACAATTTCTCCCTAATTATCACCCGGTCAACGCAAAATTTTTGAGGGGAACAGTGGCTGCAAACCCTATTTTGAATGGGGACCCTAAGATGTAGCTTATTTAGCTTAAATACACCATATGTCACTTCTCAATGTATCTGAATACAAAAGGTGTTCAGTAGATGTCCGGATGCTCCATTTAATATATGCGGGCACAGTGTCCAGAGTTTAGTTCAGAGGACAAAAGGGTTCAAAATCTTCGCTTATGGAACGGAAACTGTGAATTCAATCCCATAATCCATTTATTCAACCTTATCATCCAATCATTTAAGTTGGCACCATATTACTAGCACAGTCTGATAAGCTAATATCGAGCTTACTCGAGACACAATCGTTTTTCACTCGCGTGATTTTGCGAGGACTTTTTTGCATAAAACTAGGTCTACAGAACGTTCTCCAAGATGACCCGGGTTCCTTTTACGGCGACACCGGCGGGCAAAATTGCAGCTAAACGTAAAAGTTTTGATATACAATGATTCACATTTTCTCACCCCCCATCCGGGTGCTTGGTCTCTGGCGAACATCGGCCAGGTTTGATAGTCAGTATTATGCCGGAAACTGAGATGCAAGTTCTCGCCCATTCCGTAAATGTTTTCTGATGGCAGGCGAGTCACTAGCTGCAAAAACTGGTCTGCAAAGGTTAGGCCGCCGTTTCGAGTGTCCCAACTACAACATAAGGATAGAGTTAGCGGTTCCAACAACGTTAGTACTAATGATAGTAATGGCAGCAGTAACATTCTATGAAATTGGGTGCTACAATTATTATACTTATTAATACGAATTTGCTTTCTAATGTTCAGGTTACGAAAACAAAAGGGCTGCTGTGCTCGTCATAAACGTGCTAGGTGGCTCTAACAAAAAGGAGAGAACTTGTTATTCAGCACATTTTCTGCAACAAGAGACACTGAATTATGGACGTTTTTGCCTGTAAGTCTTACATGACAGTTTTCGTGAGATTCCTGATTATCTGAAAACCGAACGGATTTCTGGAGGTGATTGTTACGATGATATCATCCTTTGGCAGATCTCTTCCAGCGTCTTCAGGGTTCACTTCAACTGGAACTTCGTATCGTTTATTGTTAGGGTCGTAAAACTGAAACGAAACGTCACAAGAACGGTCGGTTATGACAAATTATCTCGTGTCCTTTAACTACGCATGTCTTTCAACACACAGGTTACACTGCCTAAGGACAATCGTATTGGTAAAGATGTTCGACATCCCTACTAAATAGCTGACATCTGAAAGTTGGTAGACGAACGAATTTTTGATGAAGAGTACGAAGAGGATTTTTTCTTGAATTATCCTGCAGCTTTATTGAAGAACTGGAAAATAATTCCATCATTTTGGTTCGATGGAAGAGCTTAAATTTCAATCGCAATACTTTCATCACCAGCAACTCTATGAATTCCACTTATGAAGCTGTAGTTGCAAGAACAGAAGTTGATGGTGAGTAAACTGAAACTCCTAGAACACAGCTGTTGTGAGACTCGGTTTCTGCATTTCAGTGACAGTAACAGTGTCCATATATTGGTACTGAATCAGTAGGACAATTCTGCTGAAGAGTCAACCTATTGGCCAATAATTACAAAACCGTACCTTGATCCTGATAAGGTTGGTGCCATACTTTTCCACGCGCATGGTGATGTTAATAATGTCACCCCCGAACATTGTGGCTGAAACATTCCTTTGCAGGTGGTACTCCGTGACGCGGTCGGATAGCACACTTTCCTTGTGTAGGTTATAACCGTAACGACTTTAGATAGAGAGAGATAGGAAAAACATTAGATTAATGATTTGCCGTCCCACACTCAAGACTCTAGTGCAGCTTGTCATTTCCGAAATATTTTCGGGCATATGTGCACAAGTGTATAAGTATGCGTGATAAAAACACGTGCCACATTACGTCACGAGTCACGTTACACGTTTAAAAAAATCCAGCAACATCAACCATAGGGACTGTCATGTCACAGTGAAAGAATTGAGGAATCGATGTAACGATGTTGGCTTCGCTCGACATAAGGGAGGGTAAGTTTATGGTGATGGCAAAGATGGCATCGGCGACAACAGCGGCGATAATGACGGCGATGATGGCGAGTTAGGGGAATTGCTCATTTAGATTTCTACATCTGCTAAAACTCTAATAATATTTGTCATTGCAGTACACATACCTAGGCAGGTAACACGGCGGTACTGCAGTATTTTCAACCAGCTTCCATTGACAGCCCTTCTGTGAACACTTGTCTTCGTGAACCGCCTCATTGATGTGCTCAATCTTGACTTCAGGCATACAGTCCAACCTTTCAGCTTGTTCTTCAGTTGGAAGAAGCGTGTTTCTAAGAAGCAAATATCTTTGTACATGAGCTACACCAAGTAAGGCCAAATAAAATGCAAAATTCAAAATGTNCTCACAGTCAGACTATAATGAAAAGAAATTGGCGCGAAACTCTTGCCTCCCAAAACGTCACTTCCGGAGTAGAGGACGAGAAATTAATCAAATTACGAAAAGCTGTAATTAAGTGAAAAATGTGTCTGGGATAATCAACGAACCTTATTTTTGCTAAAAGTGACATGAAAAAAGGTTGCCTTCGCCTTTAAAGTCTTGATAAAGATTGAAATTGAACTTTGGCTCCGACAGTAACAACATCTTACAGAAAAAGATCACGGAAATGATTTTTAAAAGTTACTGATAAATGATAAACAAAATAAAAAAATTAATAACTTATCACTGAAACAACCATAGTCACAGTTATTCTTAAAGCATTTTCAAGAAAAACTTACTCAAAGATACATACCTCCATTCCACTGAAAACTGCTGTGAAAGTGGGAGAGCCAAATTGTTTACGACAAGAACCTAAAAATAAAAATCTACATTGAAGAAAGATCAGTAAAGAAACTGTTTGTCAAATATCACATCATCAAAACAAGCAGAGCAACGTACACCCAACTTAATTTAAAGGGACACTATGGCTGAGAAAGACGATTTCTGAGATCAGGCACAGCGCGAGATCGAATCTGAATCCCAGCGGTCGAAGTCTGCTCGTAAACCTAAGCCCCAATCTTTAACATTGGCAGAGTGTTCTATTGGCGTATTTACAGTGTATTTGGAAAAGTCTCGGGCATTCATTTCAGCGATTCTCTGACAGACAACAACGGGAATTAGCAATTTATGATCAAATTGCAAAAATACAACAGAATTTGTTGTTTTATAGCTATGGTAGAAGCTAATAATTTCAAAAAATCTTTCCCTTCCAACAGTTATCTCAAAATTCATCCTTTGGCCCTAAATCGATGATGTCTGTAGTTGACAATATCTAAAAATTGAAATATTTTGTTCGCACGAAGGTGTACGAGGTATTTATGTAGTCAGAATCATTCATTTTAACAACTTGTACATTTTCCTATAGTGGGAATTAAATACAAACAACGCGCTCATTTTCACATTTTAAAGACACTTATGAATTGTTTCTACAGCTAAATTTATCTCACCTAACACACGTGTTCCGCTGATACACGGCTCAATTTCTATTGGTACATATTTAGTGTAGCCGATCTTCCAAAATTTACGTTGGATATCACTATCAAAATTTACCGTTCAATAATCAAATACTTCACGACGACCACTAACTGTGAAGAGCTTCACTCACCTTCTTTGCTTTGTCATAGTGAATCTGTTCGTGTCTTATCTGATTCACATATACAAATTTCGCATGACCTTCGCGCACACCAAGGATAGTGATGTTCTTTAACGACGGGACAGTTGTGCCGTTTTTCCATACTTTTGATGTCAATTTTTGCTGCAAAATTTCGACATGTGAAGGTAGCGATATATGCGATTCCGTTGCTACAAAATGTTAATGTTTATTTTTAGTGGAAAGCAGATTTTAAATTAAAATTTCTCACTAAATTTTTTTAAATAAAATTATAAAATCATGAACTCTGCTGGATGAAACAGTCATAACGATACATAACTATGAGAATGTCCTTACAATATAGATACTTATGTACTTACCAATTTACTCTCAAAAGTTCCGTAGAAATATTTCCTTGATTCATGCGAATCTTGAATGAAAAATAATGTAAAACATTACATTTCAGGCTTGTACAATGATTATTCATCTTCAGACGTGAAACATCACAAAAGTCCATTTTTATAACGCATTCTATCTTCCTATAAGAATAAGGACATCATAAAAAACCTACCTATAGACACGCCGTCATCCCAGAATAAGTCTCCCTGAGCCTGACCTTCTTCAAGAGCGACCAAAAGACTCATTGGTAACTGTCGACTAGAAAAGTATGAAGGACAACTAACGTCGATTGTATTGATTTTACTGTAATATTTCTGTTCTGTTTTCCTAAATCCATTTTAAAACGAACTACTGGGAACTTGTACTGTACCTTCCTGTGTCTTTAGATTCAACTGGGAAAGTTATGCCAGCCCAACCATGAAAGGATACTACAATATGCATAGTGACCTCTGTAAGTTTGACGTGCCTTACCTGAAAAAGGTGTTATTTGCCACCTCTTGCATGGGTATGATGTATCCACCTCGCACGTGCAGTGGTATCTGGGTCAATGGCTCAATGGGTATGGAAATCATGGCCGGCAGGCCGCTGACACTAACATTGGTTTGCTGTGGAAGAAAGGGTTGATTTCAAAGAAACAGCATCTAGGCGCGGCTAGATGATCACGTGTTCAAGTTCATTTGCATTTTTTGTAGTGAAATGACATAATGGTAGAATTTCCAAGCTAAAACGTACAATCAGTGACTAACATCGATATTTGGTATAATGTTCACGTAAAAGACTGTACAACGGTTAGACTCATCCCAGTTATATTATTATTACTTTACCCAGTAGCTTTAAACGTTAATTACGTCAATCTTACTTCGTGTGCAATGCAAAAATAAACCACCGGGTGGGATTTGTTATGTGTTCTTGCAGCCACAAAAATAGAACTTACATTTCTCCATGATAGCAAGTAACAGCATATGTTCACGAAAACAACAACGGTTTTAAAACTTGACATGTTTCGGTGTCATTTATTAAACACCATCCTCAGAAGTCATAATACAGTGGCCACCTAGCTAGGCCCAGCAACAAGTAATGAAGCACAGATACAGTCAGTTACAGGGAGTGACAATGAACTAGACCAACAACTTACATTATAGTAGTCATACCAAGTTCCTCCAGGAAGATACAACTCCAAGTTTTTGGTATTCTACAATAAAGGTTAATTGCAAGATATGAGGAAAAACGCACTACCAAACCCGATTTTGGCTTATTAACAGATACTAACAACGACTTTTCCATTCAGTTCTCTGAAACAAAATACTACCAATGCACTGTAACCATCGAAAACCCCCAAAAGTTTTGAGGAATTTTTGAAAATCCCTTTCAAAGTCGGCAAGCGTGGCCTACACTTTTAGGGAATTACACGGCAACCGTGGGAAAAGACCACTCATCAAGGGCCATAATGTTCAATTTGTGAGGTAGAAAATATACGTTTTTAGTTGATCTCTTCCTTTATCTTTCAAGATTGACACCAATGATACATTAACATTTGACAGAACGAGGATTGGTTGAAATCAACTAAACGAGGTTTAGTATTCTTTAAAAAACCCATCAAAAAGCGCCTGTGCAAAATGTATACTGCAAAAAAGATCACGTTCGTCTAAGTCATGCCACTACTATCTACATTTGGACTCCAATTCGTGTTGTACTTTGTCGATTCTTTTCATTTTGTCTAAACCACGTCTCTTAAGTTAGTACCTCTTCAAGTATAGGGGAAATCAACAAAGCAGGCCCCCACAAAAATTGCCTGTCTATGCCCCATGTCTTGTTGTTCGTCGGGAATCTGAAATGAGAATAAACGTTATTGTACGCACTATGACAGCTTAACTTACAAAGATATCCTAAAGAAAACCAGGACGTCCGTCTTAACTGATTGGAGCTGGGCTTTCAACAATTCAAAAATTACTTTTATGTACGCGGATATGGATAGAAAGTCACGTAATTTTTTACTCTCAGTTGTTATCGGAATAACACATGCGCGCACCCGGGGGGGGG
>NMRA01000057.1:430250-477108 GCA_002633005.1 Phoronis australis
CGTTCTAACTTACTCGTGAAATAAGGGCCGGATGACAGTGTTTCCGCGGACATGCGCGTGATGGAAGAGCGTGTATAGGTAAGGCAGCATTTGATAGCGTGTCCTTATGCTGTCCCTGGACAAAGTGACCACGTCCGAATCCATCCCAAACGCACCGGGATCTTGAGGCTGAGCACAACACAATGATCGTTTTAGCCACAGTAAACGCATAGAATTGCAAACGAAGACAGCATACTAAAGTTTTCGTAACTTCAAAGGACATAGAACTTCAAAAATGTGCAAATAACGTGTCACTAATGGCCACCACTTAAGTACGGACATCCTCTGTGACTAAGACTGTAAATAGTTGAAACCAAACATCTATAATTTACAGAAACAGAGACACGGAAAACTAAAGCCTAACTTGCCTTGTTTCCTTCGCCGTTGTGGTTGCGGGAAAAGGTGTAAAAAGCACCTAACTGCATCCAGCGCTTGCATAATTCAGGCGTAGCCTCGGACCAGAATCCACAAATATCTGCACCAATCTGAATGAATGAAGAACTTTAAACCAAAACATTGACCATTCTAATGTAAAGGCACAAAAGCAAAGCATGGCAATGTAATAAATTTCAATTAGTAACTAACAAATCAGCCTGACAACCATATTAAATGCACAAAAATATGTGGAACGCGCCTTGCGTCACCTCATGACCAGTCATTTCTGACACGCTGGCGCGGTCGGCCAGTCGCCGAACACGTGTCGATGTTCTTCAAAGAATCAATCACTGTTAAGGTTATTATAATGTGTTAAAAACCAACCAGATCGTCATTATTTTTAGGAGTTGAAAGTCCGCGAAATTCATTCAAAACTTGCTCATCTTTTCAGCTCGCGTCATTTCTTTGAACTGTCCGACACGGCAACAGGCAGGCAGATTATGATTGCTTCAAATAATATGAGTGTGCATGTAAACTTGACTCCCTTATTGGTCAATGGGAAGTGGAAGGGTAGATGACTTTTTTGGCTGGGGACGACTGACATCACTGACCAGACCACCAGGTCTTATTGGTCAAACAGAAATGAGACGGCACTTGACATGGTTAGGAATTACTTTTCGAGTCAACTCTGACGCTCTTAATGGCATTTGAAGGAGGCAAATGAATCGTCCCAAGGTGACGCAAGGTGCGAACCATAAAATAGTAGAAACGCGTCAAAAAGATACTCACGTATGGAATGCCAAACAGATTGAATTCAAGCAGCCCTGAAATAAGAACAAATAATAAAAGCTTTACTATAAAATATTTCGTATTTTTCTGACAAAATTTTTCTTCAAATCAAAAACAGGTTTGAGTCTCGTTTGATGAACAGTCACAGAATGAAACAATTGGCATGATTAGACAGGCTGTATATCCTGAAGGAGATGCGTAAACACAAGAATCTGGCAAGTAATGCAAAAATGATCATGTGCTTCGCTTGTAACGTACAGCGATATCTCGCGAAGACCGGGTAATCTTGCGTTTTCGAGCGTATATTGCGGAACGGGCACCTGGTGGAATAGACATTCATAGTAATTACTCACAATACAGCAATCAGTTTTACTGAAGTAAACACGAATTAACTGCTGGTTTCTTTCCAATCCAGAAAATGCCTTTTATCTGAATATGAACAGGTTGAGTCCAGTTGACCAAACCAAAAATTAGTTTCTGTGCCCAGAGGCAAGTTGATAACAGTTTTGAGAGCATGAAATCTGCAAGAAACTCTTTCAAGAAGACTGAATATTGCTTTAATAAGTAGCCTCACCTACAATAGATTGGTGGAGGTCTTCCCATTCGCTATCATTATCACCCAACCAATGACCGGCATACTTCCCGCTGCTCGGATAAGTGGAACGAGATATCACTACGCCTCGCTCCCCTGTTGCATTACGCAGAGCCCTACAGTGTTGGGAATGGAAACTAGATGTTAGAATGAGAGACTAATTAATCGCTAAAGCGTCTTAGCGCAGTGCTCTCACAATGTCGCCTGCCGCAGGTACTGCTCAGTGTCGATTTCCTCAGCGAAATAGATTATCTGTACTTCAAGCGAGTCATCGTTTTCGCCCCTGAGAGGAGCAGTATGGTGATTTATTTCAGGGGAGAGTATTTTGCAGACATTTTTTGTGTTTGTTCATCATTCTCTTCATTCTAAATATGCCCAAGCTATTTCCCAACCGTAGATTTTCTTCGTGAACGCATTCAAAAGTTTCGATAATTTCAGAAATAGGTTCATGAGTCTTTTACAAATTCACACTCCATGTCGCGTCATTTGCCATCGCGTCGAATATCAATTCCGCCTCACAAAACAACAACTATGTTAAATCAGCTTTGCAACGTAGTGTTTTTCGAAGATGAACCTTTCTTCCAGTAAGTAATCGCGAAAAGTAAAGGTGACAAAAATGTCGACGGGTCTTTATACAGCGATCCGATTGTACCGCTATTAAGGTTACCTAGGACCCTAGAAAAATGTCAAAATATGGCTGACTTTGGAACATCACATCTGAGACATGGCTGTTGGGATTCATAGGACATTGTCAGATACTGTGCTTCATGCTCCGTCTCATCAAAGGTACCAACCAGAAGTTGTTTTTAAAGCGTTCCAATTTTGCTTGAGAGGGTATTAAAATAGAAGTTTTACGATTTTCATGAAAAAGCTTTAAGATTGTACAAAACTAAAACGAAATGATACTTTAGGAAACCGTAACAAAATGTTTGAGATCCCACCTTGAACATTATATCAAAAAATTAAATTGACCATATTTTTGACACCGTTGTTTTGCGATCAATGTGCCTCTGTTTTTTTTGCTAAATTTTACTAAAAACACATGGTCACGTCACCTAATCAGTGGTAAATTGGTAAAAAGTTAAAAACCAAATGCTACAAGCTTTCTACGTTCAGAAAATATATATACTTTTAATGAGTTGAAATTTAGAGTTTAGTAGATATTTGGCTAAATACACAGACTTGGTCTTGTTGGACCTTAACTGTTAGCTTTCTGAATTTTTTATTGATGGAATAGAGGTGAGGAGGTCAAAGTTGATGCCACGGAGAGAAATTATCAAAGTGCTAAAAAGTATCGAATCCTTTCTAGTGTCGGTTACACTTTTCCGGGGATTCATGAGAAATATCAGCATCCGTGCATTCAAACATCCTGCCTCTCGTTCAGTAATGCTAGGACCTCGCTTAAAAGCAAGACTTCGCGAGATGTTGCCGTGTATTTTAAATGAGAACACGTGAGTTTGGCTAGATTTTCGCTAGGTCCTAGCGTTACTGAAGGCACGCCCGATATGCCGACTAATGATTAAATGCTTCTGCTCAAACACCATTTGCCTGAATTGCTGAATATTCAAATACCATATCCCAGTGCATTTTAATATATTTTTGAAGGTGCGTTCATAAAACGCTATACTGCACCCTGAGACTGTACCAGAATTTACAGGTATCGTAACGGGTAAACATGCGTTGAAGTGCTATCAGCTCACACCATTGTGTCTGCGATTTTGCAGTGCAATTGTTAACGTCATTAATGAGGTCGAGGTAATAGTAAACCTGAAGGTTGGTGGTGTCTGGCTCCACCCATACAGACTATGTGTGTCGTAACTTCTCAAGGTTCCGTTCAGCTGCGTTGACACCATACATATTGTGCTCTGCGACAATCGCGCTTTCCTCTTTGACTGGACGTCGTCATGGACATAAGCTGCCTCTGGTTTGAAACAAAGAAAATATACACGTACGTTTATGCACGTGACTGGCTAACATTTTAAGTTTTCGGAATAAGACACTTGTACGCCAAAACGCACTGTAAACTAGTTGAATGTGAATTTGAAAGAAGACACGAATACGCTGGCATTCGATAGAAAAATAAGCTTAAAGTAAATGGGACAACGGATGCCTTTAGGTGGGTGAAAAATGTTCAAATACCTGATAAAATATCGGTGGGCGGAATCTATTTCACGAAGTTATCAGAAAAATTTCAGACTCACAAGTCGCAAACTCATAGGCATTATCTATAGGCGTTGTGTGAGGAAATTGTGATTTCCACATCCTATGGAGAGTTGTTCTCACAGAATGTTCCGATAACGAAATTGACGTTCCAGACCGCGTTTACCTGTTAGGTTTAACACATCAAAGCTGGCGAGTCATCAAACATTGGATCGTGCTAAACGCGCTTGCGCCAATTTTAGCCAGCATCTATTTTACAACGGCGTTTTAAAACAGATGAAAACATTCAACCATCAAAACTACTTCCCAGAGGGTGCAGTGGCCGGTTGCATGAAACAGCCGCAAACGGGAACTCAACTGCATCGCTAAACTGTTCACTACATTTATGGACATGTTAGCTTTTAGCTTTGATACATGCTAAAAGTAATACTATATAAAAAATAATTCCAGGCGGTCTGATACACGTTGTACCAGACGTGCGCAAACCGCGCATGTGGGCCGATTGCACTGATTACCTAGAACCATTTTTATCCTTTATTAATGTATAGTTAAAACCGAGGTGAGGAGCTAGAAACCTGACTCAAGGGTTTAGCAGGGTGACCCAGTGGGACTCGAACCCACGAACTCGAGTAAAGAAAGCGGACACCTATCACACTAGGTCACACTGCCTCCTCTGCTAAAAGTAAACTTTACGCTGAGAGTTTTCAGTATTGTTGAAGATACACATAAAAGAGAAATTGAAATAACAGCTTATTTCAGACACATTATTAGAAAATAACAAGATTTTAATAAAACAGGAGCTCATAAAAAGATAAAGTGACAGGAAAACATACACGAACATGTACCATATGTGAGTGCACATAGACACATTAAATGCACGGAAAATTTAGCGAACTAAGTTGAATCCCTATTTGGGACTAGTTCATACAAGTGGATACATGAAGCCACTTTCAAGCCGCTTGCCTACGTATAGCAAGCAAATTTCGATTCAAACGCTCAAGGGTTCGTAAGAACAAAGCCGTTATTTTATTTCAAAGAGGTTTGTGCTGTTTATAGGTCAAACCGGATTTTATATGACCACTGGCTCAATCGTACATTACAAATGATATAAATCATGACACACAGAAATGTTTACGCAAGTCTTCTAATGTGCAATAGTTTTGTTGCAAACATAGCTAACTTTTTAGTGAAAAGCTATGAACATCAAAAAATCAAAATGAATACGAAATTCAGATGTGAAGTCAGCATTTGTTAACGCTGGTCGACCTTTAACAAACGTCTATCTTAAAATGAAACTCTTCTCAAGTTCTATCTCGATGACTTGTTGCACAGAATGGATGAATTCTTAACTCACGAGTGTTGAAACCGGATTTAAAGCCCTTTTAAGAATCTTCAACTTACTCGTTCTGTACGGTGGATCATCCAAATCACTCAAAGGACACTTCAGAGTCCAGTATGGTACGTCATCCTCAGGCCAGTTGAAGGGCTTTTCCTCATTCGTCGCGAAGTTGGCTGGTTCATTCATGTCCTTAATACAATTTTTTATTCAAAAGGTTAGACTGAAAATCTGCCCATGCCCGGGTTGTGTTTAGACACGTGACCTCTGACGTAATAGGTGCACAACAGGCACATGAAGCGATGAACATGGCAGTAAATACATTGTAACAGTCATCCTTTTAATTTCATTTCTACTTTCGCCCGCTACTTGTATACTATGTTTGAAGTAGTTTAAGACTAATGAAATTCTGCCTAACACATGAAAATGGAACTAGCTAGGACAGCTACATTTGGTCTCAAAATTTTCTTTACGAAGGCGATAGGATTTGTTTTCTGTAACCAAAAAGCACATTCCAACCCTCAACAAGTAAAAATAAAAAATGTGTGGGGAAATCGTTGATAGTCATTATTGAAGAAAACATCAACGGTTTTAAGACTTGACATGTTTCGGTGTCATTTATTCAACACCATCCTCAGAAGTGATAATACAGTGGCCACCTAGCTAGGCCCAGATTGGGCTTGCACCAACTGATGTGATAGTCATTGGGGTTTTACAAACCTGAAATTCAAAGTAGCGAGCAAGGAATCCCGTGCAAAATAGGTCAGTCACACTAAAGACTCAACAATGACCATTACCGTGAATATATCAGGCGTGAAAAGATTGAGAATATGTTTTGTAGGAAGACGGGGCGGAGTGAACGACATAAAATTCCTTGATAGATATTCTGTATTTCTAGGTGGTGTCCAGTGTTCAGAATTATATATTGTACCGACACGTTCGACACCGATTTGGGGTTGCTTGGGGTTGTTGTTTTTAAACGTTGAAACTCTTCGATTAAGAACTCGAAGTGACAGCTATTCAGGGAAATGCTGCTTCAATATAACAATTTAACACAGTCGCTTTTTACTTTAGTCATAAAATCACTATAATCTATCCAGTGCCGGGCAATGACTTTGATTACATGTCAATGTACCACTGGATGGCCAACGCAACCGGGTACCGAGCGCCGGTGCGATACTCAACGGCACGTATTGTCCGTAACTACTCAAAGGTTTATCAGCAAAGTTGTTCATTTAAGAAATTAGTAATTTTGGTGCAAATTTTATCATTTTTATTTGTATATATGCTTACTATCCATAGCCCGTCATAAGGTAACCTCTCTCTGTGCTGTTCTGTCAAGTTCTGCCACCAGGTTTGTGCTCGATTCAGAAAGTAATCGGGAAACACGACCTTTCCTTTGGGCCACACCTGAAAGTAAAATGGACTGGTTGAAGTTTACAGCTGCTTCTTGGCTCTGCTTGTCCCTGTAAACTTATAATTTGATCTTAATCTCACATTTTTAAAAGCTGACCATGACTGCGTGTACATATGTGTATGTTTATTGTTAGATTAGGTAGACCTTAAGCTAGAACTAGTTTCCAAGATAAAGTTGAATTTCAAGAACGTCTCAAACAAACAATGACGCATTGTTAAGCTCACCTTTAGACAATTTAAATACTGAAATACTGAATGACATGTATCCGATCGGCATGCCTTCTTGCCACATTATTCCATACCCAGAGGCCTCAGTTGGGTTTGAGACTTCACAAAGTGGCATCGATCTATTTGCAACGATAACTCACCCAGCCTAGCAGGTTAGTGTTGTTGTATATATAGTAGTCCTCAGAGGAGAACTTGTTCGGCCACTTTATGTAAACATCCTCGCGAAGACCACTGTCGTAAGGCTCATAATCTGTCTCGTTCGACACGAGAAATGGGTCCTACAAATATAGAATGATTTTATTGATTCGATCCATACAGTTAATGTAACACCCCAAAACAATTCGGATGTTTAGTGATGACGTATCATGGCAGTAGATGACGTAGTTTGGGCTCGGATAAAGAATAAACATGCCGTCACACCGGGTCCAAACGTCATAATGACGTCAACATGACATCATGCTAAACATTCCTATAGCGCACCCACAGGTACAAAAGTATTTTACTTTCAATCATTCACGTGCAATATGTTATTAGACGCTGTACATACATGAACAATTGACGTATTAAAACTTGCCAGAATGATTATTGTCCTCATTCCGCCACTCTGCAATTCTTTAAAGTACTCTTTAAGACCATCAAAATTTACGGGATCGACCGTGAATATCTTCCTCTCGTCCATGTGATCGATGTCTGCGTATTGCACGTCCTGAAAACAATTAAACAACATCGTATTTTACTAAGACGTATATATGTCATTGTAGTTTGTACAGGTATTACACAGGCAAATGCACAAGGCTGGTACAGTCATTCAGTCCTTTCCACTCGCCACCTGGAAGCTTCCTCTGCCTAAGTCAATTGTGCTGTAGCAAGAGGGTCGCACGTACACAATCTGAAGAAATCCGTAAGCTCCTCTTTTAATGGGTAGGCGTACTGTACTCCGCCAATCACAACCAAACAACTTTAAAACAAAGGTCCCAGGAGCATGCCGTAAGCTAGAATGTAGTGGGTGTGGGGAAATCTCGCAAGTGATCGCGAGATATTGCCAAACGTTATGTGCAAAGCTCACGATCTCACACCGTTTTGCTCCATCCGGAATATCTCGGGTGCTTTCGTAGCCTAACATTATCCCTCGGATGTATTTCATCTCTGCATAGGTGTTCATTTCAATTGGAACAGAGAATCACGTAGCCTCCTTATAAATAATCAATGCGCATTGAATCTTACCAACGGAATTCCAGCGTTCTTGGTGTTTTCAACTGCTAGTGTGAGGTTATCTAGGTGATTGTAGCCATAACGACAAAGCTGGAACCCCAAACTCCAGTAAGCTGGCATGAAAGGTCTACCCACCAGCTGAAGAAGAAAGTGTAAGACACATCACGATGATCATAAAGTACGACTATTAAATCAGTGGCAAATAGTTGTCAAATTATAACTGGAGCCCAAGTTGAATTTATATCATATTGTTATAGTCATGATCAAGTGAAACACGTGATCCTACTAGCTTTACTCGCAAGTGCCTCTCGTTAACGGAACGCACATAACTGAAGGCAACTTAGCGGTGGAGACAGATTTGTATGAAGTGAATAGTCCTTGTAATAAAATGGGTATTTGTAGCAATTGTTTCTTAAAGGATGTGCATTTAAGTAAAGCAAAATTGATGATGTAACATCTGTATGACGCAAATTTCCCAGAAGAGCCAACCAGTCATCGTTGTGAATAAAGGAGCAGTCCTATCTATCTTGCAAAAGACGGTGGAATGGATTATGAGTACTGTCAAATCGTCAAATTCGGTTTACATTGAACCGTGCTTCGTTACGAAAACAGATTATAGCTTTAAAAAGAAACGATTGACATAACGCTTTCCAAAGATTTCGTAACGGCGCTCTCCTACCGTCTGTCACAGAGCCACATGTGGGTAAGCGTGGCGATGCCAAAAGCTGACGACGACATGCAGATATCTATGATGGGCCGTTGGGGGGAAAGTGTCGCCGGAAAAATACGAGCGTAATTATGTACATTACGCCGTTATTTACGTCGTTATTTACGCCGTTAATTACGCCGTAAAATTACGAGCGTAATTTAATTCTTTACGGCGTAAAATTACGCTCGTAATTTAGTTTAAACTATTAGCCAATGGCGTTGGGTTTTACAATCCACGGTCGCGCGTGCTCATGGAAATACTTATCTACTGACGGGTTACATGTTTACGGTACGAGCACTGAATCATGGCGGATCAAATTGCTGCTGCAATGTCAGCGATTGTGCAAGAACGAGCTGCCTAGCAACAGTCGTGTATGTTAGGTCAACACTGACTGGTTTAAATTTGAAACGTTCTTAAGGTATTTTACTAGCGTAATTTACGGCGACATTTCCCCCACTTAATTTACGAGCGTAATTTTACTGCAGCACTTTTGCAATTTAATTTACGCTCGTAATTACGAGCGTAATTTTACGGCGAAACTTTTCCCCATTTAATTTACGAGCGTAATTGTACGGCGACACTCCTGCAATTTAATTTACGCTCGTAATTTTACGGCAACACTTTCCCCTCAACGGCCCACCATAGATATCCGGATGTTCCTTTGACAGAAATAAAATCCACCGTTGATTACGTGTGAAGAAGGAAACCCAATCGGTTCCGATTGTATAGCCTTAAACTTACTGATTAGGAAATTGACATTCGACAGTGAATGAATTGAAAAGATCCTATTTTCGCTTTTCCTTTTCGAATACTAAGGGATGGAAACGATTTTATGACCGCCTCCCAGTTATTGTACCCTAAACTCTACTCTCGGGCCAGCAGACATGTACGCCCGGCTTCGAAACATATCCCCATACCTGGACCCATAAAGAGGCGTGGAACGCGAAAGCTCGTCAAAAATATCGCTTAAAAATCCCTGACGAAATTACTACCTCGCAACGTCTACTGCAGAGTTGTTCACTTTCCCCTGTGAGGGAATTCCCAGAAAAAATCACAAAATTCACGATTTTTGAAATACGCTCTATGGAAAAACTCTGTAGTTTCTAATCTCCCCCCACTTTGAAAAATGAACCCATGCGCTCACAGTCATTCGACAAACAGACGACAGACAAGATGGATATTAATATTAACGGGAGGTTATCATGTGTCTTCGTACTCCGAATCTGAGGTCCGCAGCACAGTACGAGGCAAAGCAGTGAAGCAACCGATGTTTGGTTATCGTGTATGGAGCATTTTTGGTGCGTGTATGGATCTTGAGGGGAGCGGGTCTCGTGATTTGTGCGACGGGTTTAGTGTCTACTGGTACGTCTGGAAGTTGAATAAAATTTATAGGCTCGACGATGGAATTGTTCCCACACCTCGCATATGATTATTCAGAATATAACACTTCTCAGGCTGCATTTCACGACACTGCGAGAGTTTGCTGCAACGAAAACACCCCCAGCCATCTCACGAACGATGGACTTCCAAAATGCTTACTCAAACTAATAGAGTGTTTGTACCACAGTGTCCGTGTGCGGACAACAAGTGCACGCGTTGGTTTAAATGTTTTTTTATTATAAAAAAGGTACCGGATCTTAGCCGGAAAAGTATAGTGAATCGTTTTCTTGTTTTGCCAGACACATTGTTTCATTGAGAGAGTTAAAAACACAATCTTGTGTAGAATGCATCGATTTAGTCTGCTTGTGTTGTTGATGCAGTTACACGTCACACAGGCATCTCTCAATAGGTGGAGCAGCATCTCTTAACGACAACTGAAATGAAGATCAGTTAGCTGGTTCCCAACCAATCGGAACTGAATGCCCAAGTGCTACTTAATACACAGGGAAACGCCTAGGGTCACGGGGAAAGAACGAACCCTACCCCAGTGTATTGCTGTACAACGTTTTCCGGTGTTGGTCCTAGGAACATGTAGAAATCCAAAATTCCTCCAATGGTCCGGTATGTCAACATGGGTGCTGACGTGAAGCTGTGGTCTACAAGCATAACATCGACGAAGAACATTGGGATTTAATGATGGTGTGAATAAAGGCAAGCTGCAAGTTTGGGGCGTTTACTTCCGATTTTAGCAGATATATTATAAAAACCAATGGAGACATTCCCGGAATTAGAATTCGAAATGGATCTGATCTGTGAACGTCTAGCTGCAAATTACCGACTTGCAGACCCGTTAGTCTAAGCAATGAAAATATCTTTTCTTGACTGGTAATGGCAAACTAATATTTCACAAAATGCTTTTGCATTTTTTAATATCAAATGTTTTAGTCACTTTTATTTCTATACTTACCCATAGCATTGCTGTTGAGGAGAAAAACACCATGAGAGTTTCCATCGTTTTCCAGGCAAGTGTAGAAAGGGTGGACACCATACAAGTTAGCCTCATTCTATGCGTGTAACAGAAAAGACAATCTGTCAGGCAGTTCGAAACCGGCCACCGGGGTCTACCAACCTGAGCATTAACCGAAGGATTCCTCTCGGCACTTAATTTGCCGAATACCATCTCGCTAAAGCGCGATTTGTGATTTCCGGTGCCGATTTAGTGATGGGTTGTAAAAAATTACATTTTATATTTTAGTACTCAGTAACAACTGCTATAATTATATTGTTTTTGTATTTTAATGTGTATCATAACCTGTACAATATCTCTTTTAAGTGTCTCATTCCTATCTATTTAGGTTTTAGTGTTTCTACATTATGTTCTTGCTATTACCCGTTTCTGTGTGTTCGTGCGTGCGCGCCGTAGTACGTTTGCGTTTAGCAAGCATATACGAGAGACTTGTGGTTGTTTTCATGACTGTACGACTAAATGAGTTCCTTAGATAAACAACAGGAACGTTATCCTCATGTAGTCACAATGGATGTTCAAGTGCAACATATATAACCACGATACATCAATCAAGCAAACACAATTTTAGAATCCATTGAAAAGGGACGTCGGTTTGTTGTGCGTTACTGATGTAACTAGGCTTGACTAACTCTTGTTGGCACTCATTATTACGGTAAATAAGAGTACGCCATTTAAACGTGAACAATATAATTCAGGCTGTCGCTGTGCAACGATGACTTAATATGTCTCTTAATTTTACAGAAATGAAAATTAAGTAATTATGCAAAAGCCAAATCTTTAAGAACATGTCGAGCAATTNATTTTTGGTGCGTGTATGGATCTTGAGGGGAGCGGGTCTCGTGATTTGTACGACGGGTTTAGTGTCTGCTGGTATGGCTGGAAGTGGAGTAACTAAAATTTATAGGCTCGACGATGGAATTGTTCCCACACCTTGCATATGATTATTCAGAATATAACCCCTCTCAGACTGCATTTCACGACACTGCGAGAGTTCAAATGTTTACTCAAACTAGTAGAGTGTTTGTACCGCAGTGTCCGTGTGCGGAAAACATGTGCACGCGTTGGTTTAAATGTTTTTTTATTATAAATAAAGGTATCGGATCTTAGCCGGAAAAAGTATAGTGAATCGTTCTCTTGTTTTCCTACACACATTGTTTCATTGAGAGAGTCAAAAACACAATCTTGTGTCACATAGTCATTCCTCAATAGGTGGAGCAGCATCTCTGAACGACAACTGAAGTGAAGATCAGTTGAACTGAATGCCTAAGTGCTACTTAATACACAGGGAAACGCCTAGGGTCACGGGGAAAGAAAGAACCCTACCCCAGTGTATTGCTGTACAACGTTTTCTGGTGTTGGTCCTAGGAACATGTAGAAATCCAAAATTCCTCCAATGGTCCGGTATGTCAACATGGGTGCTGACGTGAAGCTGTGGTCTACAAGCATAACATCGACGAAGATCATTGGGATTTAATGACGGTTTGAATAAAGGCAAGTTGCAAGTTTGGGGCATTTACTTGCGATTTTAGCAGATATATTATAAAAAACCAATGGAGACATTCCAGGAATTAGAATTCGAAATGGATCTGATCTGTGAACGTCTAGCTGCAAATTACCGACTTGCAGACCCGTTAGTCTAAGCAATGAAAATATCGTTTCTTGACTTAGTAATGGCAAACTAATATTTCACAAAATGCTTTGCAATTTTTTAATATCAAATGTTTTAGTCACTTTTATTTCTATACTTACCCATAGCATTGCTGTTGAGGAGAAAAACACCATGAGAGTTTCCATCGTTTTCCAGGCAAGTGTAGAAAGGGTGGACACCATACAAGTTAGCCTCATTCTATGCGTGTAACAGAAAAGACAATCTGTCAGGCAGTTCGAAACCGGCCACCGGGGTCTACCAACCTGAGCATTAACCGAAGGATTCCTCTCGGCACTTAATTTGCCGAATACCATCTCGCTAAAGCGCGATTTGTGATTTCCGGTGCCGATTTAGTGATGGGTTGTAAAAAATTACATTTTATATTTTAGTACTCAGTAACAACTGCTATAATTATATTGTTTTTGTATTTTAATGTGTATCATAACCTGTACAATATCTCTTTTAAGTGTCTCATTCCTATCTATTTAGGTTTTAGTGTTTCTACATTATGTTCTTGCTATTACCCGTTTCTGTGTGTTCGTGCGTGCGCGCCGTAGTACGTTTGCGTTTAGCAAGCATATACGAGAGACTTGTGGTTGTTTTCATGACTGTACGACTAAATGAGTTCCTTAGATAAACAACAGGAACGTTATCCTCATGTAGTCACAATGGATGTTCAAGTGCAACATATATAACCACGATACATCAATCAAGCAAACACAATTTTAGAATCCATTGAAAAGGGACGTCGGTTTGTTGTGCGTTACTGATGTAACTAGGCTTGACTAACTCTTGTTGGCACTCATTATTACGGTAAATAAGAGTACGCCATTTAAACGTGAACAATATAATTCAGGCTGTCGCTGTGCAACGATGACTTAATATGTCTCTTAATTTTACAGAAATGAAAATTAAGTAATTATGCAAAAGCCAAATCTTTAAGAACATGTCGAGCAATTCGCGTTAAGTCAATAAATCAAAATACTTCGAGAAACTTCCGCCTTTTAACTAGTCTTCTAAAACTAAGCACAGTCAAACACCTGCTTATTGGTTTGAAAAAACAACTGTTGCCAACGAAGTCTTGCCGGTGATTAAATAAACGGAAGGCAAAATCACCAACAGATTACGTACGTGAGGTGCGTGAAGGCTAAGGCGGTAACGATGGCAATAACATTTCAGAGACGGATTCGTTACCTGTTGAAACATTCACGTATTACTCACCTTCCATCCGGGGGGCATATCTCTTGCAAACATCGGCCATGTTTTTCTGTCTAGATCGTGGCGGAATCTCTTGTGAAGGTTTTCGCCGAAACCGTAGACATTGTGCGAGGGCAGCAAAGTCGATATACTCAGGAATTGGTCAGCAAATGTTAAGCCGCCAACATCGGTTGTATCCCACCTATATTAAATTCCTGAAGCATTTTAGTAAATAAAACCAGGCTACGAATTTGCAACAATATAAAATTTTAGGAAATGGAAAAAAACATCTCCATCATATAAGTTTAATGGAACTAATGCGATACAAAACTTCGGTTCCCTCTATTCAGTATAAATCGTATTTTCTCAGAAAGGTAAGGCAAATGTCTGACTTACTCGATAAGTAATGTGTGTGCACGATCTGGCATGAAGTCAAAAGTTAACTTATAAAATAACTTATAAACGTCTATTCTAGTACCCCAGTCATGGAAGAGTGAAAGCAGTTTTAAATGGTTTAGATAACGGAAAGGGAACTCGAATGTTTTCATGTCTGTCAAAATTTGCTCATTCAATTATTAAGCGAAAACTGGGTTTTCGTAACCGAACCGAACCAAAAAACCGTTATAACCCCTGACTCCGGTACGTTAGGACTGCATTCAAGAAGTAGACTTTTGATTTAAACCACTTACAGCTATAAAATTGATCTCGTCCTCTCTAAAATATACGGCGTTGGCGGTCCATGTACTATAGTGCATGGTGTAAGACGTGTTTATAGCCGATTTAAAGATGTATTTGCATGCTCCTAACTATGCTAATGTATAGCAGGAACTAAAACAACAATGCTATTTGAACATCATCTACGCTAAACAAAGCGTAGTTGTATACATTAACAACTTGCAAATATGAAAACAGAAAAATTCTGCAAACAGGCAACCTTTGCACTAATGACGTACCTTGGGGGCTCACATAACCCGCATCTTATAATGTTATTACCCAGCACCATGTCACGATAATTACTGGACATGGTTGAGTGATTAATGGCAGATCATTTCGACATTTCGTTACTTGGTGAAACAACCTTTATGAAGACAAGGGTTTGTTGATCTCACAATCCATTTGTAAACGATTTCATCTTCAAAATTAAAATCTGTGCCATCACTTAGGGTCCAAATCGCTATGACTTTGGAAATATTCCCAAATTGTACATGTACGTAGTGCAGGCCAACAAATGTGAAAAGTGAAAATCGGATTATGTAATTACAGCACTTTAGGATAAACTCACAGAATCGTCCCTGTGCTTTTCCTGACAACACGGAAACTGAAAGGATCTTCATTGGTTACTTCCACATCATAGCGAGGCTCTAGAACTCTGTTGGTGTTTTTCCCAGTATTCAGCTCTATTGGTACCTCATAACGGCGATGGTTGGGATCGTAAAACTGAAAATGCAGGCACTAAATGAGTTAAGTGAGTGCGCAGTTTGTAATTGACTTGCTAGTACGGGGCCACCGCTCACGCAAAAGCATTATGGTTAACATGGCGACTCGTTACTGAATAACATGTTGGGTGTCTCTAGGCTAAAGGCATTTCTTCAAATCGTGGTTTACTCTTCAGTGAACAAAGAAAGGACAATTAGTTGGGGGAGGGGGGAGGGGTTGGTTNCCACTGGTCAGAAGTTCTCATAGTCCGAAATGAAATTCTGCCTGCAAGGCGGACAGTTTGTCAAATTTGGATATTTTGCTTAGGCCTTACGTAACATTTCAGAAGTGGTATACGACCGTTATTGTTGAGATTGCAATTGTAACACCAAGAAAGAAAATTGATAGATGTCAAACGTGTTGATCATGCATCGATACATTAAATGCTTCTCATCACATATACGACAGAAACATAAATCTACCACCGGTATTGGCAAATGTTCAAATTTACTAACCACTTTTTTCAGATCTTTACTTGTTGTTTCCTTGCAGTGACGCAAATGTAAGGCGCAAAATTTGTATTTCACGTCTGAGTCTAAGTGTGCCTGCGTGTATTAATTAGACAAAAACGGGTTTTTGGAAACATGACTCATCACGAATTTTGAAATTGGTGTCGTTTTATTTTCTCTTGGGGAAGTAGCTCAACCTAAAGATCTCGCCAAAATCACGGGCAACATCCAATAGCACAAAGGAAGAAAATGTGAAATGTCTACATACCAACACTTAAAATTTAACTCCACTTTCATTTTCGTGGATCCAGTGTTTTACGTCCATAATCCAAATTATCGCGATGGCAGTTGACCCTGTTTTCCATGATATAAATAATGCCAAAAGGAGGCGATTTTCAAAACTTTGACGTTAAAAAATTCCCAAGAGATGTGGTGTTTTTGATAGGCGTAGTACGTACATGAAAACTGAATGGTTTGATTTTCGTCAGTTTCAGGTCATCTCGCCAAGCGAAAACTAGGTAACATTCCACACAGAGTGATACATGTGCTGTATAAATGCAGTTTTGAGGATGGTGATGCGCCAAATAACCGCGGGGATTTACAACACGAAGACAATGAAATCCGACAACAGGTGGTACTGTATGTTTTTGCAAGAAAAGCTTCCAAATGTTGAATCACGCTAAAATGGTTTTGTATCCAGCGCAAGGTTCATACCCAAGCGATCTACCTGCTTGAACATCATTCAAACAATTTTAGTTATTTTGCTGTGAAAAGCATGATTAAATCCAAATAACTGCTGGGACTACAAGATGACAAAGCGAAATCCAACACCAGGTGGCACTACGTGTTTTCCCAAGAAAAGCTTCCAAATGTTGAAAACGGTTTTTATTCACTGCAAGATTAACAACAAAGCAATCTACCTATTTCAACTTCGCTTTCCGACTAACAATTCCAATTATTTTTCTGTGAAAATTACGGTTAAAGCATGTTCTATTGTCCAGCGGATATTAGGCGACAGTGGTTATGTTTAGTGAGTGGCCATAAAGTGCACAGGTTATGATCCACCGAATTCTTTAACTTCAACTGATACACCATGGAAGCCTCTTTTTCATATCCTGTACATGTATGTCTTTTCTATTCAGTGAATGTTGCCCACTCCTTGCAAATGCACTTAAATGTAGCCTACATCCTCAGCGCAATTCCCTTAGTAATGGCAACTAGAAGGCTCAAAACCTGTTTGAAATGGGGGAATTTGCGATGGAATTGTGGTTAAAGTTTTGGCGTATCTGATCGCCAGGTTAGGAGGATTCACGCTAGAAACGTTAAGTAGTTTTCGTCTAGCGGTATTTCGCCGCGGCAGCTGTCTAAAACTTGCTAAAATTAGCATTATCACCAATCAAAATTTATCCTAAAATGAAAAAGGGCCAATATAAATATCTATTAAAACTTTCCCACAGCCTCTACATAAAGTAGAAATGAAAGCAGTATTTAGGCAAGAATCTTGTCAACAAATGGTTGCGCTCGTCTAAACATACATCACCGCAAGAACATCCAGATAACAAAGGGACGCTTTAAAAGCTTTCATAAGAACCAAATATCCCATGTTGTTATAACCCTGGATTCCTTTGCTACAAAAAATACAAAAGTCAAGCCTACGTTTTGTCGCTTATCCAAACCTGGAAGGTATCAATGAAAACGTATGCACCGTATCCATGCAATGTATAAAAAATAACTGCATTGAAATGTTCAAAAATGCCAATTACGTGTATAAGGCGGTTATTTTTTCAGTGGATGTCGTTTTACCCCAGCTGTATGACCTAACTGTGCCTAAAATTTAACTTAAGCTTCCTCATCGCAGAGGCACAGTAAGCGAACTGATACACAAAGGTGTTGCTCAAGATACTGTATCACAGAACTTATCTGCTGGAGGCATGATTGCACGCAGGTAACAGTCACACGTTGATAAAGACAAATTAAGTATCGTTTCAGCTTTGGTGATATGCTTACAAGTGATAAGCTGTTCTGGCTAAGGCTTTTGCGAAATATTTTGTCATGACAAGCAATTTTACGCAAAGTTTGAGGCATGTTCTTAATGTATTCTGGCATTAATGAAACCTTTTCAATGCATCTTATCACCTTCTGAAACCACATTGAGGTGGTGACCTTTTGCGACTATCAAATTCAATGTATGGTCTATTTGTACCAATTCTATATTGGATGTTCTACGATGTTTCTGCCGGCAATTTGTCCGACCATCATCAGGTGAATGTACCACTCAACATTGCTCATCACACGATGGTCGGAAAATTGGAACAAATAGACTAAACATCGATCCGTCATGACATTCTAGGCACGAGATATATGATTGTATATTGTAAAAACTGAACACGAAAAATGACAAGTAATTTTTAACAAGGCAAACACGAGTCGCATTTAATGATATTAACCTTAAAGCAATGTAGATGGCATCTCCATTTTGTGTGTGTGTGTGTGCGTGTGTGTGCGTGTGTGCGCGTTAGTGTGTGTGTGTGTGTGTGTGTGCGCGCGCGCGTGTGTGTGTGTGTTCGTGTGTGTGTGAGCCTGGGTTGTTATATCACGAGTCGAGGTATATTTACGTGCAAACATACTCATGTGCTTTGTATAGCATATTTATCATACATAAAGATTGGACTTCATTTAAGAACGATTCGGTAAACGCGTAATTTGTGCGTTTACCGCTGGTGCGGTAAGTGGCGGTAACTTCATGGGCGGCGCAGCACTGAAAAAAGTAGGGACTAAAGCCCCCCCCAGCCTCCCCTGTGGTGCACCGTCTATAGACCATGGGCGGCGAAGCCCTGCTCCCAGACCCCTATGATGCGAAGCGTATGAACTTAGATGTCAACAGTTGTGAGAGGAATCTAAGAAGCTAATGTTTTGTTCAACAACACTTGCACTATTGATAAAATAAAAACATTAACTGGAAAGCTCTTTTTGAACAAACAGGAATGCAGAGGAAAATAATCTGGATGGAGATTGTAAGTGCACGTGGGTGTCCTGGCTGTTCTGAAGTTTTATTGGTTAATAGAGCGTTGGATTTTTGCTGAAAGGTATATGAAGTCATAAAAGCCCTTTGATCTTGGTTGCGAAACCTCAGTTTTAATCATCCCGAATATCACGAATGGAGATATAATAACCCAGCCAACATTACGTATGTCAGCATAAGAACGCAACGGACTTTTTAAGATGCTTATGGTGAGTGAATCAACGGCAATAGAGATGTTTTTGCTAGTCTCGTCGCCGGGAAGAAGTTTCTTCCTTAACCGCGGGATTGCAACTCTTGTCATCCTCATTGCAATCTTGAAAAGGCTTTCATGATCTCCAACTAGCTGTCAACTCTACACTGGTGTTTCTTGTTACAAAATGCAAAATAAAATGCCAAACAACAATAGTACCCAAGAAAAAAGCGAAATAGTGCATCAGTAGTCACCAAAGCGTTGTTATTTTGATATTAACATGGGCGGCGCAGCACTGAAAAAAGTAGGGGCCGCCCATGATTAATTGAAAACATATCAAAATCAGGACGAAAACTTATAAAGCACACGAAATCACTTCTGTAAGAACTGACTTAAGTGATTGGCCAACAAATGACTCATTAATTGCTATGCTAAAGAACATTCCTGCCGTTACACTTTCAGCAAAAGAAATACAAAGCGATGAAAACTGTGAACTTTTATGAGCAAGAATTTATTTATTGAATTTTAAACCCAGTGTAACACTCACAATCCTTGTTGCCTGCAGTCAAGCGACACACTGAATTACAGAATTACAGTCCTACTAGGGAATTTACGAAAAATTCACACGTGTTGAAATCCTATACTAGTTTATTTCCACTCTGTGACAATGTGACTGTCCAAGGGAACAGAACACGAGACGTGCAACCTGATCTCTTGTTTCTACAGTTCATTCTTCACTGCTTATCCTTTAAAATGTGCTCAAGTAACGGCCTATCGTTGTAAGATATTATTTTTTTCATACTCGTTCTCATGCCACAGTAAGTTTCCCCAGGGATGAAAGGAGTTGCAATTCCGTAGCGAGGGGAAAAACTTGAACTAAGTTCGGAATGACACACGCTCTAGTGTTGGCACACTATGCAGCAAATGCCAATTATTCATTGCAAAAAGTGTCATTCCGAACTGATGAGAGGACACTGGGGAAGCTAGCAGTGTTTTGTATATGGCATCTACATTAAAGAAAATTTGCTGTCCACAAAGTTGAAAACTTGGAGAAAGGCCTCTCTACAGTGGCTTAGATTCTAGGTCACCCGTTAACACTTTTCATGGTATTAATGTTGCAGCATCGGCATTAGTAAATAGTTGCTATTTTCGCCACTTTTATTGAAATTTACTGTTGCCACACCGTTAGATTCATCATCGACTATAGTACATGAACAGCCAACTCCGTATACTTTCAATGGACGAAATCTGTAATCTTACAGAAGCCCTGACATGATTTTTCACTGGTGACAGCTGGTCAAATTGGCAGGTTTTATTTCCGGCAAGTACGTCGTCTGCTAATCATGGTCGGCTGTTGTGTCGTCACAAAACACTAACCAGAAAACGAACTATATAATTTAGGAGAGTGGCTCCTCCTCTAGGATAGTACGCAAGAAAATGTCGGTGTTGCGAATCCGTTGTTTATCATCTATGGATTCACTATGTCGTACGGGAGGACAACAACAATTTCACACGTGTTTCTTTGGTTTTGTGCGTATAGGTGGACCCTCTACCTTTCCGTAGTTCCGCCAATGCCTTGATTAAATTATGACAGGCGAATTTTCAAATAATGGCCTGTGCTCGGTTGCATGAAACAATCCCAAATAGGGACTCACTTAAGTTCCATAAATCTACTGCGTATGTGGGCTTGTGAAAACACTGATTGTCTTATCTTATGCCATTTAAGTATCATTACTATGCCAATTTTTGGGTTTGATACAAATAGAGAGTGAAATCTAGATTGAATTCTAAATATTATTGAAAATAAGTAGGGATCTTTTCATGCAACGCATCCAATTTAAGGACTAAGTCCCTAATTATTTTGATTGAATTAAGGGTTCAGTTTTTAGTTATGTTATTAGAAAACGCCATTAGTCAAAGAAGAGCTCATAATCAAGATAAAATTAGAGAAAAATACTACATCTGTGCCTAAAGAACGAAACAAATACATAAAAGATTCAGGGAACTTAGCTGAGTCCCTATTTGGGACTGTTTCATGCAAACGGCCTCTGAGGCCTCAACTCAATTTACATAAACCGGAAATAGTTCAATGGTTGCCGGAGACCAATCACCGAGTTTGCGAGAACAGAATTTTCCGCTAGACAGTGTTCCGAGCCTGAAAACCTTGTGCCGAAGAAGGCGTAGAGGCATTTTTTGAGCTGACGCGTTTTGAAAATAGAGAAAGCACAGGTGAGAAACAACATGACCGCGGGTCCTACAGATCAGACCGACTCACCACAAAACAGGGTCTACAGGGATCAAATTGGACAGCAGCACCAAAAAAAAAAAGAAAAAAATGGACAGACACACTAAAAACATGAACGCCCCACAACAAATCAGGACCGTTGAGCGTTGAACTCCGTTAGACCCTGAAATTTCACACAGACCGGGTAATTCTGTTCGTCAACTCGTCGTGAAAATCAATCATTATGTGGTGCTAACTATCGGCGGGGATGCATGCAAAATCTGGGCACTCAGCTTGCCTGTTGCAACAAGCTAATAAAAGCCATTTTCCTGCATAAGTCTCCGCCTTTGAAACAAAAAAAAGTCTGTGGTCATTTTGAAAAAGTGGTGACAAGCACACGCGCCATTTCCTGAAATTTCACGACATTCCTCGAGAGATGACGACAGCTTCTCAACAGCAAAGTGCAGCATGGCGGCCACCTAGCCATCTGTAAGCATTGATTTGTTTACATAGCACCCGAGGTTAATTTAAATTCCAGCCTACGCGTGTGCGTTAAAGATGAGAATGCTAAATGACAAAGATGATAATAATGTGTCTGATAACTGTCACTGTAATGAAGATAATAATGATTATAATACTTATTGTGACTGAGGATGATGATGAAAACGTTATTAAGACTACACTTGGCGATTTAGATAACAATAACGATAGTACTTATAATAATGCAGTACAACTGTTGCTGCTTACAATAACAACAACAATAACAACAACAACGACGACGACGATATTTGTTATCATAATAAATTATAATAATTAAAATGATAATAACGATCACAATGCTATTTGAACTATCAATGACACAAATCGAAGGGTTACCTTGAAGTGCAGTAGACTGTTGTCTCTCATGTCGACTTCAAACGTGATGTAGTTAATGTTGTCTTTGAACATTCCCCCCGGTAGTCTCTCTAGGTCAACGCGAAAACCGAAATTCGTATCTGTCCTCTTCAAAACCTTATAACCGTACTGTTTTTGAGGCACAAAACACTTTGGAACAGTTTCCTGCACGTGGGTTTCATCATAGACGCACCCTCGTGCAATGCACGTCTCTTCGGTGACTACGTCTACTCCTCCTTCTCGTTCAGGATAGCAATCGATGCGAAAATTGTGTTCGCTAGTAACTGGGGGAGATATGCTGGGCTTACCAGTGGTCGTCGCTTTTGTCGTGGTTCTTGCGGTTGTTGCGGTGCTACCTTGTAACTCTGCTAACGATGTTTGGTACTCGTTGTTCAGAACGCCGTAGGTGACGCCTCCCGCAATTGCTGCACCGACAACGAGACTAATAAAACTTAAAACTACTACACGACCTCTGCTACAGCTACTGCCAGTTTTGGAATGAGTGAAACTGTCTTCGTCAATTTGAAACCTGTCGGCAGCCATTGCCCCGTATCGTGAGCACCTCTGCACTGCAGCGTTTGTAGTGAATAAACCGGCAGTGGCTTCCTATCACCCGGGGGGTATGCTTCCAAAAGTAGAACAAGCAAAGTGTACAACAAGACTTTGAAAACCCCGGGGATAGCCCAGTATTATAAGTACGTCAAATGAACAATGATTAGAAGCTACACTGAAGGATTGGAATCTCGAAAAATTGCCTACCAATGCGCAAACGAAGCGAGACCGGAACGTTGGAATTGCAATGGATATTGCAAATCTTAAAGATGCTATGTCTCATTAAAACCATAACCATTTAAATTTGTAGTAAGAGCCACCTAGTGACTTCCTGGAGAACTGTGTGTACAAGTATAATCAGGAAAGGAAATAATTTGTAAATAAACTGCGGTTTTAAATAAAACACTACAACTGATACACTTAAAAATAAGCGCGAACTTATAAAATATCCTAATAATTCCAAATATTACGCAATCGTTATTTGATAGTGAAATACACAAATAATAAAAACTGTGCCTTGTTTCATTAGGGTAAGGATAACATGTTACCATACTCATTTACATAATAGCCTCACAAAACTAGACTTTCACGAGAAAGTAATGGTAATGATTCTCGGATGGTTTCCGGCACACTGGAGGTTGGGACCAGGGGTTGTTTGTAATTTCATTTGTATATTCACAATTTAATGAGACAATGCATCTTTAAGTGGAGATACTGTCGAGGGAAAAAGACGACCACGGGGAACGTTTGCGTATCACCAAGCAAGCCAATGGCACTGAAATTCAAGGGATGCTTCTTGATGAATTGTTCGTTTGTAAGAATCTCAGTTGTTAAGCACTCAAACTTGTAACTGCGTGACACGTGTTGATGGTAAAAGTTTGTTATTTCTCTCGTGGGCTGTACAATTTGTGCATTGTTCGACTTATTTTGAACTGGCATTGTGAATTTTCAGAGTGATGACTTGCAAATCTAGAAGTAGAAAAATACAATAACATTTGCACCAATTAAAAAAGGAAATCTCAAGTCCCTGTTTGTGAAATATGTCGATGTCCTACAATACAGATCGTGCAGCACAGAAAACTATTACGCATGGCAGTCAACCCCCGGCAATTGTCTCGCGATCACTCCTCACCTGATATCTTTATGATTTATCACAGGCTTATCATCATCTATGCAAGGTAAACACACTTCTGCTGTTTTAAATATCTCATCAGGTGGTTCCCAGTTTCGAGAGCACCGTAAACTGAGACCAATGCCTCGACGTCAGTGGTAGTGATATACGACTGGGCCTCACAACACACAGCTGAGTTGTCACCCACATATACACTTACCAAACAACAGTTGATTAAATACCAACTCAAGAATTAGAGAAAAAATTTGCTAGGCCAAAACAAAAAATATCTTCAGTTAACGTGAATCGGTACGCGTGTCCCAGTTGTGGATACGGACAACACAGACCCCAGAGGCGAACGTCTGTTCGGTAAGCTGGCAATTGATAGGATTAATACTGCTTGTTTGGGCCTACTTATATCTATTATGAACTTATGGCTGCCTGAAACAGGGGCGCAACCAGGATTTTGAGTTAGGGAGGGGGGCAGGACAGAGTATTAGCCAGGATTTTTCCCGTCAGGCATTGGCACCCCCGAACTGCCAAATGTAATCTGGGAGAATTTTAGGGGGGGGGGCATGGACCCCTTGGCCCCCCTCTAAGTGCGCCACTGTGAAATACTATCTGATCTCTCTAGCCTCGTCCCAAAGCCTCAAGAAGCGGCTGTTCGGTGAGCCATTTGAGGCTTGTCGAGGAGACATCCCTTCTGCGCGCTGATGGGCCGCAGACGACGTTCACCGCTGGCAAGAGCGACACAAGAAACCTTCAATCACTTGAATCTCCGAATACTTAAATATCAGTTCTTGAAGATTCTTGTCTTTACTTCTTTGATGTGATAATTTGATTGTTTTTTTCAGAAACTAAACAAGTGATCCAAACGCAGATTTTAACTTTTTTTCACATGCGTTGTTGTTACCATTCGTCATTCGAAGCAGACGATACTGTTTTGTTAGTGTTTAAAATAAAAGGTGCACGCGTACCTATTGTCAATTCTCTGTTTTATTGAAAGCACCATAGAAATTATCTTGCTTTTGAATTCAAAAACATCATATTTTCAATGAACTAATCCTAAATTGCTGTATGAACACCGCTCATTTTTATCGTTTGTATTATAATACAGCAAATTTCAGAAGTGACATAACTTCGATTTCCGAAGATTTCTGACAAGTAAATTTCTCCTCACGAAACCCGGCTCAAATGGCTAAACCGACCAGCGCCATCTTGAGGCTTGGGGGCGAGGCTAGATTGCGTATGTACGTGAGCTAAATACATATAACCTAAAGTCTACTTCTCCGCATGTGCCTTGGTTCTCCATGCCTGGTGGAAGCTCATTTCAATTTTGAGTTTGATCCCCCTGTTCATTTGCAAAGTACCTGATTGCAACACGTTTCAGTCCCCCGGTTGCCAACACTTTCGCGTGTTACCCACCCAGTTGAATACCTATCAATGGCTCCACCAGTGTTAGCTTTTGTCACAACGTCACCTTTACAGCTGAGTGGCCCTGTGAAAGATCAATGGTATACATGTACTTAGTAAGTAATGTCAAGACTAGCGTGTATTGGGATAAGACCACAGATCGAGTGCCTGGTTCAACATAACCCATTTCTCCCACTCTGTCTAAGGGCAACTGTGAAAATACAAACATACAACTTGGAGACATTTCACTCGTTATTTTCATCAATAAAGAAATTTAACGAAGCTATAGCTTGTTACTTTGGTATGTTCTTCCGAAAAAAAAAATGAGATATCAAAAATGACAATTACAAAAGTTATCATAAATGTTCTCAGTCAAATGTCTTATTTCTTAAGATCTGTTTTGGTTAAAGAAACAAAATATATGAGAGTATTAAAACAAGATTGACCTACAGTGCTCGAAAAGTGAGGCCACGTAATCTCGTCACGATCAGCAAAATATCAATTGTGTATGGATGTTTTCGTTTAAAGACTGTAACGGTAGGACATCTATTGTTTCGTTTTAGTAACTCACTGTATAGTCTTAACGAGCGTTGCGGGTCTGAATACTAATTTTGCATGTCAGTATGTGGCTTTTGAATGGCTTCGTCTACCCTCAATCCGCGTCAAGTTGAGCTTAAGGTGGGATTTTGGACGTCATTCGTGCCATGTCGTTTGAGACGTCAGCAAGATTTTACGGTTCTGCTCCGACGGTGCCCATGTTACTGTTCTTGATGTTGCGAATACTAATCGTGCATGTTCATTGTAACATAGAGAGTAAACTAATAAACCAGTAAAACTCGACTTGTCTGTTTTGCGAGCATCTTGCAATCACTTCATACCATTTCTGATTTTTAAACTTATTACCAATCTGGCAATATCTAAGTGATGTGTTGTACACTGGCAATGCTTGCTGGCAGGCTAGGTCTTATCAGTACTGAAGTTTGGAAGCCAAGGTGCGTTTTGCTGGATTGTTTGAAAAAGTCACGCACCAACATTCCTGCATGTAGAACCCTAACCATCTCACTGTCGAAACCGATTGTGTTTAGCTCCCTCTGGAGGTTTGTTCACAATGGGCAGCAAAAATGTCGGCCTGAGAAAAAGTGGCAGGACTTGCAGATCTGGACGTTTTACGCAAAACAATGTCAGGAACCACTGAATTGTATTTGTGACAACAACTCCCTCTTAGTTCACTTAATTGTCATTAAACCGGGAGCATTGATTTCTTTCATTTTTAAGATGCCCAAAACGTGGCCTTAAACTTTTATCTTACTGATATCTTGTCAGATTATTACAACAAGTAACCCTATGAGATGTGTTCAGGGGAAAAACATGACTTTGTTCAGTAATCTCGAGCTTCAAAAGTTATGCTAGCATTTTTACTCTTCTCTTACTAACAGGCGACGGAAGCGTACTTTGTTAAAACCGTCAGGCTCATATTTAGTTTTGAGTGCGCAGCTCACCGGAGTTTACAAAACGCTGGCTCTGTTCCGCTAGTGGCTTGTAGTCTTCTGACCTTGTATTTTATTAACCCTGTGTCCGTTTCCTTGAGTATCTATTTCGTTTCTAACATTTTCATTTTACCATGTCGCTTATAATGAGACGTGCACTCGAAATACTAGCTACAAATTTTTTGTTTATTTGTTTGTCAATGTCTGTTGTCGATTTACTTCATAAATGTACACATGTGATGATCGAAAACAATACAAAAAACTGCGAGCGAGTGTGTGTGGAACTATGCAACAGAAAACACAGTCATGTTTTTAATAAAGTTTGTGTTAACGAAGGGCTGCTACCGAACTGACGAACAACAAAGTCCAACTTTGTGTTTTTGAAACGACCTTTTTCTGAACTTTCATCTTCGGTCTTAACTTTGAAAAATGTTGGTCTTGAGTCAGTTTTCAGTGAACAACAAGAGACCAATACGCAAAAATTCTGGGTGTCGTAGTCGTCAGTGCGCATGCCTCAGTTTGGATGTTTGTGGTAAAAACGTAGTCCAGAAATGAGGTTCTGGAACAGTGTATTGAATCATTTCGTTGTTACATTTGACCTCTTGTTATCTTAAGTGAGTTACAAAACACGAATTATTTTGGAATTTACGTCGATATATTATGCTATTATTGTTGCAGCAGCTGCAAGCCCCACGTATTTCTCAATAGGTCGTGCAGTAAATTGAGATATTTACTATATAACTGTTTATTTCATACTAAGAATTTGAACAAAAATGACACAGTTTCGGCCCACAATTCTAAAACAATATATTCCGGCAGATTAACAATTATAATATTAATAAATATAAAAATGATGATTGCTCACAGATATCAAAAGTACAAGAGACAATTTCTATGGTATAACAACATAATACGATCTAGTTAAAAAAACACAGGCAAACAAACATAATAACAGAAACAAAGAAAGTCTATAGACCTATCACTATGGGGCTGCTAAGTAATTAAAATTTGAGTGTGCTATTATAAATGAAAGTAGATACTATATCTAATAGAAAAATATTCAGATTTAAGTTAGATTATTGCGAACCATAAAGTAAGAATAAAGCACGCTGATTAATAGGTAAGGTATATCGTGAAGACTTGTGTGAACTGGTGAAACTGGCAAGCAACTAGCTTTAAGGAGCACAGCTCAGTTGATGCTGTTCTATTCAGCAGAGCGTTAATGTTGTTTACTTTAGTCATAGAACTCTAGCCCTGGAATGCCAACTCCGATCTCGCAGCCGTTGAGGTTGCGCCGCGCATGCGTGAGAGTTATTTGCATTAGTATTGTTCCACTGCGTGTATTTGCTATGGAATTTATTGTCATTGAAACTTTTCGCAATTCAGCCTTATATCAACCCAATTGCATTACAACCCTATCACTAGAAAGCCCTTTGTCCGTTCTTGATGATTATAACAGAAGCACTAGATAAATAATTCAATTCATTAGTACTTATCATATCACATACCTGACTGCAAAAACCAAGAGTGTTACCAAAATGCGAAAAAACAGCGCGTAATAGTAATATAAAAAGGAAATGAACCATAAAGGTTATATAAATGACTAGTTAAGTTATTAGGGAAACAATTTCAATGATTCAAAGGATTTCTACCCTATAAAGACACAGGTGTAAAAACGGACCCCTCACACTTGCTGTGGACAGTTTAGTCAGGTATTCATCCAAAATTATGCATTTCTATATAATACAATTAATTGAACCTTTGGTGCCGTTTTTATACAGTTACATTCTTCAGTAAAAATTTAGAATGCAGTGACATACGAAAACGCGATAAAATACTCCAAGTATCTATCTGAAGTTTGTGGATAAAAGTTTTCTGATACATAAAAATGGACAAATATCTATCACGTGACATTGAAATGTACTGTGGATAGCTCATCACATTGTTCGCAGCCTAGAACAATCCACAACAGTTTAGAAATAAACCTTTTTCTTCAGAAAGTAAATGTTAGAAATCCTGATGCATATAGTGTATGTTACCGTAAACAACATACAATGGAACACATTTTTACTCTGCGCGCTGGGTTTTCTTCAATTTTATTCTTATTCTTATTCTTATTCTTCTTATTACTCTGCGTGTGTAAGTGCAGAGTACTGTTGTTCCTGAGTTTTCTTCAATTTTATTCTTATTACTCTGCGCGTGCAAGCGCAGAGTACTGTTGTTCCTGAGTTTTCTTCAATTTTATTCTTATTCTTCTTATTCTTCTCCGACCAACTTTGAGGCTTAATAACTCCAAATTGGGTGCAGGTACGGTCTTTAAATTCAGCATATGATTTTTGACAGTATATAAATTTTGATTGGTTATGTAATCATATTCCATATTGCACCAAAAGAGGTTGTTTGGTGCAAAAGTCATATAATTTTCAAAATGCTACTCCTCCTTCAGTTTTAAAGCTATCTTTTTAAAATTCGGTGCACCGGTATAAGTCAACATGACAATTTAAAAAATTACTTTTCTAAGTAATCGGGTCATCCAATCAGGTGAAATAGGTCAAAGGTCATTAGGTGCAAACTAAAATTTTTAGCTAGACACTTCAAATTGACAGGTCTAATTGCCACAGGTAAATCAAATCGGAATCCAAAGTTTCAGGTCATTTAATGTAAACATGGGGTCATTAGGTGCATTTTTCTTCTGAAAATTTGACCTTTTCAATCAGCAAGTATTCTGATGCGTCAACCGTTAGACAACTGTGATTCTCAGCGTTAAACACATTTTCCATGGGCTTTGCAATCATTCTCCTAAAAATGCTTAAAATGCACCGGATAAGGTCAAATAGTGCAAAGGTCGTGTAACGTTCAAAGTGTTATATCTCTTACGTTTTTCAAGGAATTCTTTTCAATTTTAGCACACTGGTGTAAGTCAACATGCCAATTAAATACCCTACTTTACTTTGCAATAGGCCTAACCAATCAGAAAAAATGGGTCAAAGGTCGTTGAGTACAAACTAAAATTTTGAGCTAGAGACTTCAGAATTACGCATCTGTTTACTAAGTGCGATTGAGTGTGAATTCTAAATTTTCATGTCATTTGGTGCACCCATGGGATCATTAGGTGCATTTTTCTTCTGAAAGTTTGACCAATTCATTCATCTTGTATTCTGAAGTGCTTAAAGTAAAATATCTGTGATTATTAGCATTAACCACACTTTTAATCGAGTTAACAATTACTCCCTCATCGGGTTTCATAATGCACCGGAAGAGGTCAATTAGTGGAAAGGTCATCAAAAAATTAATATGTAATTTCTCCTACAATTTTAAAGAATTCCTTTTCATATTGATAAACGGGTTGCTGTCAGTATCTTCCCATAATAATTCCAGTAATACGCACGCGCAGAGTCCGTTATTGTCACGCCGTGACAATAATCTTTCTTGTTCTTCTTATTCTTCTTCTTATTCTTCTTCCGACCAACTTTGAGGCTTAATAACTCTAAATTGAGTGCAGGTACGGTTTTTAATTCCAGCATATAACTTTTGACAGTATATAAATTTTGATTGGTTATATAATCATATTCCATATTGCAGCGGAAGAGGTTGTTTGGTGCAAAGGTCATATAATTTTCAAAATTCTACTCCTCCTTCAGTTTTAAAGCTATCTTTTTCAAATTCGGTGCACAGGTATAAGTCAACATCACAATTTAAAAATTGCTTTTCTAAGTAATCGGGTCATCCAATCAGGTGAAATAGGTCAAAGGTCATTAGGTGCAAACTAAAATTTTGAGCTAGACACTTCAAATTGACAGGTCTGATTGCCATATGTAAATCGAATCGGAATCTAAAGTTTCAGGTCATTTAGTGCAAACATGGGGTCATTAGGTGCATTTTTCTTCTGAAAATTTTACCTTTTCGATCAGCGAGTATTCTGATGTGCCAACCGTTAGACAACTGTGATTCTCAGCGTTAACCACATCTTCCATGGTCTTTGCAATAATTCTGCTAAAGATGCTTAAAATGCACCGGATCAGGTCAATTAGTGCAAAGGTCATGTAACGTTCAAAATGTTATATCTTACGTTTTTCAAGGAATTCTTTTCAATTTCAGCAGAGTGGTGTAAGTCAACATGCCAATTGAATACCCTACTTTATTTCGCAATAGGCCTAACCAATGTGAAAAAATAGGTCAAAGGTCATTGAGTGCAAACTAAAATTTTGAGCTACAGAATTCAGATTTACGTGCGATTGAGTTTGAATTCTAAATTTTCAGGTCATTTGGTGCACCCATGGAGTCATTAGGTGCATTTTTCTTTTAAAAGTTTGACTAATTCATTCATCTTGTATTCTGAAGTGCTTAAAGTAAAACATCTGTGATTTTTAGCATTAACCACACTTTTAATCGAGTTAACGATTACTCCCTCATCGGGGCTCATAATGCACCGGAAGAGGTCAATTAGTGGAAAGGTCATCAAAAAATTAATATGTAATTTCTCCTACAATTTTAAAGAACTCCTTTTCATGTTGGTAAACGGGTTGCTGTCAGTAACCTCCCATAATAATTCCAGTAATACGCACGCACAGAGTCCGTTATTGTCACGCCATGACAATAATCTTTCTAGTTACGATTGTTTTTACAATCAGAAATGAACTGTGGAAAATATCAATAAAAGAGACAATGTTATTTCAAACATTTGTTGCACATTTGTCACGGTCAACATTCAAGAGCGAAAAAACGGAGCAACTGGATTGAAAAGCTGGACTTCATGATAAAAAGCGGGACATCTAGGTCTAAGTCAAAACGTAAGGGTGTAATATTCGCTGGAGCACAAAACGTCGTTCCGACAGCGTTTTTTGTTGAACGGGAGATGTAACACCAAAAAATTCCCGACACCGTTTTTTGTTGTTGTTTTTTTACAGTCCGCAAGAACCCGTGAAAGTCCCATTTTTTCTTTTCAGTCGAGCGGAAAAATATGGCTGTGTCGCGTGGGAAATTACAATAATAGATGATAATATGTCAGTTTGACCCTGTGTCACAAAGCGGGACATTTAGATAGTGTGGCGGTATGGCCGAAAAAATGAAAAAAACTGGGACATTTCGGGAAGAGCGGGGCAATTGGCAAATATATTGTACGCTGAAACACAAAGTACTGGATTGGGTTCTTTCAGAAGGTAAACTTTTCGCTTTTTAAACTTTCACTGGTATAGGTACATGTAAATATCATAGATAACAGTAGGCCTACTTCTCAGAAATCGAATTAACAAAAACGGCGTCTGGGCAACATGTAAACATTGCACAAATGAATTATTATAGAAACAATTAAAACAGTAATATAAACGCACCCACGCAAACGCGCGCGCGCGCACGCACACACACACACACACACACACACACACACACGCAGACAGACACACACACACGCACGCACGCAAGCACGCACATACACACACTTAGCTAAGCAGTTGTGAGTAATTTTTCGAAATTTACGTAAACAGTCCTGTTTTTAGGGACTAAACTTTTTATTTAGTTTAAATGTAACTTCTTCCCGCAAAACACATGTACAATATCATGATTTTAACACTCAGAATGTCATGTTGAAAAACTCCTGGCATGTTACATGTAATATGAGAGGTTTTATGAAAGTGGTTCTACGACTGGAGCCGAAATGGTATCAGAGTACACAGGTTGGTGCGTATAAAGAATGCCAATTGTGATTGTCGGATTTGTTGACTACTTTTGCCGAGAAATCACTGACTGTATGTAACCGTTCCTCAAGAGTCCCGCCTGATGAACAATTATAACAAAATGAAAATGAAGCAATGAAATAAGGCTTGATTTGATAACTATAGCTCTCGATCAAAACTCAGTCGAGCAGGCAGCCGAAAATTCTCTGTGCAAACTTTCGCAGCTAGTCTCGGGGTAGCAAGCTCATCGGTCACGTGCGGGAGTTGGCATTCCAGGGCTAGATTTTTTTTGCTTTAGTTAAAGTCCTTCTCTCAAACTGTCCATGTGGTTCCAGTATCCGAAAATACTTACTACATAAAATCTTATTTTCGACACCCTTTCTTTATATTCTTTTCGCCTTTCTTGCCAAAAGCGATTTTTAACAGTGTTTTACCCTTCTCTGTGAGCGTATAATTACCGGCTGTCATCGGTTATTTCCGTACCCACATTTCCGGCTCATCAGTTCAGGAACTTGTCCTGAACGCCGCCATTTTTTCCTTGTATCTGAATGTGCAATGGCTTGCTCGAAAAGTCTTCATTATTTTGTTTTATTAGTAACATCTCGTGATTCGTTTGCATATGTAGTGTATTTATAGTTTGTAGTTAGTGGTCGTTGAATTTTTTTGGAATGTTACGCGTACTTAGTATGTTAAAATATCATTGGTGTTTAGTTCCTTACGTTGGCCGGTCGAACTTAGGAACCAATATGGGTCGAACCAATTTTTTTCGATTTTATTTTTTTTTCTCGTTTTGAAAAAGTACTTTGGTATCATCGGAAGGGTAGTACATTCTACTCAATAGAAATCGAAAAAGTATCAAAATCGGGGCCAGCAGTGTAAAGTTATTGCAAGTTTTGTGGCGAAATTTGGGTCACTTTGTTTGGATCGCGTCGGCCATATTGGAGGACAGCGGGATAAGTTACGAGTTTAAAACTTTGTGTAAATTGTTTTCGCCAACAAATTACGGTGTAATTTAGTTAGACATATCTTTACTTACTATTCTGCACGATTTAACAGTGTTCACCAAATTTCAGCCTCGCAGTTGTTACTCATTAAGTGATGAATGTGCTCACAATTCCCGTCGGACTTCGTCTCATTTCTGGCGGCACCGACAACATGGCGACTTTTGCTGAACTGAAAGGCATGTTCAATCGGCTACTTTGTAATTTGTGAAGATTTAACCTTGATACATTTTGACAAACGTTGCTACAAAAAAGAAACTTTGTTCAATTTTCGTGTTTTTTGTGCAAAAATATAGGTTGTATTTGAATTATTTTACTGTAAATTTCCCCTTCAGGTGATCTTACACTAAGCTAAAAAATAGTTGAAATAATTTTGAAATGGTTTTTTGTTTGACTGTCAACTGCTGTTCAAGACTAGATTCGGTGTCACAAAATGATTCATATTTTTCTAAATTTTAAGTCTCAATTGCTTTCAAGTCATGTTGTGTAACTTATTGCTTTTTAATTCAGGTTTTCAAGTCAACAATATGAATAATCTTAATTTGAGAAATAAGCTATGTTGGATTGTGAAGCTTCAAGCCTCTAATTCTTGTTCCTTGCAACTTCATATATTTTTAACTGATGCTTGTCGAATTCTGGTGTAAGGAAACACTATTCCGTCACCATGGTAATAGTTACATGTATGTCCACTTTCATATCATGGAAACTGTTGCTGTTGAATAGTGTTTGTAATGCTAAATGTTGTAAAGTATTGTGCATTTTAAGTTACTTATTATGTTAAAAGTTTGAATCATTTTGGGTTAATGAATAAAAAATGATAACATGTTGTAATGGACTTGTCATACTTATGTGCTCAAACGAGCCCCTTTTTGGAGAACTGGAAAAAGGTCTGCCTCAGACAGAGAAGCACGAATTCCGAAAAAAGTAGAAAATGAGACAATATTCCACTAGAAGACAGGAAATACCAAAACTTAGAGTCTGCAATTCATAGCTCTGAACATACCCACTGAATCTTATAGTAAAAGATAGACATTCCCAACAATTCCAGCCCCCCATTCTTTTAGGCTTGGTGCGCTCCTGGGAAAATCTCTATTGAAAGCCAACAACTTTGCACAGTTCGCCAGAAGTACCCAAGTTCTAAATAAACGTTGTCTCGTTTGAGCGAGCGCTGTGGCCAGCGACCAGTTAGGCCTAAGGGTATTCTTGGCGCAAAGCTGTATAGGCCTACTAACAAGCTGAATTTTGACGGTAGTCTTCACTGGTAGCTGGTGACTCAGGCTAACTAAGGTCTGCCGCGGCAGTTTGACACAGGACTAACCAGCCCGAAATTTGATGCAAGTGTCTGAAACTACCCTTGAATATATGCAGCATTTATGATTTGACCATTTTACTTCGACAAAACAGCTTGCAACCGCATGCATTTACCGTTCGCCAGTGTCTGGTCTCGATCCGCACCGGGTCCGATAGTCTGCGGTCCCGAGTCTGGCAAAATAATTTCTGTCAAAATTTATTCGCCACAATTCTTCAGCAAATTCGATAAAATTGTCCGTAGTTTGATTTTATTAAAATTAAGGCGCGCTGTCGATTATTTTATCCCCGTTTGCTGGCTGGTAACAGTACAGGCACTGCTCCAGTCGCACTGACGGCGTTTTCTCGGCCTGGGTTCCTGAATGAATTGTACTTCCGGGTTCGCGGCAAGTTCAAAATGGCGGTGTTTCTTCGGGTGCGAATCGTGAGTGGCGCGTTCATTTAAACTTTTTTCGAGTACGGCGCTTGTATTAGTTATAGAGTAATTTCTTGGATCCTTATAACATCCTCTAACCATGTAATAAGGGTTAACAACGCGTGAGAGAAGGACTTTAAGGCTATGTACTTTAATACTACTGTGGCTGTCGTGATTTCCGGCGTCAAAGTGAAATATGGCCTTCGTTATATGTCCCTCAAGTAATAGATTTCTCTAAAGTATGGATATTGTATCAAACTCTGCTTTTTACTGATGTTGATGTAGATTTTTAAAAGCTCTGTATACGGTGGTCGCTAATGAATCGACGAAACCTAAGGATACAGATAAGTATTTTGACAATGGTATCTTTGCACAATTGTATATTGCAGATTGCTGATTAATGATCTATCTCTGTGTTTCTCCAATCGTAAAAGCAGCAAATATGGGCATCCTATTTTAATTCTTACGGTGACAGTTGACAGAAACAGCGAAATTATCACCTACGCGTCGCGGTGTTAATGTGCGAGTGGTACTCTTCCGCTAACCAATCAAAATTGACGCGATGTTATTTGCTACTTTTCGAACAGCGACTGGGGTAACGTTTTGCGGTTTTGTGCCAGAAAAAAAAATAAAAGACGGCCGTGGTAGTCTGAGATATCACAACTTAGCGCGCAATGTGGAAAAATAAACACAATGAGATTTAGGCAACTGCGACTGCCTGTTTGCCTACTGCTGTAAGAGGCACTGCAATGCTGAGCCAAGAACGTCGCAGCTTTATCCTAATGCGATTGTCCCTTAAGGATGTTTTTCTCGGAGTACGCCTCTCCGCATATCTCAGCCAAGCACGCCGTGGAATGAAATCGATAAAATATGACGAATGGTATAAACAGGTGGAACATGATCAGCCATGTTTGCTGACCAAAGATTTCCATGATGCGCCCTCTGTCGATCTGACTGGCGGCGAACGTTTCCACGATCCACAGACTCAGGTTGCAGCAAAGCACGAAAAGCACAATATTACGACCGGGTTTCTGCTCGACAAGTTCCGGCGTGTTGGCGTTCTTTCTAAGGCCTTCCAAGATGAAGACCGTCTGGAACACCGGCTGCAGGACGCCTTGTAGAGCTCGAAGGAACGGTTGTAGCCAGTCTAGGTCACCTACCACTAAATAAGGCCAAGAAGCGCACAGGTAAAATACCTGGAAACAAAAATTGCCGACCAGCGATATCATAAGCAGGATGATATCCAGCATTCCATGGTCGCTGATATGGAACCGTAGATGGCGCGTGGCCCAGAAACCCATCAAGATGGCACCAGTGTTAAAGACGAATAAGATGTGCGACGTAGCGTAGAACATGGACAGCGAGAGAGGCTCGTCCTTCAGAAAGAGAAAGAGAGACAGATAAAAAACCTTTACAGGTGTTCGGAAATATTCCGATGTTTTGAGTCAAACTAACAAAGAGAGCAGGTCGATACCACATGCACGCACCCAGCTTAAAATGTAGGGATGCCGAGGTCACGAATTTTTGGTTTGTGGACCTTATTACTAAAAAAAGGATAAACGGGGTTTCTTCGAGGCCTGTGCATTGTGAAGTGGCCCCCCCAACACCCTGGGTACTCGTACTCGCATGTGCTACTCAGCAATTCACACGCCGTACTCCCAAATGATATCTGGGAGAATTTTAGGAGGCCACGGCCCCCTTGCTCCCCCCCAAAATCCGCTACTGGTTACTTTCAAAAAGTTTCGATTCTTTTTCACCATGCTTAATGGTATTCGTCAAAACAAATATAATCTACGCGAAAGCAAACGCCATCTCAGAAATCTCATGCGTTATTATAACTGTCAAGTCTAGGGGAAAAACAGACCGGCAGCCCAGAGCACTTAGCATAGATGAACGGGGTACCAACATCTGACCACGGGAGCATTTAGAGTCCACCTCAGTATGTACAGAAATGGACGCCTGCCGTTGTCAGCACTCTGGGTGTGAACCCTAGGGACCTTACAAGAGGGCCAAAATGAGCTAGACTAGATATTCGAGGTACCGGCCAAAACTGGTTTAAAAATGACAATAGTACGGCACTGATCACCGAATGACCCAAGACAGACAAATTGCACTTTGGAAAGAGTCCGGCAAAAACCAAAAAAGGACCCCCAAAAATGAGCTGGCTCATACATTCGAGGTACCACACAAAACCAATCCCACGTGATTCAATACATGTCACTGATCACTAAATGCCCCATGACAGACAAAATGCACTCTGGGTTGTGCCCGCCAGAAACCCCCCAAAATGACAACCACCGTATGCCATTGAAAATTTGAGATAAATTAGATATTCGAGGTACCAGCTAAAAGTGATTTAAAACGAACAATAACACCGCGGTAAACACCAAATGACCCATGACAGACAAATTGTCCTCTGGAAAGGGTCTGCTAGAAACTTAAGACCTCCAAAAAGGAGCTAGCTCATACATTCGAGGTACCACAATAAACAATTCCATGTTTGTAAATGGCCTGTGACAGAAAAAACCCATGATGGGTTGTGCATGCCAGGCCCAGAAATCTCAACCACGTAATTCTGTTGAAAACGTGTGATATATTAATCAGATAATCAAGATCCCGGTTTAGTCTTGGTAGAGTTTTGTAGAATCAAGAATTTCGATAAGGAGGGTGTGATCAAATGCTCAGTTAGCAGTTCATTGTGAAATCTTGAATTTTCGTAATACTTTCGCGTCTACTGAACTCTCCCCTTGCTTAAAATTAATAACAGGGTTACACTGAGTGTCAAATGGATGGTGGGGGAAAGTAAGCATTTTGGAAGATACCCGATAACACTAAAACTTTGGGATATTAGGAATTGTCAAAAACCAACCCATTGATTGATGATTGCGACTGCAGCTAGTGGGCCCTTAAATTTGCGGTAGATCGAGGAACCCCGAAAATGATTTTCAAAGAGTCCTTTCATTACATCGACTACTAAACAATGCTTTTAAAGAAAAACAACAGACGTGTTTTTAAAAATCTTCTTGAATCAAAATAAACTAGCAATAGTCATGACAACGCTTTCATACAGCCACCCAACACTTACAATAACATCCGTGTTTGAGGCTCTGATCAATGCATTGCTTTTTGAGGTGGCTTAGTGTAGGGTAAGAAGATTAAACTTGAATTTGTCTCAAGACCGTTGCAAGAAAGATCTTAAGCTTGCCCTAAGTTTTACTTAAGTTTTGTTTTAAGTTTGACGATCTTACCGGATGTGGAAATTTCAAAGTTTGGAAGTCAAGACAAATCTTAGACTTAAGTCAAAAACGAACTACAGTCAGTTTCTTGGAATGGGCCCCAGTCTAAACAAGTTGGCTTGACACGGCGGGTTATTTTATGAATGGCCCCAAGCCAACACGAGCTTCCAGGTCTTTCCCACTCAGAAGTCACTTGTCAACTGAGCAAGGAACAAGTTGACGTCAGTTATTACGTCAACTGGTTTAAATCGACGGGGGCTGGTTTGTAGCAGCAACAAGAGCAACGCAGTCAGAGCTGATTATACGCCTACCATGTGCATCAACGGCAAAGAAATAAGGGATGCACACTTTTTCAAATATATGTCCACAGTTGAAGGATCCATCCGAAAATCAGAATCAGATGTGCAAACTCTCCTCTTTAGAAACGCACGTGTCAAATTCCGTAGAGGTCCATCGATTAACTCGATTAACAGATGCAGTAAAAAGTTGTCTCTAGGACTCACCACAGTAGGCGGAAAATCGACACCAGACGTGCTTCCTCAGTTACAATACAGATTTTATGAAGTATCATCTAAGAACTGCATACATGTTGACACAGATGCAAAGAAAAATAAACTAGCCACTAGAAGACGACAACTAAGAATGAAAGTCGGTTACGCTTTGCTTAATTAATAGGAGGACATCTAATAAAGTTTGCGGATAGGGAAACACACGCCAAAAAAGAAGGCATGGAAACACGGCTGCTACTATGGGCGCAAAAAAAGTGGAAGTCTTCGTGTTTATCGTTTGTTGCGAAAGAAACATATTAGCCAAATTTCATGAAGATATATTAAAGAGCTTTGCAAGGCAGAAACTGGAGGATACAAATAGAAGAAATGAATCGCAACAAGGGGACGTCACAGCAGTCAGACTCCTCCCGGTATCAACGCCAACAGTGCCCTCCTCAACAAGATAATACAAAAGCATTTCATGCACCTCAATCAAGGAGATTGATAGATACTGAGGCAAAAACAAAAAATGCCACTGGGGCAGCCGCTGTAGTCAGACTTGCCCGAAAACCTACGTCAGCCGTCGGTAACTTGAAAAATACTGGAGCACAAACAAAAATGTTATAAGGGGCGCCAGTGTAGTCGGAGCCGTCCTAACATTGACATCAGCCGTGAACCGGATCTTCAATAAGAATACATCTACCGAATTTCATAATGATCCTTCAAGCCGTTTAGCAGACACCAAAAGCTGAATCGAAAATAACAAAAATAACAACAATGACCACAGGAACACAAAGAAGTCGATGAATGGCCCGACATTGGGAAAGTATCGTTGCCATCTAAATTGAAATATAGTTGCCAAATCTCTTCAGTCGATGAACTTGTAGATGCAGAGGCAAGCGTAAGAAAATAACATTGCCAATCGGGGACCCAATTCAGCGTTAGCCGGATCCGTCCAAACGTTGTCATCATCGGTCGTCAGCTACATACGAATACATCAGTTAGCATTCATGAAGTCTTTGCAAGGGCGCCGGACGTCGGTCTCCCTGGTAGAGATGGCGGCAAGATGTGTCCACATATGCATATGGATATGTGGGCGCATAAGAAGAAGCTCCAACAAGATTGTCAAACTACTATGGGTCTCAAAATAACGACTGCTTAACGGAATACCGTGTAATACCTTGTACATGAATTGAACAGAGATGGAACAGACTGTGAAAATTACTGGCACTATTCCCGCCACAAGGCCGCACGTGAGCTTTGGCAAATGGAACTCTTCCTCCTTTTCCGCGTGTGCAATGTCATGTTCCGTTGCGTGGTAACCGATGTTGGCGAAGATGCAGTACACGACGACTGCGCTGATGATGCTGTATTCAATTATGCAAGGAATCAAGAACCTGGCAGCTTCATGCGCTAATTTGAAGAGTCCATCATGACAGAACGAGTGGGCATCTGAAACGAGACAACTAGTTGTAGCGGAAATTTCTAAAAACACGCCATCACTTAGGACCACAGGTCTAATTCCGGAGCCAAAAAGAACAGTGTCCCCGTGTGTCAAGCAAATACAAGGCGCAATAGAAACATCGAACAGTTAATTTTTAGCTCGTTTTGTTGGTTTATTTAAAAATAACCTTAACGCTGCACTATGCCGTTGTTCAGCAGACAATGATGAATTCTTAACCGAAGCGCTTTGGGAGTTAGATATCATTACCGTAGGGTCTAGTGGAATGTACTGGCAACTCAAGTCATAAGCAATGCGTGCATCCGCCGTTTTAGAGTTCTCTAACCCCATTTATTTCTGAGGTGTTTCTGGAGTCGGTGGTGGTTTTTATTCTGTTGTTGGTGACGGTAATACAACCCTATCGTGGTCAGGAATATTGAAAGGTCGCTTTGTGGGAATAAGAGGAGGCCTAGCGTGATAGGTGTCCTACTTCTTTACTCGAGGTCATGGGTTCAAGTCCCACTGGGCCACACTGCTAGACTCTTGAGTCAGGCCTCCAGCTCTTCAGCTCGGTTTTAACTTTGTATTAATAAGGCACAAAAATAGTTCCAGGTGATCAGTGAATGAGCCCACATGCGCGCCTGCGTGCGTCTGGTAAACGTACACCAGATCGCCTGCAAAAAGGGACAATTACATGTTCGATTTTATCCACCAAAATAAGAAGAAATGCTCCTTTACCCAACGACGCCATCGGCACTATTTTAACTCTCTTATTCCAAACATTGTTCCTCATTCCCAGAGACATTTTTCTGTTTAAAGGAACTCTCGGCTTATATTTGGGGCACTGAAATATATCTGGGGCTTGCCATTAGAAAAAAACGTAAAGAATTTATGACAGATGGAAAAATTCGTTATTTAGTTTTAATCTGGGCCCGGTCTCCAATCTACGTACTCAGACTCGAATCATGCTGAAACTCACACTTCATACTCAACTCGAGTACAGACTCAGCTTTGGTGTATTCAATGTCATACTCGAAAAATCTGTACTAGAAATTTCGAGCACGTACTCAGTTTTCGAGTGTACTCGAACTGAAGTGTATCTCATCTACATGTATATTTCGAGTACGATTTTGAGTAAAAATTCGAAGTCTATGCTCAAATTTCAAGTTTGGTATGGCAGTGTGCTTGAAATCGTACTCGAAAATAAATACGAGCCAGAGAACAAAATATCGAAAGGGAACCAAGAAACACAGCAAATCTAAAAAATAAGTCCTCTTACCGTATCTCAGCACTTCAATTTCAGTTCGGAAATAATAGTTTTCATCTTAAATCTTCTTATTATTCACCTTATTAACCCTCCGTATCACTGTACGTTATAGCCGCCATTCTACCTCTACAATTCCTGGCAACAGGCGCATTGTGATCCCTTGTCGGCGAGTCATAACAAGAGTCGAAAGCAGTTGTGGGAAACGTCGTGTGAGAAGTTTGTGCTGCCCTTATTTCGGTATGTGTGCCTACGTTTTGTAGGGTTTCCAAAAGACGAGGAGGGGAGGGAAGTTAAAAAAAAGTTCGCTTCCCTGTCAGGTACAATGTACATTTCTCATCATAACTTAGTCATCTATAATTCCTCAATCCCCAAATGGAATTCCAGATTTTGTTTGCCGATTTCTAAGTAGACGTCTCGTCCCGTTCACTGCCACTGGTGATGAGAACTCTGAATGCCTGCACAAGTATTGTTTTTTAACTCACGTGCCAAATGTCAACTCACTTGATACATCCCGGTAAAATACAAAGATACAGTATCAAAGTTTGACATCAGCGTAGGCGTACACAGCAATGGGTTTTATGTCAAAACTAAATTAGCAAAAGAGATGTGATGCGATAAGCAGAAAGCTGTTACAAATTTCTTAAGACATTTTCGGGACTGGGTGAGGAACTCAAGAAGTAAAGCTTAATAATTGCCAAATGTATCAAAGAAATGGTATAAGAATATTTATTGAAACTAAAAAATGAATAACAGTTACAGAACACTCAGAATTCCACGTTATAGACATACTCTTGTAGTTGTAGCGACAGCAGACGATAATGTAGGCCTGGTTCTTGGGGTGGTCTATTCCAATAGGGAGCGATGAATCAGCGCGGCTTTGCGTGATTTTGCATTTCACATCATGAAGAGTTCCATAGCAACTCGAGTATGAGTGTCAGATTTGAGAACGTTTGGAGTCTACTCGAAATACGACATTAGATACGCTTTTTCGAGTACGACTCCAGTGAGCACGATTTTGAGTATGAAATCTCGAGTATGAGTATGAGTCTGAGTACGGAGATTGGAGACAGGGCCCAGTACTTCTAATGTCACACCTATATAAATGTAACGTGCATGTATCTTCTTTGCACATGGTTCTAATTTGTTTCTGCTTTAACTTGGGAGTCTTCGTTTACCCTCCGACAAACCGCCACCTATACTGAAAAGTGGCCCTGTGGAAACATGATGAACGACACACTGAATTCTGTGTGTGGGCATCAATGCTCATGTCTTGGTTGGAAGTAAACCGATCACATCGCCACCACTTGCACACGCCTTTATGCACTGAACTTGTTTGGGCTTAAGCCACTATTCAAGTCAAAGGTGGTCGCCATACTACGTAACAGTAAACTAGAAGGGGTTTCCCAGATTTCAACCAATGGGAAGGACTGAATGTTTCGTTACTAAGTTAACCAACATTAGACAGCGCTACCTTTCGTAGCACTGTGGAAGAATGGTCTTCTTTGTCTTTTTGCCAGACATGTCTGTCATACAGGCATACCTGAATTTCGTAATTGACAATGGTAATAAAGGAGAATGCCATCCGATTTAATTAGTTATTGTTACCATCTTAATCGGTCTAAGTCAACATCACCTCGTATACTGCACGGTCAATCTCACCTCGCCGAAAGTTGTCGCGTTAACCTGTCAGCACGGTGAGTACACGACGCAGCGACGTCAGTGGTTCTGCAGCCGAGTTTGTGCCGCTATGGTGTGGCGCATTGTTTCCGCTTGTGTAAACCATGAAGCTGCAAGGAAAGCGGGTATATCGCCTTTTTCGGTCTCCTAGAGAACCCGAAATGCTTCGGAAGTGATTCCCGGCAGTAAAGAAAGAAAAGTACGCCGTTACTACCAAGTATGAGGTCGTGGAATATCTCCGCGTCTGTGGGTTGAATTGTCCTGCTTCAAAATGAATTATTCTCATCCTAAGCAATGCTTATATAAAACTGAAACAAATTGTCAAAGTCTGTCTCAGTAGATGCAATTTGTAATGCCGTAGGAGGGTTCGTGAATGCAAATGTTTTGAGAAATCAACAATGAATAAATCATACTGTTTATCGGCTTCAGATGCACCTTGACCGCCTTGTGGGCGCAAGCTAATTCAGTGTTTGCTGCCTGAAAGCGGTTTTGAAACTATTACTCGATTTTATATGCTATGGTCAGATGTTAGGCGCGGTTCCCGACGAGTGCGTAGATTTGTAATTTCGCGGCGAATTCATCAAAACATTCGCACGCACATTATTTCTTTGGTTCAGTAGACTATTCTTTTCGCGACTGGAAGTTTATTTTTCACCTTACGCAGCCGACCAACTTGGCTGGTTTATGTTCGTAATGTCTCAAGTCCGGCCGTGACGGGCCTGATTGGGTTCCAGCGAGCAACTGCGTTATAACGACCGTTTTGTGTTTAGAACTGAAAAAAATCTCAAAAAATTACGTCGCACGGTTATGGTCTCCTGTCTGTCTGTCTGTCTGTATATGACGGAAGAACAATTCTAATTTATCACCGAGCAGACTCCAAATTTCCCACGACCGAACTCGGTAAGTTGGCCTACGAAACTTCGACTACGTTACGTTCAAAATTTCTATAAATTAGTAACAGCGAAATAAAACTACTCATTTTTCAAAAACTCAATGCATTTGTAAGGGTTTTACATCGAATTTTGATGATTTATTGATGTAAAACGATGAATTTTAAGTGATAAGCCGACACCAGTTAGCGCATTGTGAACTGCTGAGCAGACTGTGTTAGAACCTGTGACGTCATTGGTTAGTTTCATCACCCCGTCTGCCGTCTGGTGTCAGTTAAAAGAACTCAACTTGCTGTTATCGAGCGGAACTACTAAATCTAAATTAATACAAAATAATTTGTTTTATCAGTGGCATTCTCCTTTAAAAATATACATATTTCAAGTTATGTAATTTTCAAACCAAACTCAGATGAGCCGTTTCACAATAAATTCCGCTCTTGAGCAAAGTTTTGAAATTGAGAAATTAATATGTCGACATCCTCCCCCACTTCCCCGAAGTTTACTTAAGAAAGTAAGGAAAATAGGTAAGCTTACATTAATATTTTTACATCTGAAAATAGAGCATTTAGCTTGCTATTTGTGTAGTGTAAAACACTTGACATACTCCATGCAGGACCATTTAAGGTTAGGAATGTTGTAGCAGCAGGGTGCCAGAGTATCAGCGCGGTGTTATGAGTCTTTGCGTCGCCGCACTAACATAATATGTGTTTTGTGTCGTGACTGTCATCTCACTTTAAATGTATAGAAAGTCGACACATTTTTTCCAGGAAAAGGTGGCCAAGGAAAGCAGTGACGACTTCCGCATCTCTGGCCCAAACATGGCTTTTATCCAATGAAAACCGCTATTACTTTTAACTTCTTTTCAAACTTGAACGGCCAGTGCAGAATACCTTATTGGGATATACATTCATTTGGACCTTGATTGAAACGATATCCCTTGGATTTTAGTTCGACAGCACAATATTTTTACCACCCTTATACATGCGCAGACCCTATCTATAAGGCTTGATGTCGTAGGTTGAGAATAAGTCTGACTCAGAGGTAACTATCTCTGGGCTAAAGATACGAAATTCACCACTTTTTAAAGGAAAAATGTCGACTTTCTACCTCTGAACACTTTCTATCTCTGGTCTACAGATAGAAAAAAGAAAGGTGACTGCCCCGTCAATAGCTCCGGGTAGCTGTCGGTCACTTCGAGAAGATGAAAACCGAAAGCACGCGCCATGTAATGACAAACAACACACGGAAGAAACAGGGTCGCGCGATCATTGATAAAATAAATTGCCTGTATAAGGTAAAAATGTATTTCACCTGCCTAGCTTGTAAATAACTAGAAAACGATATTATGTGCCAGGCTGTAATATTATGCTTACTTATTGTTTTAATGATTTCTTTTCAATCCTCATTCTGTCACCGGCTAATGCATCCCTGGCATCCTATTTCATTGATAACAGCTGGATTCATCTAAAAACTCATTCTCTCTGTCATAGATTAGGTTTGTGTTTCTTTCTATACAGTTGTCGTGTAACTCGGCAAAAGCGTAGGTCATGCTTACATGTTTAGGAGATTTTAATTTGTAAGTAGTTTTCAAATTTTGCTTCAAACCTTTGAGGGTTGTCGAGGGTTGCATACACGTATCACTATTTTCTTTCAGAAAAATAAACGGGAAAATAGTATTTAATATCTATTTATAAGCCAAAGCTGGTTTTGATATCCTTTTAAGTCATCAAATGTTGAATTCATTCATTTCTTATTTTTCTGCTGAGGCCGCTTCTAACACGTTACCGCACAGGTCAGTCCAACCCGTCGTCTAACCGTCTCCGACTAGACAAGGTAAGAGCATTTCAGTTCGTCCTCGCTAAGGTCATCACTTGCATTGGAAAACCAGACCAAGTTGCAAATGCACAAATGTCAAGAAGAAGAAGAATTTCCAGTTCAACTTCTTTCCGACCGGTCGGTGAAAAGTTCGTGACTTATGCCGTACTTTAAAGAGGCGTGGAACGCGACAACGTGTAAAAATATGAAAGGATCGTAGAGAATTTGTTTTGTGGGGATGCTAACGTGAGAGTTACTCACTATGAATATTGCAAGAACCTCTAAAAAACCGTCAGATTCACTATTTTTGAAGCACAGACGAAATATAAACTCTTTCATTCCAATACGGTTTTCAAATTCTCCACCCCCTAATAATACATATGTGCACATGCGCTCAAAGAAGTCAGATGAGCTGTTGCTTGAAATCGACAATGTTTTGTTTAAGTCAAATGTCAAAGGTCATATTTTCCATATGACGGAAATGTGCTACGTCTATCATGTACGCAACCAGCTGAAAAAATGGGGGGCTCAAATTTTTGAGAATGTTGACCTTTTACTGAGATTCACAGGGTACGTTCAGAGCTATGAGTTGTGCATTCGCCGAATTTTGGTAGTTCCCGCCTTTTTAGCGGACTTTTGTCTCGATTTTTGTACTTTTGTGGAGTTTTTGTTTCTCTGACGATGACCTTTTTGCCCACTTCACCAAATGGGGGGGGGGGGGG
>NMRA01000057.1:477126-542099 GCA_002633005.1 Phoronis australis
TCGACGAAGTGGCGAGCAGTTGACAGATCTTCTTTTTAAATTTGAAACTAAAGGGAAAATGCTCAGGCATCAAAAGAAAATCAATCTTTACGAGCAAGTCGTAAAAATACCTGATGAACAGTTTGACTTCTGATTCAATGGCAGAGAACCACTTCGAATAATACAATTCAGCCATCTTTTCACGTTCTATGCCACTTAAACGTAATGTAGTGATCATCTTCTTAAATTCCGAAGGCTTCTGAATTTCAAAATTACCATGGCTTTCGTCATGACCACCACCAGAAACCATCAACAGGTGATCTTTGTCCATGGTAATGTTCAACAGATGTTCTTGAGCTTCCAAGGAAGCCATGTCCTCAACCGTCTCGTGAACTAAGGAGTTGAACCACGTGCGCACGTTTGTCACCATGACATGGGTGAGAAAAAATCGCGCAGCCTGCTGTTGTTTTCGTATGACAATCTGTGGGCGAGAATGAGAGCAATTTTTTCTATCAACGTGAATTTAAAAATGCGGAGTTTGAAGATACAGGTCTCATTGCAGGTTTTACTCGGGGGCCATTGATGGTTGATTTTCTAGCAAGAACGGGTTGGGCTCAGGCAAAACATCGCCAGAGGCCCGTTTCATGAAAACTGAATTAAGCATCTAAGACTTAATATCAAAAGTTTCTCTAAGTTAAGACCGAAGGCAAAAGTTCAGAAGACCGTTTCATGAACACATAGTCGGATTTTGGTTTCCGGTCGTAACTTAGACAGAAATAGCGGTAAAGCGGTTTTTGACAGGTGAGCATACAAACTGCGTTTTTCCCCACCTGTTGTGAATCTACAAAACTCCTCTCCTTTATTTGAGAACACCTTGGAATGACTGAAAGATGTCCTGTCACATGGGGTGGTAACTTGCACTGCATTGTCTCTACGGTCTTTGCCGGTTCTCGAATCGAAAGCAGACGATCTTCAACTTGGCATTGTTTAGACGTGAAAAATGTCAACGAAATTTTGTTCCTCAACAGTTTACAGTAACAATAGTCCTAACGTTTTGCCATTCAGATCAAAAAGTCTAAATCTTAAGCCTACTCCGCTGCAGGCTAATTTTCGATCTTAGCTTGGGAAAAGCCGGACTAAGACATTTTAGTTTTTTAAGTTAGCCCGATTTTGGTCTCAGTTAAGGCAGGACAAGTTTCATAAAACGGGCCCCAGATTACGCTGCCTGTTACAAGGTGTACATGAGTATTTAGTCTTATACGCCTGCATGTGAAGGTGCGCCTCTATGCAGAATAACGCGCACGCACCAGTATGTGGAACAATTGAAAAAACAAAAGACCAAATGTTTATGAAAATTAATATTAGGTTACAAAAACGGTCGACGTCAATGCGTACTCAATTCGAAGTAAATAACTGAACGAAGCATAATAGTGTGAACAAATCACACACCTTTGAGACACGGGATATTTGCAGGCATCTGTGCTTGAAGCTCAGACGCGTGCTCCTATGTATGTGTGTGTGCGTGCGTGCGTACGTGCGTGCGTGCGTGCGTGCGTGCGTGCGTGTGTGTGTGTGTGTGTAACACTTGAGAAGAGTCGACTTAAAACAAAGCATTACATCGGAGATAGAAACATGGGCCTATATGTACGTACGTATACACAATTGGTTAAAACAATACACACTGCTCCCCAAAAATTATAAAACAAATACATGTACTATGACTATGACACAGATGTGATCATGGTTGCTGGGATTTATGAAAAACAACGTAAATTCGGAAGTGAGTACTTCAATTTCATTCATGAATTTCTTTCTGTAGTTTTTAGGCGTTGCTAATGCAAAACTTCAAGAGTATCATAGTTTGCACCTTAGACAACCATTTCCTACAGGCATAATGCTCTATGATCGGAATCAAGTCAATGCAGAATTCTTTTGCAATTTCGCAGCCAGAGTCAGAAAAACAGACAGGCATCGGAAGAAAGCGAGGACCTTACAATTCTACTCCGTCTCAAAGGGATGCCAAGCGTCAGTTCAGCCTTCATCCGAAGTGCACTCATATTTTGTCCAACGACAAACCCAAAGGAAAGTGCTCTCGAGAGCGATACTTAGCGAAATAATTGGACAATAAACAGTGAGTGTTATGATGACGACGGTGAAGTAGCGATGGACGAAATTAAATGAAAAACGAAGACGCCGGTGACGACGATGATGATTGCGATGAAAAATATGGAGATGAGGAAGGTGGCGAGGATGAAGACTATATTAAAATGTTGAAAAAAGGTCACAGAGTTGACTCAGTCAATAAAAGAGCAGTCATCTGAAAATCTCGAATAACTCGAGAACGGCAAGACGTAATAAAAATCGGCTGATACACAATCCGATAGGTCGTGACAAAAGACCAAATCCATATTTCGTGTTGGCAATAATGACGGGATTGCTTTGGAAACCTCTTAAGATAAGGTTTGACAAAGAGGGTATTGCGAGTTTCTGAATGATTCACTAAGGCTTCGATTAAAATTCACATCTTACCAGCAGCTTCTGTTTTTTCATCGTCACTCAGGTTCCATTTTCTTTAAAAAATGAAGTAAATTTTCTTCATTGCACAGAGGAGCAGACGACGGACACGGAGTCGTAGTGCACAGCGCCGCTGCCGGTCGCCCAGGATATCGCGGGAGATTCTATACTTAGCCATAGTTCCGTTACGAACGCGCCGTTTTCCGAATTTGACACTTGAAATTGGATTTGAGCCCCCCCCAACACTAAAACTGCACACATTTAAATCTTTTTTCATCCGTATAATTTTAATTACCGGGGTTAATTAATAAACTCACCATTTCCCTACGCTCTTACTGTTTTATTTTTTTTGCTGCAGCCAAGGGGGGGGGNCCCCCTAAATCCGCCTATGCACTGGAAGGAATCCACATCCCAAACAAACGATACCATCAACAGCAACGCCACTGACGCCAATCATAACACCCCGGTCGACGTTCGATCAACACCGATGAGGCCAAGAACGATGAGGCTGCGGTTAGGCCTACTGACAAGTACGAAAATGACATATAATCGCCATCATCATCATCATCATCATCATCATCGCCATCGGCATCGTGATCATTAATTTTGATTACGAAATTGATAGCAAAACAAAGACACGTAAGACGGGAACCAGTTGACCAGAAATCGAGGAACGACCATACACTAAAATAACCGGCGTCAACATTTTTTCGAATAAGTTACGCAGAATGATCCGGTTGCAAAACATTCATTAGAACAAATGGAGTCATGCAAGCTCAATCACCAGTGCATGCGTATTACCTTGTTGCACTTGTACAGAAACACCATCTGAATTCCAGTGAAAATGAGTTGAAGAAGATTCTCGAGGCGGAACAATACGCTGTCGCAACTAGTTGATAAATTGTGATATGCTTCAGAGATATGCGCTGCGAAACGCATTCCGTGGAAAACCATGGCCCCCAGACCGAACACTGCAAATATCAAAGATTGAGTATTTTAAATAAGCTCCTTGCATTTGACTGCGAAGTACATGCACATGTATTTATCTGATTTGTGTGGCCATCCTAATTGACGTACTATTTTTTTATTGTTGACACCGATTTTGAGCTAATCCCCATGCCTCCGGGGGTTACTCCAGCATTAAAGTGACGGGATGTGCCGCGCAAAAATCCCTTCCGTGGAAATTTGCCTGTTGAAAAGATATCCCCCCGTAGAGAAATTCGAAAAAGCCGCCCTTCCGTAGAGAAACCCCATAAAAAGTCACCTTTCCGTAGAAAATTTGCATCAGAATTCACCTTTTACGATCCTGCCGGTGACCCTGTTAAACGATGCACGGTTCACGCCAAGAATCCCGGACGAGAAGCGATTGCATCCCGGTGATCGCATTGTGAAAGTCACAAATATACCCGGCGGTGCGTGTAAGTGATAAATCTCTGAAGCGAGACTAAATAATACCTTTTCGCAGAGATTTGTGATGAAAATGCTCAGTATCTTTTGTAGTAATTTTTAACAAAAATATTGGCCCCCTCTGTAGAGACTTCAAACGAAAACGGTACCCTTCCTCAGAAATTTCAAATGAAGAAGGTACCCTTTCGTAGGAGAATCTGGTCTGAAAAGTTACTGTTCCAGGTAAAACGTCCCTTATACCCCACAAACATGTATGACAGTATGGAACGCGAACGTGCTCTTTTGAGAACGTGTGTAATGCACTCGTCATACTCGTGCGTTACGTTACCCTCGCGCCTGCCCGCGTATCACTAGTTACCCTCCGATGCGGATGCCCAGGGCTGTCGCCCCGTCCCCCTGTGCTCGCTACTGCTTTGAGAGCTCATAATGTTTACATTCCGGTCTGCAACAACTTCAGGGCAATTAAACTCAGAGAAAATACGATAACGGTATACTTTGTAAGAAGCTGGTGTAATGAATGACGCATCCGAAGTCTAGCACAGTCCGAAATATATGTAAACAAACATTTCAGGCAATGATTCAGGGCGCGAACATTACTTCCGGTGCTACGCATGCGTAATAAATTAAGACAAGAGGATAACCAAAACATCGCAACTTAACCAAAAATGACACTTAAAACTGTAACAGTTGCTTTTGCCTGTTCAATCTGAATAAATTGAGCACTCGAATATCTGTGCAGATCAAGTTTTCTCGGACATTTTAGAAGCATGATAAGTGCTGGCCGTATTTGAGCGACACATAAGCTGGTAGCCTCCGTAGCAAAAAGTTGCTTATCCGGTACTCCCTCGACACTATAGTTGACATCATTGTTCTTTTCAATCTTGGTTCATCTCTCACATATCTCGTAATGTTTATCCTTTATCATTTTATTCGAATCTGGGAGCACCTGCCACCCTTGCCCTGCCAGGTCTAATAGGCTTTTGAATGCCAGTCCAAGGCTTTGACCCTGGCGCCTGCAAAAACGGGGGCTTGTGCCTGAATGAGTAATTGATCTGGCTAATTCATCAGATTGGAAGTACCCTCCAATAGCGAGTTATTTCTTGAACTTGAAGTGTACAGTACTTATCGTCCTTTAACAAAACGATGTTTCCGGAATAGTGTTAAACTTAACTTGCATTAAATTCAATAATGGCTAAAACGTACGTTACCTCTGCCGCCTATGCGGATGTAGATACCAGCGCCCTCTATTCCAGCTGCATGTATACTTGAACTACTTCCGTGTAGTGCTTCGGATGGGATTTCCTACGATGAAGGGTTTCGTTAATGTGGCGGGCTGCATTTTCAGTTGCCATTATCCTGAGGCTGCCGGCTATGGATGTTTGTTTCCTTTGGAACATTTAGTGAAAAAGAGCTCAAACTAAGCTATCCACAAAAGTTAACGTACCTTCTGTTTTCTTCTTAACTTAAAAAAAAATAATTTAACTCTCATTGAACTCAAACGGAGTACAGAGGTCCGTTATAAATAGCAGCCGACAAGATACCTTTGTTGATGCCAGTGGAGGGAACACATACGTCAAATTTGAGTGCAAGGAAATGTGCACTATCTGTTGGTCAATCTTTTTGGCCTATTCTGCAATCCACTTTTCTTTCAAGCAAGATTGCACACACCGGGAAACAATTATTGGAAGTGGTTTCAATTCCTTAGTAGTTTCGAAATTAAAATCTTTCTTACATGTACCAGAGTTTAAGGCGCACAAGCGGATCCAGAGTCAGAGTGAGGCACAGGAAATTGTACGAAAGTTCAAAACGAGGTTATGGCAAGTTGATGGGGAAGGAAAGAGCCAGAACGGTTGGTGATGACAATTACCACACTTGATGTTAGCGTTTATGGGAGGTCTGATTTTTACAAAAACACACAATTGTTGCCCCCCGGGGCCGACAATATGTGCCGGGTGAGACAATACTTTGACCGCAGACACATATTGTCATCCGGTGACAATACGTGTCGAAGTTGACAGCTTATATTTTCATAAATTGTCGCCTCAGCGCCAGTACTTATCGATTGCGACAATATATGCCACACCACAACGTTATATCTTAAAGTGTTGTGCTAGTTACTTACATCTGGGTTTTTGCCATGTCGATTCCCGAATATGGTGAAAAGTAGGTATACCATAAAGATAATTGACAACGTGTAAAGGTAAATAGCAAATACCTGTGAGAAGAAAATAGAATGAAACAATCATTAAAACCAACTCAGCCTTTGCAAAAGTATAGTGGATATTGGTTTTATTCGCATTACATGTACATTAATGCCTGTAAACAGCAAAATCATTAATCAAGTACTTTACTTCTTTCTCACATACAAACCTGAATTTTGGTTAAAAAGATCTGAGAGTACCTGTGGATAATGTTGCGGGCCCACTTCATTCACAGTCAGAGCTTCCGTTAGCGGGAACACGAGACCCCAGACGGATGTGATCATGGCGTATGCTCCGCACACCAAGTTCACAAGACTACTCCTGAAACCACGCCCACTTGTTTGTTACAGTCAGAAGTTAAGCATTCATGTGGTCAAGTCGAAATGACGTCAAAAATGTTTTTGTCCATCCAAATAGCACGTGAATCTGCGTGTCAGCAGAACATGACAATTTTTTCTATGCCAATTGCGTAATTTAAACCAGTCAGGGTTTTTAATTCGGAAACAGTCCTGTAAATACCTGTAGCTCTTTTCATATTGATGTAAGTTTTGTTTTCCCTCTGAATTTCAGTGGATTTGGTAGACAAAAGTTTCTCTAGTAAGCATTGGGGTTTCCAACAACATATCAAATGACAACTCTAGCTTTCTCACGTTTCTTAACATCCGCTTTGCAATGAAGAAATGACTTCATTTTTTCTGAGTGACGATGAAGAAACAGAAGCTGCTGGTAAGATGTGAATTTTAATCGAAGCCTTAGTGAATCACTCAGAATCTCATAATTCTCTCTTTGTCAAACATTAAAATTCAAACGATTTCCAAAGCAATCGCGTGGTCAATGCCAACACGAAAAACGGAGTTGGTCTTTTGGGCAACTGAAGACTATTTTAAACACAACTTTTGCTACGAACTGGTTGCACAAAACAATAAGGTAAATATAGCTCATTGGCACAAAATATAAAGCGTGTAATGAGCATTACGGAAATGTGCAGGTTTGTGCGCAAACGCTGTGGACCATAAACATGTATGTCTCTTAATACAATAGTGTAAACGGAAGAGTTCTGGTGCAGTGGTAGAGCACGCGCGCTCTGTCAGACAGGTCGTGAGTTGAAGTCCATGAGTTCAAGATCCTGGCATTTACAGATTCTTCAGTTTTGCACGTTCCAAGTCATTTTTTATAATACTTCAGAAATCAAGGAAAATACTTGTTTTTAGAGGCAAAAACAAATATTTTTCTCCTAAGTAGGAGGGGGCAAACCCCCTCTCGACCTCCCCCCATTCGGCGCTGTGCGCCTCCACAATGGTGCCTTGCGCAATTGTTTACTAAACAAAATGTTGCCCTCCTTATGATATCCTAGATCCGCCACTGAAATGAAACAGGCCAACAGGTAACGCACTATTTCATGGCGCCGAAAGCCGACGCAAAAGATTACACAACAGTTTTAGCAGTAGCTTAACGGTAGAATGCCATTTTTCCAACACCGATAAATAATTTAGTTTGTTCATTGAAGAGTGTAGTTTTAAATGACGCCAATTTTGTGTCAGATTTTATTTTTCCAGATTTTTTCCTGTATAATTAGTTATACAGCTTTGCTCCAAGCCGGCTACATTGTCGTGTGCCTCCTTTTGGGGCACCCGCTTACTGTCTGCCCTGTCTGTAAATGAACTGATACCGATCTGTGAAGTGAAGTCTACTACGTAAAATTGTTATAGTTGTTTTATTCTTTGTTCTTCATTGTTATAGAGTCACATAAAACTCTGGAGAGAGTGTGGTCAATTGAACCAAGAAGAAGAAGATTACAGCATTACACCAAGGCTATCAGTTATCGTACATTCACGCAAAATCTCCACGTTTGTAAAAATGTTCACCCTTTACCTTTGTTGGTTAGCTTTCTGCGCCTCGCCAGTTCGAACTAAAGTTGTAGACCGCCGGCGGTAGTCTTCCACAACCATGAGGTTATCGTCGATCGTGCTTGATCTTTTACGCTGACGTGGTCTGGTGTGCCTTTGCCGTGTTGAGCGCATTTCATTCGATAAATTCAAATCAAGTATTATTCGACTAAAATTTGATATTGAGAAAACGAACAAGTTAAAGCGTGTTCACGCGATGAGTAGAATCTGATTCGCGCAACGTTAATTTTAGCATAATAATTTGCGCAAGACCTTAGTGTTTTAACGAGACCACTACGTCAGGAAGGATTAGGGTTGCGAATATAATTGACCTAGGATTGTAATTAACAGTCTCAGCATAGATTATAGACAACAGATTCGTAACTCCGACATTTTCCTGCGAAATATCCTAGAGGAGGAGCCACCCTTCTAAATTATCAATTTCAGTTTCCCGTTAGTGTATTGCGACGGGAAATTCTGGCATCTACTTTATTGTTTAGTACAACGAAAAAAAATTGACATTGAAACTCTGTTCAAAGTCTTTCAAAAGTAGAACTGTTGGTATCGCGAATACTTTTGGCAATGGTACTGGTCATGTAATTGCAAAATTCAAACTTCAGTGCTGTGGAAAATTACTAGTCTTTTACATTTCGCCTGTGTGGCCGTACACCCGACCACACAACAGCCGACTACGATTAGCAGACGACGCACTTGCTGGAAGTAAAACATACTAATTTTTACCCTCTGACACAGCGCCACCTATACTGAAAAGTAACCCTGTGGAAGCATGATGACCGACACACGGAGTTCCGTGTATGGACATCAATGCCCATGCTTGGTCGGAAGTTTACCGATCACATCGCCACCACTTGCCTTCTATACACTGTACTTGTTTGGGCTCAAGCCACTGGATCGGTCTTTCCTTGATTTTGTTTACTTCAGTCACTGTCCGTTTTAATAAATTACAACTAATTAAGTCCGAGATGGTCGCCAAATTGCGAAACAGTAAGCTGAAAGGGGTTTCCCAGATTTCAACCAATGGGAACGACTGAGTGTTATGGCGTCGGTTTCATTACTTTAACCAAAAGTCGATATCGAAATCGTTTGCTCCTGCATCGAGTTCGATTATAATTCGATTAATCGTTTCACCCTTATCAAAAGGCATTAGTTAATTTGAACAAGTCGATCGTTGCATGCGCCCCAGAATATGTTTAGCTTAAAAGTTCCATGGCCTACCGACTGGAGTATGAATTGAGTCAATTTCAAACCAAACAAGAAATATTCAAGCTCTGATGGCATAAAGTCATGATCCACCACCAGTTTCCGAACACTTTCTTGTAATTTTCAGAAAATCTTTTATTGTTGAGTACCTGTCTTTGACTAAAGCGCAATGCTAAGCGGGTCTGGTGGTGATGGTACATTTGACATTGATTGCACTGGGTCAAAGAGCAATGATGAAAAAGTGACGCCTTGACAATTAACCCACAACGAATTTGATGAATATCAAACCCTGGTACCGATTTCACACAGTCAGAATGAAATAGGTTTGGTGTCGTTTTTAACTCCATATTCTGAAGATTTTGGCGGAAATTAGTGACTTATCATAAGTATATAGTATATTTCCAGTTGTTCATTGGAAACTTCTTTACCTGTCGAGGAATTCAAACATTTATTGTATGAATAATTGCAGAATCGTGATGGTGAATCCTTGCACGCATCGGAGCCTCAGGCTTTCCCGAGGCAATACCACAAAGGACAAATAACTCTCTGGAGACGGTCTGAGAGAGCGGCGAAATATCAGGCTGAGTTGACGACATTTTTTAGGAGCCCCTTTCTGAGTTTGACCGTTCTGCCGTCTCAATTTATGTCAACGTTAAATGGTATGACGCACAAAATTTGGTTGAGAGAACCAGTCATACGTCAAACTACAGTGACCTCCACACGACGTGTCTTTACGAACAGGAGTCAACACCATGCTGCCGAAACATGACTTCAAACAACGTAAAACCAAATGGTCGCAAAATACTTGTATTTATGCTTATAACACACAGAACTACACTTCAAAATGTAAAAGTTCTGCAAATACTCCACGGCACATAAATTAGAACAATTATTCCCCCAACCGGTGCTTAAATTGTAGTAGAGTCCCAAGTGAACTCTCAGTCCTCTGGTGAGGGGGCGCAACACAAAAGGCGTTGCCACCAGGATAGTCTTTTCTCGTTGTTTTTTCGTGACGGAGACTTATTCTTGCGATTTTTCTTTTGTTTCAGATACCCGTGATCGTCATCAGTATATTCTTTTCTCACGCTCACGCTTTCCTTATTTACAGAAGTGAGGTGGCCCATGCTGTAACCTCTGTCACCAATAATGTCATCGACACCTCCCTCGTTGCCATAAGAGGCATCGACAATGTCTCCATTGATAACGTCAGTTACAAGTCCGTAGTTGTCGTCTGTGCCACGACATTCCCGCACTTTATTCGTAACAGAACTTTCAGATTCAGTTTCAATATTTGTATCGTGCCCTGTGTCACCATTTCCAAAAACAGCATCATGTCTTGGGACACCACTTCCAGCCGCAGTATCCTGCAGAGGATCACCATTTCCATACGCAGTATCATGTTCAGGGACATTTCCATACGGAGTATTTTCCTTGGGATCACCTTGTTCATGTGGAATGCCTTTGTCATGATCACCCTTGCCATACGGAGTATCTTGCTGGGTCTCACCGTTTTTATATGAAATGTCGTTGTCGGGATCACCATTTCTATACTGTGTATCACCGTGAAGACCGCTTTTTAAATACGGAGTATCATGCCATGGACCAATATTTCCTTTCGAAGTGTTAAGCTCAGGGTAACCATTATCACATGGTGCCTCATGTATAGAATCACGCTTGTCCTGTGAAGTGTCGTACCCATGATCACCTCTTTCGTATATAATACCAGGTCTGGGATCACCCTCATTACATGGATCGTCACGCTTGTCTTCATCATTTTCATCATGAACATTGTTTTTGTCACTTACATTGAGAACAGCTTGTTCGTCTCCTTCGTTGCCACCTGCGCTATTTATCACCTGTCTAACAGTGCTATTTTTAATGTCACGTGCGTACATGTCCATTCCATCGGTAACATCAGCAAGGCGTCCGTTTGTGCCCTCGGTGGCATCATGTACATGTATGCATCTTTCTCCGTTAACAGTCGCGTCAGCAATGTGCTCCAGTCCTTGAACTGCAAGTATACCGTCTATTTCCTCTTTATATTTCGCCTGCAGTTGCATGGCGCCAACCTCGTTGGCAATTTCACCGTTTGCCTTGAAGTTGTTCTTCTGATTCAATGCGTTTTTGCTATCCACTGTAGCAGTAGGAAGAATACATGGTTTGAGATTTGTTTCTGAATTGATGATTGCGGCTGCTGTAGTTTCCTGATGATCCTGTGGTATTTCTGACATGTCGTCGAGAATGTCTTCAATATATTCATAAGGAACAGTTATGGTCTGTCCGTTTTCATCTACTTTAGTCAAAGTGATGCTTGAATCTTCGTCATCCTCACTCAAGTCATCATCTTCAAACTCTCCCAGCATGACGGAAATTATTGCTGTTGTAATGTCCAAGAGGTTCTCTGTGAAATCTACTGTATGTCGCTTGATAATATTCACAAACGGTGATATATACGCCATTAGAAACATCATCAAGTCTGCTAATACCCTAATGGGTACTTTTACTGCCATATTCAAATATGAATTCTGACATCCTACACCATCTTCTCCATACAGGGTGTCATGCCCTGTATCATCGTCTCCATACGGAATATCAATTACTGTATCACCATTTCCACGCGCAGTATCCTTTACTGGATCACCATTATCATACACAGTGTCATGCTCAGGGACAACATTTCCATACCGAGTATCTTGCTGGGTCTGACTGTTTTTATATGAAATGTCGTTGTCGGGATCACCATTGCTATACTGAATATCATTGTAACTATCGCCCTTTCGATACTGAGTATCATGCCATGGACCACTACATGTATTTCCTTTCGAAGTATTATGGTCAGGGTCACCGTTATCGCATGGTGCCTCATGTATAGAAGCACGGTTGTCGTGTGAAGCGTCAGACCCATGATCACTTCTTTCATATATAATACCAGGTCTGGGATCACCCTCATTACATGGAACATCACGCTCGTCTTCATGATTTTCATCATGAACATTGTGTTTGTCATTTACATTGAGAACAGCTTGTTCGTCTCCTTCGTTGCCACCTGCGCTATTTATCACCCGTCCTACAGTGCTATTTCTAATGTCGGCTACGTACATGTATCTGTCCATTCCATCGGTAACATCAGCAAGGAGTCCGTTCGTGCCCCCGGTGGCATCAAGTATGCGTCTTTCTCCGTTATCAGTCGCGACAGCAATGTGTTGACCGTATTCATAAACAGTGTTATGCTCAGGGACAACATTGCCATACGGAGTATCTTGCTGTGTCTCACCTTTTTTACATGAAATGTCGTTATCGGGAACACCATTTCTATGCTGACTATCATTGTAACCATCGCCCTTTCGATGCGGAGTATCATGCCATGGACCACTGTTTCCTTTCGAAGTATTATGGTCAGGGTCACCATTATCACATGGTGCCTCATGTATAGAAACACGCTTGTCCTGTGAAGCGTCAGACCCATGATCACTTCTTTCATATATAATACCAGGTCTGGGATCACCCTCATTACATGGATCGTCACCCTTGTCTTCATCATTTTCATCATGAACATTGTTTCTGTCATTTACATTTAGAATAGCTTGTTCGTTTCCTTCGTCACCACTTGTGCCATTGATCACCCGTCGAACATTGCTATTTTTAATGTCATTTACATACCTGTCCATTCCATCGGTAACATCAGTAAGGTGTCCGTTCTTGCTCTCTGTGGTATGAAGCATGCATGTTTCTCCGTTAGCAGTCGCGTCAGAAATGCATTCCAGTCCTTGAACTGCAAGAATACCTTCTGTCCTCTCTTTACATTTTGCCTGCAGTTGCATGGTGCCAACCTCGTTGGCAATTTCACTATTTTCATTGAAGTTCTTCTTCTGATGCAATGCGCTTTGGCTACCTACTGCAGCAGTAGGAAGAATAAAACATGTGTTGGAATTTGTTTCTGAATTGATGGTTGCAGCTGCTCTATTTCCCTGATGCCCGTGTGGTGTTTCTGGGATATCGTCGAGAATGTCTTCAATATATTCATAGTGAACCGTTTCTGTCTGTCCGTTTTCATCTACTTTAGTCAAAGTGATACTTGAATCTTCATATTCCTCGCTCAAGTCATCATCTTCAAAATCTCCCAGGAAGACGGAAATTATTGCGATGTCTAAGAGATTCTTTGTGATTGATACTATATGTCGCTTGATAATATTCACAAACGCTGATATATACGCCATTAGAAAGACCATCAAGTCTGCTAATACCCTGATGGGTACTGCCATATTCAAATATGAATACTGACGTCACCAATACGTTGACGTCACACACGCAATACGCATTAATGAACTCGAGTGTGAAGCCATTTTTGCGACAATGGCGAAATTTTATACTAATAGACGTAATGTTCAAAGAATCCACACTTTTCGTTTTAGGCGCTGTATTTGGAAAATAAAGTGACTGCGCTTTTGACTGCATGCAAACAACAACATATATAAGATAATGTAAAATTATGCATTCCGTTTCATGGCGATACAAAACCTTATACATACTTAGGAAATACACTCGTTTTGCCGTCCTTTGTATACCTTTAGGCAATGATTGTACCGGCCTAAGTTGAATTCTGATCTATATCGTTATGGCAACTTTTAGGTAATAATCTGTCGTGAAATGCAAAATTCCATCCATTTAGAACACAGAATTGAAAAGTTTCATGAATAGATAGAATATACTAAAATTTCTCAAAAAAACTGTACTGCACTTGCTTGTTACTGGCAACTCACAGTCGTGAAATAAATCCAGTACCATTCAACACCCTGCCAACCCGCGATCGAGAACGCCCGGAAGGCGATCGAAAACGAAATTTGGCGGGAGTAGTGAAGCCAGACAAGGTGTGTAAATTTGATGAATTTTCGTTGTTTTTACTTTCAACGTGAAAACAGAGACACGAGTTCAAGGCGTAACACATTGAGGAAGGACAGGTAGAGGTTTGGCTATTATTTGTTCCAATTATTGGAGAAAAGTTAAGTTAACCGATCCCATTGCATGAGCGGAAGGTGATTTATATGTCATTTTGGCAAACTGCAGTCAATCTTGGCACTATACCAATAAATTTTTCATGTATTTATGAAGAAGTGACGTCTGAGATTATAACGCAACGCTTGTTTTTCGTATTTTTGTCAGGATCTCTAAATCTAAAACAGTTTTCTGTTGAAAGAAGCGATCGAGAACGCAATGATAAGCGATCAGGAACGCATCGTGGTGTGTAGAACAATTATTAGCTTTTTATTTAGAAAACGTGAAGAAGGTGATGCATTTTGCGTCATTACTGTGTCACTGCCGTATCAAGCATATTACCATTAAAGCGCCATGAGCACTGCATGTACATCAAGCATACTAGTTTAGTTATAAATATTTTCATAAATGATTTTATTTTCATTTTAGGGAACAAGTTCACTGAAATTATTGTGAGGCGAGCTTCAACGAACATGTTACCCACGGCGTGAAGGTAAACCTTACTAGACAGTTTTGAAATAGACATCTACTTTGAGACGAAATCCCTGGAAACAAGGGTTTCTAAACTACGACACACCCAGGAGTGGTTCCATGTGGCGTGTCAGCCACGTGTAAACAAATTGTTGCTGCAGATGAAAGCCAGTGTCGAATCTTCTTGAAAATTTGAGACAGCAAAAGAAAGAAAAAACAAATAGCCAGTGAAGTCAACGAATGATGATGAACTTGTCCATGGAGAGAAAGAGGAGTGCAGCAACACCATTCACGAGATGATTCAAAGATTCCTGCTCATGAACGTCTGGTATTTAAAAATTGCCAGAGTTTGCGTAAGCTGATAAAACGGATGGGGTTTTACTTGACGTTTACTGGCACCAGTGTGGCTTCGATGTACGTTTTGTTTGACTCTTCTGTTTTGTAGTCTTGGTCCTGAGTTCACCGTGCACCCTCAGTTTTATCCTCCAGTTTAATGTTACATTGAAAAAGAGTGAGACGAGTTATAATACTATAATACTATATTGTAATTTTCTCAAAATGTAGTCAACATGTTGTCAAAACAATTGTATGTAAGTATCGCCCAATGACCCCTAGTATGGTCTTTCAAATCTACCTAAACACTACAAAAATGCAATGGTTCTATTAAAGATCCTATTGAAATAACACAAATATAGAAAAAAAATTGAGGAAAAAAGTTTCAAAACAAAACGTCAAAATACTACATTGTATCTCATCAGACAACTACCAACCATGAACTCCGTAAATCTGAATAAACTAAAGTGACTTTACAATTACCTTCACTACTGGACTTAATGATTTCATTCATGACGTTTCTGCTGGCTATGCCTGTAGAAGGAGGCATACTGTTTGCATGACATGCCACATTCACCACAAGAAGGACTGTCCTCGTGCTGGGCTCACTTTTTCCGAAACACTAATTTCGTTATAAATCACTATGAAATTGGTCTCGAATTATTCCTAAATCATACTAAAGATAGCGTCGGTACTTAAAAAGAACTGGCAGTTTATTATTGCTTGAGACCGGCTCTATAAGTAAACATTTGCCACTTTTCAATTTTCATTACGCCGAGTGTGGTCTCAATATATCACTAACTACCAGTTGTTAGCAAACCCAGAAATCATTTCTCATCTGAGAAGGAAACTAATTGAGACCAGTTTTATCGCGGTAAGTAGTCGGAATCAAAAGTTCACTCATCGACGAAACGCGGTTTTATAGTCGTTTTAAATGTTTAAGGAAGATCTCAACCCAGTGACAATATGACGGCGCATCGGTGATCGAGGTTCTCCAGAGAGTCGGTGTTGCTGAATCATAGTATACAGAAATGCGCAAGCGGTGTAAGAACGAGGAATTTAAATAGCCACAGGTCAACTAGCGGGACATGTGCCAGCATAGAGCTGTTGGAGTGCGTATCCCCAAAAGAACTCCTTATCGGACGCGTAAACCCCAAGTCCAAAATACATAGTTATTTTATGGTTGTCGCTGATGAATGAAGGTTCAGTATGTTGATGAAGATGGCAACGATGACGATGATGATGAGACCTTGATGTTTGCAACATGATGCAGCAACAGTTTATGGATTTTGATTATATCATTTATCCGCATTATGATGTCGCTGTCATTTGCACTGCATTCTTTGTCTCACAACTGAATTCACAACGCAAGTGCAACAAGATCGCTCTAATGAATACCAACAAACACGGTAATTCCATGTTAAATATGTTATCGATTTTATATGGTTTTACAATTGTTCTCATCACTATGACAACAATGAAAATTTAATAGTGTACGTTTCGCGTAGTGCTTCAAAGAGAGTTCAGAAATTAGATGTCTGGATAGATGTAGGCGGGAAGGTTCGTTCCTAACAATTTTGTCAATTCGTTTTTTATTTCCTCTGTCAGGAGTTTGAAGACAGCAACAGCTTGGTACTGAATTGCTTAGGAACAGGGTAAGTTGAAACGTAAGTCTGATGAAAGGGTGAAAGCAACCAACTTGGTTGGTGATATATGCATGTAGTCTTTAAAAAAAACCTCGTTATTTCTTGTTGTACTTCAGTTGTTCAGAATCAAATGGTTCCAATTTACATATAATTTAGGACATAGAGTAGAATCTATTGTTCACATCAAACAAGTGTTCGTCTTTTTGCTTTTTCCGTGAACAACACGAAGAAGCAATGTTACACTTGTATTTGAAATGTTCATTTGTTCAGGATTTTCGGTATTACTGAGAATAATGTGTGCTGCATTGGTATCAGCTACGATCTGTGCTGCGTTTGGGTGAGTGAATTTCTTGAGAGAAAAGCGAGATTAGCCTCGCCTTCAGTAACGCTAGGACCTTCGCGAGATTACGTGAGCTATTGCCGTGTATTTTCAATGAGAACACGTGATTCTGGCTAGACTTTAACTAGGTTCTAGCATAGGTCCAAGCGCTACTTAACGCACCCCAGGTCTTCGTGAGGAATCGCCATGCAATACCGCCTATTGTGGGCATGGAGGACTACGTCGACTTACAATTAAATGCACTCTTTGTTTTCATGACAGCCAGACAGGTGTACAGACAGACAAACGGACGGAGGGACGGACGGACAGACACGCTACCAAGCAGGCACCCAAAACTGAACAACAAGAACTTATTCCAAAGAAGCATTTTAATATATCTGCTCTGCAACACATCAAAATAAGCTGGTGTAATTTTTATTTGTAAACCAAAAATTAAATTAGGAAGCCTTTCGAAAGGTTTTCGACCGCAAATATGAAGGTCCTCTATGCAAATATAAATAAAAGGCGAATGGAAAAACAATACGACTAAGTAAATAGGCCGAAATAGGAAGAGACACAAATTATTAGATATACTTAAGAAAATAAAGTGAAGTAGACGATTGATCACATTTTATTTTTGGCCAAAACATGATCACGAAATTTAAAATTAACCCGCAAGTAAACAAAGACATGTTGACCCGACGTTTCGGTTTATTCACTATAAACCATTCTCAAGGCTAAATTTCACATTATTCAATCAGGCGACACAGGTGGAGAACACCAGGTGCTCAGATCTTAGACAAGGATAATGCCACCCTCATGCTCCTCATAAAGGAGGCTGATTTCTGGTCTCACAGTGCATAGTTAGGAGCATGCAAATACTTCTTGAAGCTGCTTTACTCGAGATCCTGTTGTCAACTTGCCCAACTTTCGTCGCATTTACACATTAGATCGCAAACTGAATTAGCATGAGTCACTTACACGAAGACTGTCTGAGCATGCTCACATGCCCGGTTCCATTCACCCTACGTTTAACCTTGGAATTTGACCGGTAAAAAGTTGTTTGTGACTTGAAACCCTATTTTTGTAATTGTGCTTGTTTTTGACAAAAAGCAGTGTCCCATATACATATATCGATGCACGAGCAGCTAGCTAAATTGTAAAAAGTAATTACGCGCATGGCGTGAAATAATTTGATCAAATTACATACCTGCCAAGCTACTAGTGCCTTCAGCAAAATACAAACAAGACCCGCACATTGGGTGGTGGCTGGTCTCAGCAGATCTGCATTCACACGTGCTTGGAGTATGCTGTAAATCACTTTTTGTTCACAAAAAGTGTAGCAATGTTGAAACAATCTGGATGACCCAATAGATCTGGAATTCCAAAAAACCCATTTGAGGAAGAATTTAGCATTATACCTAAGGGCACCACCTTACTACAAAATCACGGATAATCCAGTAAATGTAACCATAAAGCTCCAGCTTTGGAATGCCAACCCCCATCTTGCGCCCACTGAGGCTGCGCCGCGCATGCGTGAAAGTTGTTTGCATTCGTTTGTTGCTCTGAGTATACTTGTTATGGAATTTACTGTCATTAAAACTTTTCGCAACTCCGCCGTTTTTAACCGAATTGCATAAGAGCCATATCATTAGAAAGCCATTTGTCAGTCGTTGATGATTATACCAGAAGCATTTAAATAAATAGTTTAATTCAAAGGTAATTACAGACCTGACTGGTTTAAAAATATATTTTAATTCTCAAAATCAAGAGTGTTTCCAAAATGCAAAAAAATAACAGAGAAATGAACCGGAAATGTTGTATATATGACTAGTTAAGCCATTGCGAAATGATTCAAAAGATTTCTACGCTACAAAGACATTGGTTTTAGAATATGGATCATTACACTTGCTGTGCATAATTTAGTCAGGCATTCATTCAGTACTATTCATCTTTACATATTATAATTTATTGGACGTTTGATGTCGTTTGATACAATTACATTCTTTAATAAAAATTCAGCATGCAGAGACACTTGCGAAAAATGCGATAAACTACTCCAAGTATCTCTCCGAAATTTGCAAATAAAGGTTTTCTGGTAGATAAAAACGAGCAAACATCTACATGTACATGTATATCGCGTAGCTTTCAAATGTATTGTTGATAGCTCACCACAGTGTTTATAGCGTACGACTTTCCATAAAAGTTTAGAAATAAACTCATTTCTTCAAAAAGTAAAAAACAGTGAGTCTGATACATGCAGTATAAGTGTTATCGTAAACAAGAGACATTGGAACACATTTTTAAAGAACCTGGACTTTGGAGAATAACTATGCTTATAAAAAGAGACAAAGTTATTTTGAACAACTGTTAAATAGTTGTCACAGTCAACATTCAAGAACGAAAAAACGGCACAACTGGATTGAAAAGCGGGACTTCAGGATAAAAATCGGAACATCTGAGTCAAAACCAAAACGTACGGGTGAAATGTTCGCTGCAACACACAAAGACATACCGACGGCGATTTTTGTCAAACGGGAGATGTAACACCCGAAAACGCCCCACATCGTTTTTCGTTGTTGTTGTTTTTATAGTTGACTGGGAAATTGCGGGCGCCGAAAAAACTCATGAAATGTCCCGCTTTTTGTTTTTAGTCCAGCGGGAAAATACGGTTAGGTCACGTGGTAAATTACAATAGTGCACGATAGTACATGTACATGTATGTCACCCATTTGGCATTAGTTCTAATAGAATACATGTGTCACGTGCGGGAGTTGGCATTCTTCCCAAATGTTATGATTTTTACATTTTTTAATTCACTCTTCAAATTTTATGGTTTCACATAAGTTTGAATTCAACTGTTTGGTATGACGTTATTTTATTTTCAAACAAATTTCACTTTGGTTCCTCTATTTGCTAAAGGTTGACAGTAAATTTGTAGTATGCGCTTCTTAACAAGAATTACTGTAGTCTAAAAACCTTAATCCGGAAAAGTCAAGATTAGCGCACAAACCCTGTTTTACGCGAATACCATATAAATGTCAACCACAGACCATGCTTTAAAAGTCCAGTTTTTGTGCCAGACGGATGTGTTGCTTACGTCATACTTTAGAAAAGGAAATGCTGCAAAGAACAGCAAACGTCCACCTATACTGTTTAATCGGAAAATCGATTTCACGGCTCGTCGTGTACGCTTCGATGCAATATAAACTATGAATCTTAGATGTGTGACTAGAAGACCGTCATACGAAATGGGAAATAAATTATTATAGCGCCCAAGGGCGAACATTCTACATACGCAAATACGCACTCAAAATACATGTGGTTAATAGCATTTGGAACATGTTTGCATTTATTAAGATTTCTGTCAAATACAATACTTGTTGTAATCAAGTCACGTTTTATATTCAGACTCGGGTCTCTAAACATGGTTTACAGTGAAGTTAAGTTATCTGATTTCGCGTCTGGTGTGTACTTTGTTGGAAATATTTAGTTTCGCCCAGAGCACAAGGGATCGGTTTTATCAAAAGTCGTACGAACGGTCGCAGGTAACTATAATCGTAGACGCAAAGGCGAGGCTGCATTTTTAAGTGAAACATTGCTACTGTTCAATCGTACATGTAGGTCAGTCGCACCATCATAAACCACGTACAGGTAACGAATTGTTTGCCAATAAAAATTAAATATCAATCCAACATACGGTGGCCCAAAGATGACATCTCGCGTTTCTTTTTTAATTATCTCGGGATTTCGAGATCCCGAAATACTTGTAATTATGTCAGGATCTTGAGTTCCTGTGATAATTAAAAAAGAAACGCGCAACGTCATCTTTGGGTCACCATATTAACGCGGGATGCATAACAGTAAAACATTTTGTGGGCAGGTCCGCCTATTTTGTACGTACACACAGGCGCACTTGACAATTATGACGAAGACGACAATGGCGACTGGTGATGATGACGGATGGCTGAAGCTCTTACCGCGCCGGGTTCAACTGGCAATTACATGTAATTTGAAGCGAAAGTTTATTGCAAATGGTTTAACCTAGCGCTTTACTGTCTATGCTATGCGATGAATTCACCGTATCGTCAGGCAAGTTAATGGTCGCTTTCGGGTTACTGAAAATTAATAGCGTCAATCGACTGTCGTTCGCGATTATCGGTCTTTCTTCCCAACAATTAGTCCGCCCACAGCGATAGTAACTCTTGTCGGTCTAGTAAAATCTGAAAGGAACTAATTTCTTTAAATTCGCATTTTAGTGTTGATTTGGCTAACAATGAATTATGAAATGACGTTTAGTATTATTTTTAGACTACAACTTTCTTACTACTTCCACTGTAGCTTCCAGAAAGAAAGATGGCTGCCAGTACGGGACTGCGCAAAGCTATCGATCTCGTTCCGCCTTTAATTTGATTATGACTGAACAGACGGAAACGACGAAGTCGCTAGCTACATTCGAATCAGACAAACAAATGTTACGTAACATTTTAATGACTTAATGTGCAACTACTGTGTTCTGTTGAATCAAGTTTCGTTCTATCTAATTATACATGTAATAGCGGAGAGCAATTATTTCTGTGCCGACTGTCTGTAAGTTACAGGTTTTGATAGAATGTACATTCACAAGAATTTCGCAAAAGTCTAGATTGCTGAGTAACATTTTAGACGCTTACATTTGCGGCGAGCGACTGCTTGAGTAAGTAAAAAATCGACAGTATCAAAAGAACATAAATCATATTTGACCCTCGAATCTAGCAACGCTGTCTTTGGGTTCAGACACATCAGTCTCCATGACCAAAACGACAAGATGGCCGGCTCATCAACGAAAGCGATCATCCATCTGATTTGTGAAAATAAAGCTCGTCAAATGTTTGGGAACACCTAGATCATTCAGGTTTTGGATTTTTCATGTTTTTAGCAAGCGAATAACTGATTACGTAGGCAAAACTCATGTCCCGGAGCACAAAATTTGAAGAATTTCCACGACTCTAATCCAATTCTTGCTGCCCAAGGTTTTCTACTTCGCTTTACTTGTCTCGGAATATAAATCTGCACGTTCAAATATCAAAACCTCAATAATCAGTCATGAACTTATGAAAATACAAACAACTATCGTTTTGTCCATAAAAACATGACCTCGTAAATCCAGTCAAGCATAACCACGGATACTCATGAGGACGAAATCTGAAAAGTGAGGTTGACTTATTTCTTAATGTACGTAATTCATTATGAATAGAATAGTCACGTCTCAGATTAATCAACCATGAACTTAATGCGCCTTAAAATAAATCTCAGTTGAAAACGTGTATTTGTAAAATAAATGAGCAAGACAATTAAAAAAATGGTCTGTCATTCTCTGATTTATTTTGTCATCGTCACTTCAGCATGTTCCGACAAATACTAAAACAACATTGATCTACTTATATAGTGAGGTCAGGGTGAACTCTCGCTACAGAAAAGCAATAGTTGAGGTTCGTGTTTATGCTAGTAACGAATCTGGTAATATTTTCCATTGCAAAGTTATGAAATTGCCCAAAATCAAAACAAAATGACCGCAAGTTTCGTTGTCTTAATTATTACTCAGTAATTTAATCAATCAACAAACCAATTTGAAATGTTCCGACCTTATGACGCAGTAGACATTGTCTGTAAGTTGACTGGATTGTTCGACAGCAGTTCAAGATAGGAATGATTAACGTGACAATGTTCTTGAAAGCGCTTTAGTTAAGTATTCAGTATTCAGCATTGACAGCTAAACAGCGGAAAAATGCAGTTTAAGTTTATCATTGTTGGAAATAACCAGTAACAGCTGCCACATAGACATGACAACAAATGATTTCATGTTAAAAATTTAAAGGTACTCTTTCCTTTAAATCACCAATTTAGAATACACGATGAGTTTCGTTGGAATTTCAGGGAGTATTCCCATACAGACCACGTCATTCAAATCAGGTCAACTTTAACAAGAAGCAGCGTAAATCGCCAACTAACTAGCTTCTGGCACATATAGTTGAAGGAACGAATAAACAACTTTATTGCATGTTCTAAAAATGCTCATGTACAAAAATAAAACAATACACTCTTTGGTTTTCTTAAAACAACTAGGACTGGGTGGGTAGTCTCTCACACTGCCTAACGGAGTAATGCACCAGCGCGTGTGCAGACAAAAAACATCGAATGCTCATCCAGCACTTCCAAAATCACGGCAACACGTATACCTACTTACAGTTGTACACATTGATAAAAGTAAAAGCGATTTACGGAGCATAAAAGCATCAGATGCATGTCGATAAATGTTTGCAGAAAGCTCTTGTTCGGTATCCCATGTTTACCCCCTTAATGACGGAGTACTGAATTTTTCATGCGCATAATCGATAGCTAGACAATAGGACGACAATTTGAAACTACGGCGGTATCGACCCATTAGGAAGGCAAAGAGCTCACTGGCAGGATGAATATTTTAATAATGCAAGTGTAAGTAGAACGGTGAACTCACCTGGGTCTCATGAATAGTGATAGATAAACTGATGAACATTACGTGTGCTCTTGCGTGACTTGTGTCCGTGTTAGCTAAATATGCCTGGGGATTTGTATGGGCGTTGTTTTCGATTTGTACCGAACTCCTGGAATTAGTTGACGTATACTAAGATATTAGTCATATTTATGAATTTTGTAGGTGACACCAGCAACTGTGAATCTGTCTGAATGCCATTGCCTCAGCGTCACAATTAATTTGCGATGTTATAATTTGGTCTGAATGGTTTTGTCATTGTGATCGTTCCACTACTGGGGTTCATGTAGTGACAGACGAACTTTGGAAGTACACGCCAGCGTCGCGTTGTGACATAGGATCACTGACAGAAATGAATCTCTTCCCAAAGGTAAGTTTTAAAGTGAAAATACGTCTGCTTCTAGCAATGATGCACGCTGTGTCGCTGTTGACGGGCAACCGGGCAAAGAACCCCTATTGCGGATATTTCCATGATATAGTAGGAAACGTCGAAATATTTTTAAGTCAAGGCAGATTGTCTTAACATTGCGTTAACTTGCGTTGCCTGAGTAGATGGCCGACCGTGACACGTTTCTTAGGCGATATGGTGAGGCAGATGATTACCTGAAACCAAACTCGCTATCAGAACATCTCAAAGTGAATAAACATTTTGATGAAACGGGTTGAAGAGAGGCGAAAATGACAACTTTGGTAAACAAGTCTCAAATACGAACAGGCTCTGAGTGTAGGGCCTTTAGTTTCTTCCAACTCAGTCGGCTTCTCTCCTGTTTTAGAAATCTTCTGATGAACTACATGCGCCTTGAGGGACAGTGCCCTTTCACTTTCAACATTTTGTTGAAATTTCAAACTCTGAATGTCTAAAAAGAATACTTGGTTCGCATTCTTCAGAATCAAGAAAACGACAATACTTTTTACGAACAAATCCACATTTAGTACACTGCACAAGTTGTAGGCAGGTCTCAATAGTCTCTTCAGTGAGGTTGTTAGGGACAGTCGAGACGCCTACTCGGGGTACATGTGGAGGTATTTTGTCCCGTCAGGCATTTTCTCGACGACCCTATATTTTACTTTCTCGGGTTATTATCAGTTTTTATCTTTAGACCATCGGTCAAATCGTCTCTGGTCGGTAAAAAACGTCCTCATAGAAGAAGAAATTCGTCTCCTGGTATTGTATCGGACAGGGTACCATTTCTTGTTGTCTTGGGTAAGGCTAGCCTTTTCCCGGTTACCAAAATTTCGGTCTGGATTATGTGGCGGTATCTCATGGACCATTTTTGGAAGAGAACTCCTGGTGATAGAATACAATATTGCACTGAATATAATCATTAAAGGCATCGTTATTTCTTCATTATAATATTTATGCTCTAATAGCACTGATATTGTATCAGGACGCTCTCGCATCCTTCAGTATGGTTTTTGGAGATGTCGATTTGGTCACTCGCTAAGGTAAACCATTTGAAACTTGTGAATACCATCGACAATTCGGAATGGAAGTCTGCCCATAGAACCACCGCCACGATATGTTCAAGACAAATGCATAAGGATTGGTCAGGACTTTATTGGCATGTCTTGGTATTTAGTCAAATATCTGCAAACATTTAGGTTTATCTCATTACGTGACCTCGACTTTTTAATAAAATTTAGCAATGGCACATGGAAATGAATGGCACACCAAATCGACGGTATCAATTTTTATTCCATGTAAATTTCAAGATGAAACCTCAAAGAAGCTGCAACAGTTTTCTAATTATCATTTCATTTTCGCTTTATGCAACCCTTGAACTTCATCATGAAAAGTTCTATTTTTGACAAACCCTCGTGCAAAAATGGAACATTCTAATACACTTCGTAACAGTGCGTATAACAGTATCTGAAAATTTCATGAATCCTATCGATCTTTTCTCAGATATGATGTTCCAAAGTTAGCCAAATTTAGACATTTTTCCAAGGTCTTACATAAACTTAACCTCGCCTGTATTTCCAAAGGGGCTAATGTACGAAAGCCTTATAACAGATTTTCTTGTTATTGCAGGATATTGTACTATTTCCGCTACTTATGCTTTGTCTCCACGTCTCCAAGCAAGCAGTACCTGGTGAGTTCGAAATTATCTTTTCGACGGCATGTTCCATAACATGGGCAGTAAACATTTTTCTTCCAAGACCAAAATAGTTTACAGGGTGTCAAAACGACCCTGCGTAGAGTTTCATTGTGCTGCGTACCTACTGCGTCAAAATAGGCTGCGTACTCATGACGAAGCTGCTGCTGCTGCATGCAAGATGAACGTATCCATGCATAAGGTACATGTATGCACAGGCTAGCGTTGTCGTAGAACTTGAGTAGGAAAGTGTATAATGGAGTAAGCGTGCAGTGGCACAGTGTTGCATAGACTTGCGCGAAAATTGCGCAGTTGGTGTGGCTAGTTCTTTACATCAAAAGTACACTAACAATTAATCGTGTTTCATGTTGGCGCTCTTCTCGCGTACTGTCGTTCAGGACAGCCGCGTACATACATGTAGTAGTGCAAGCGTAAACTCTGACGTCGCACTACGCACTACAAATCTCTGTCAAAGTGTGGCTAAGACTTTGGTTGCGGAGAAAAATAAATTCATATTACTAACCGGATTTGTAAAAATGTCCGAGTCGAAGACCTGCACCGGCAAACAATTGGCTCGATAACGGCTAAGACTATCATTCGAGAAACCGGGCCAGACAATTTTCAACAGGGCATAACTTTACCAGGTCACCGAACATTTTTGGGAGTGCCGTAGTAAAATGTATCTTCATTCAAATATTTTAATTGAAATTCAGCAATTTTAATAAATCGTGGTCTATAGATAGAATCATTTTACGCCTTGTGATGTTGAAACACGTTTATGTTTGTTTATCAGAACCGACGTGCACTAAAGACAGGCTGCCACGATTTGACCACACCGTTGCAAATTTCGCCCAGTGGCCGGCGTCCGACGAATGTCAGACAAGCTACGAGATAGAATGCGAGCCGGGATACGAGATGACACTGATCCGTACCTGTGATAAGAAGTCCGGCAGCTGTCAGCCGCCAACTCTTAAATGCACTAGTAAGTTTTAATGAATACTCTAGAATCAGTTGTGGTCACCATCACCACGGTTACCAACAACATTGCCACCATGGTTACCGTAGAGGTGAATTCCAATTAAACATTCGTAAGGCTGTTAAAGCGTAAAAATCATCATACGAGAGTGGAATTCTTCCGTTAAGTACACGAATGAGCTAATTTCTCGACTTTCGATCACACCGAAAAAAGATATATGGGAATTAGGTATAGAATCGATCACTAAAGACTACTTTGACAATTTTTAATTTACAGAGACCATTTCTTAATGTTTACTAAACACTCAACTTGATAACTAACTTCATGACTGGCCTTGGACATATTTTAACTACCTGTTAGCGATGAATGTTGTTTTTTCTATGTTTATAGTAGTGCTTCTTCGACTGACCACAAATAGCGTGTAATTCGATTGTATTACATGTACTTAACACGCGTTGGTCCGGACTGGCTTCAGTAAAACTACCTGTGGTGATTTCGTGTGAGTTTGGCGAGATCACTCAAGACCACGCAAATTAAAGGCTCGTGTTTTACGAGCTCATTCGTGGACGTACTGGCGTACATCATCAAACTGACTGCCACTGAAGACATGGTAGAAAATTGTAGTATACCTTGCTGTTTTCACTCCATAAACCAACATATCCCGCACAAGTGCTTCGCCTTGAGTGCCCAGGGCAGCGACACGGAACACAATAACACATGCAAGCTTCTTTGCGCAAGTCTCCATCTTCTAATGACACCATCTGTAGCTCGACATATAGCAAGTCGAAATTGATTAACGTGTAAAGCTGCCACCTAACCACTGTTTTCTCTCCGCAGTCATCTCGTGTCCGCCTCCATACGCCGTTCTTAATACCACCATACGTTACAACACCACCACATACAAGTCTGTAGCCACATACACGTGCGATGACGGTCTCTACCTAACATCTGGGTCAGCTACGAAGACGTGCGAAGCCGACAAGCAGTGGACGTTTGACGACCCTTATTGCAGTTGTATGTTCTCGTTTTTTAACTGGAAATATTTGATAAGTTTCTAGGGTGAAGGTTAACCGAAAGATGACGTGGGCAAAAAGTTGCAAAAGTTATTCCTGTCAGTCACCAGGTGGCACGGAAGTTCGGTAAATCGAAAATTTACGAAAACTGGAACCACAAAGAGTTACCAAACCCAAAAAATGATTTGGCGTCCATTTTTATACCCGGCGTCATGCTTTTTTGCGATAAAATTACCGTTCAAGGTTAAATAATCTGACCTGATCTAATGAAACGCTAATGTTGGCTCTCGAAATAACTCTATTCGTCTAGTCAACGTTTAATCGACCGGAATTGCTTCCAAAACTATCTTCTGAGAATTTTCTACGGCGGAATCAATTTGAACGCTAAGGCCAATTCGGTTAAGTAACCGCTTAAATACGCCGTGTAGGTATTGCTCAAGCTCATGCAAATGTCTGGAACAAGTCTTCAAAATTCTACGCGTTTCAGTTTTATCTCAGGCTAAACGTTTACTAAAGAAGTGACAGGAAGCACAAAGTAATGCAATTGCTTTGCACTATTTTGGTAAAAGATTCTTAACCTCCGCTTGACTGGTTCACAAAATCCAAGCTTGGCACGTTATTTGCCAGGGTGAAATTACCCTGGTTGTCGGTTACGATTGGGGAAAAATATTTGCGGCGTCGTTGAAGCTATGGTGGAAGAAGTCAGACCTTATTGAAGGAGCATTTGCCATGATCCATACACATTTAGTGCGAACAGTTTTCATCGCTGATCTTCGACGAGAGGAGATTTCGTAAATTCTTTGTTGGTCGTTGATACAGTTTTGTTCATTACTATCGTTGTACTAGGTGTTCGCCAAAATCACTGCAAATAGTTATAGTAGATGATTAACCCTTGGTACTGATTTATAAGACTTTCCAACGACATAAATCTTCATTCTGCACCAGAAGTAAACCAGGAACCAACTAAACAGGTTTCACGGAATAATTTTATTTAAAATGTTGTGTGATGTTCAGCATTGAGCCAGAGAAGCAACTTGCGTGCTAATACTTTGATGCTGTGAATCACTTGATCATGCTGTTGTATTTGCAGTTGATAAACCCACAACCACGGTTGATTACAACGCCACTACGGAGCAAGTCATGACAACAACGACCACAGCGACGCCTGTGTCAAACTTCACCGGTTACAAACCCATAGTGGAGAGACCAGATCGACCAAAGGCGTTTGAAGCGGATAATGCAGACGCAATCGGGGCCGCGGTGACAGTCATCTTCTTGTCGCCAGTCATGTTTTTATTTATTATCGATTTCATACAGATTGGCTTTCAGATAAAGGTGAAAATTACAAAAATATTGGCCGCCAGAGCCAAACAGAATGTTATTGTTTAGAGAAGTTGATTTTATACACAGGCACGTGTTCGAAGAAGTCATGCCAAGCATAATGAGGACCAACTATTCTTCAGGCACGAACAGAGACAGAGACTTCGCGCCACCTTTGTGGTCTTCGTGCTGAAATCCTCCTGGTTGACACAGAAAAGCGTAGTTGATTTTGGCCTCTGCTTTTTTGAAATCGAGTCTGTTATTTTAGTTATTCACTTTCTCAAAAAAATCAGAGGAGAGCAAAAATAATCGAGGACCAGCATTTCAAGAAACACGTTCTAAGTGTGCTAGAAATTCTGCCGAGGACACGTTAATTAACTGAAACGTTGTGTCTTTGTTATTCCCCTCCCTCGAACGTAAACGGAGATCTGAGTTTCTTCAAAATTTTCTATTATATGATTCTAACAAGCACTGGCACGTTTTACAATTACGTCCTTCGTTGTTTGCTATGCGGATGAGTCACGAGGCCCGTTCTAAGAAACTGACTTAAGTTCATTTTTGACCTAAGTCTAAGATTAGTCAAAGTTAAGACAAAACTCAGTCATAAACTTACGTCAAACTTAAGATCTCGTTCTTGTAACGAACTTGAGAGACAAATTTAAGTTTCATTTTAAAATCGGCAAGAATTCAAGATTTGTCTTAGCTAAGTCAGTTTTTTTGGAGCAGGCCCACGATCTTCTCTGTGATAGCACGTCTGCTGTCAGAGTTTTGTGAGATTTGTCACTAAGGATGGTTCTTCCCAAGGGGTTTTCTGTCTCTGCTGCTTTGATGTTTGTTCGTTTCGACATTTGGAACAAATTTTAGCGAAGGTCTTATACCCACTCGTACCGTTGGCCGTTTGGGGGAAAAGTGTCGTAAGTAAACGCTCGTAAAATTATTGGCGTACAAACACGCGTGAACTCAAATAGAATTTATTCAGATAAATGTTATATCTGGCTAATAGGTAAAGAGTTTCGCGGTTCATACCAATGTTTCAAAATTGCTCCAGAAACCGTATTCGTACGACAGCAAATTTTGCGGGTCAACGACCTTTCAGACCTGCATAGAATAGTGTGTCTTTGGAAGAGGTAAGGAAAAATCAATAGAGAGTTTTGACACGTTATCGATTTTTGCGAGTGAATTTGTTTGGAATCTTGACTCTGAGTTCTACATTAATCGCTTTCTTTACTCGATGAACTACCTCTTATGAAGCTACACAGGAAACAATAAGCTGTCGGTTTGAAGTTTTCTTTTTGTTATATCCCACGCATTCACTGCACGTAGCATTCCCTTCAAAGCATACGGAACTTTAAGTAAATCTGTACATATAATTACACATAATTACAACGGTAACCATGAAAGACAATTTCAATTTTCCGTTAAGAACGGTGCATTATGGCACTTCTGTGTCATTTCTACACTGAAACTTGGAATGAATTGAATTTAAAAAAAAATAAATTCTCTGTATAACGTTATTTGTGCGTGGCAGGGACTCAACAACCTACTAAGAAGATAGTAAAGGTTCGTAACAAAAAAAAACCTACATATTTTTGACAATGTTTATGAATGATAGATCAATTCATAATACTCTATTGTCTGCAGCTATAATTCCCGATCAATAGTTAAGTGAATGCTATACAATTTCGTTTTGATCTGAGAAGGCTACATTGCAAAGTAAAAGGCTCAACTTATGAATACATCAATTTTTTGCATTTTTTCGACTCATTATTGATCTTGCTCTTGTCATTTTCCTCATTTTATGCTCTAAGTTATTTAACGTAAATTGTTTGCATTTTCAACTTAATAAATTTCTATTCTTTCAATCTGTTTGTTCTTCGTTTTAAAAGTTCTGTGCAAACAAGTGTTCTTACATGTACAGAAGGAGGGAAATGGCCAGTAGCGACGCTGGTTCGTGGACCATTCAACCTATGGTGATAAAACTGACGACCAAGGTTTTATAAAATCCCATCTTTGTTAGAAGTACTACACGTTTCACAACTACTGAGTTGTATTATCAAGACATATGACGTAAAAATTACAGAGACTATATGAAACGATGGATGTCATAGGACGACTACATTCTATTGAGTTGGGGTTTGTGTTCTAAAAATTTGAAACTTTCTTTTACAAGCAGACGGAAATTACCAAGCAACGTGATTTTGTTAAAATTTATCTCGTGACCCGTATCTTGGCATGACTTGTCGGATTTTGAAATTTAGACTTAATCAACATTGTAATGATAAAGGGGAATCTGTGAATACTCATGTGATACATAGTCTCTGTAATTTCCAGGCCGCCAGCAGTCACTCGGAGATTCACCATGCTAACTCTCGCCATGCTAACTCTCGCCATGCTAACTCTCGCCATGCTAACTCTCGCCATGCTAACTCTCGCCATGCTAACTCTCGCTGATAAGAGTCGATTAATGGCGGTCGATACATTCTTGTAATTTCAATATCTGTACCAGTTTCCTCATCAGTATACATAGGTATTTTCTCCTTGGATAGACAGTCCATGGTGACAGGCCACTTGTTTACAAAATCTAAACAAGATGTCAACGCGCACCTCCCGGCCTCACAATATATGGTGTCTTCACAAAAAACAGTTGATGAGCAACGAAAACACCACTGGCGTGTTTGGTGACTCAGCTGCATACAAAATGAGAGAACTGGGAGGGAAAACAGAAAATACGCCCCACGCAATATTCGTTTTTCACAATTGCCAGAGTGGTGCTGACGTCACTAGACAAAGACTACGTCTATACGTACGCCCTACTGGTTGGTCAAGAGCTTTCAGTGCGCACAATGCCTGCATTCCTTGAATGAATAGACAATAGAGGGCGACCTTAGTCACGAGTTCACTGTTAGTTATTGTTAGTTGTGAAGCGGGCGTTGCATATTCAGTACCTGCAGCGTGATTGATTATTCTTAATCACACTAGCTGGAAACCAGAGGTTCGAAGCAGTAATGTATTGGCAAGGTGCTCTTGTGTTTTTGGTGGTAATTTCGAGGTGAGTTTTGTGAGAAGAAGCTGAACTTCTTCACAAAGGCAACAGGTGCATACAGCTATACCTTGCGGTTTATTTCCTGGTCCTTATATTTCCGCCTTCATCAAGGTAAGTGAATATGAGACGGCGGGGTCTTCAATATTGAGAGCTTTTCAGTCTCAGAGCCAAAAGTAAATAGACCGGTGCTAAGAAGTACGTGTTCAGTCTCGGAGAAACAAGCTACGCCCGTGAATATAATGACGGTCATCTCACCCTTGGTGAATTCCAACTAGATTTGTTGCCCAAAATCATAGAACCCATGGTAGGTATACATGTACCTAGAAATCGTACACTCTTACACTGAACACTACGCCAAGGGTACTAATTACAAAACAGATAAACAACCCCATAAACAACTTTATTGCTCATAATAAAAAGATATTTTGAGAAATACGAAGCAGTGTGGATTTTTTGTGCATTCCATTTATTTCCTTGCTGGCGCTAATCCTCCTGAGGTTGGTGACACCTCATGCACGTTTTCCAAGAAAAACAGATCTTACGAGGTTATGTATCAAGATAGCGATGGCGTCCTACTTCCCCGCCTCGAGCAGTTGGGAAACCGCAAATGAGCTAGTACGTTCTGAGACACATTTGCGGGTTGGAATTCTGGGATTCGAGCGTACGTGCCATGTTCTCTGTAGGTAAAGTTCCTGTATGTGAGGTTGGCGAATAAAGTGTCCCAAATTCAAATTAAGCCAACGTTGTATGTGATCAAAACGAGCTATGATCTATGATGCGGGTGCAAAAATAATCAAAGTCGCGAGTCCTAGGATTCTCTTACCATATTCGTGGGGAAATTAATTTGTGTCTCTGACAAGCTGCGGTCATGAGATCACCTGCTTTTATCAAAGGTTATTTTGATGATTAAAAATAACACGTGTTAGTTGAAAAAAAATCGAAACTTTGTGAAAACTCATAAGATCTTATCTAGGTTTAATTCTAAATTATCCAAAACCAGTCAACAATTGTGAAGAAAATTAAGAAACTACGTGATCTGAAGTTACACGTAGTTCACGATTAAGGGATGGACGAGATCGCAATTATGAGCACAAAAACGACGGTCCCAAATTTTAAAACCTGGAATAAAACTATGAGAGAAACTCCTACCGATCTACGTAGATGTAGAAAAGGTCGAAATGTGGTACATGTATTTATGACATCGGTTGCTAAATTCCATAAAAAGGATTGAAGATAAACGCATTGAGAATAATATATTCACTCCAATCTTAAAAACCACATTTGCAGTGCCACTTTAGAGGCGAAACTGAAATTGAAAAAAAAATATAAATGTTTCTTCAGCGGAGTCTCCGATCGCAGAGACAACAGACAAACTGAATTCGGTTTTCAAACTAACTGTGCAAATTTTGATTGTTAAGTGCGTTATTCAAAAACTAATCAATAGCCACGTGAGGTCGCTCTACAGACAAAGGTATGCTGAAACCCGCCTTCCGTTCAGTTAACCTGATTCCCGGGCCTCACCCGCTGACGTCACGGATTGCTTGTGAAGGCCCAGGTACAGCGCACTAGAACGATGGTTTTCAGTGGCTTTCAGCTGGCACTTTTTTTCTAACCAGGAAGCTGGCGTGCGCATGCTTTTATCCGGTAAACCGAGGTTGCTGAACTCTCTGGTGAGCTAGGTGTTTATATTGTGATATTATCAACAAACTGAGCTGAAATTCATATAACTATCGATTCCTTATTAGGAAAATAAATTAACAGTGGCTTCACTCTTTTCGCTTGGCATTTTTCAGTTTCATAGGTTGCATGCCTTTTATGAATTGAAAAAAAATGTCTTACAGCAGGGGCGGATCCAGAATTTTGCGTTGGGGAGGGGGGCAAGAGCAGAGTATTAGAGACAGGATTTTGCCCGTCAGACATTCACACCCCGAGCTGCCAAATGGAATCTGGGAGAATTTTAGAAGGGGGCCATAGCCCCCTCGTCGCCCCCCCACAAATCCGTCACTGTACAGTGTTACAGTACACGTACACTGCTGCCGCCCAATTTCCACCACCCAGCGACCTACACAGTATTCACTCCTTAGAACACCACAATTTTCAACCCTCCAGGTAGCCACAATTCTCGAGCTACACACCTCCCATCGTCGCCATAATTTTTCTTCGCATTTCCCTCTCTGAGGTGGGCCCCCACAACTTGAGGGTCCTAAGCCATTCAGATCACCTTGAGTATATTCGGAGCCTCAAATTTCTCCGTAGAGGTGCAATTTAACCTGCGTGACTTTCAAAATTAATGGAGAATGATTGGCCATAATGACCAAAGTTCGAGTATGCACTGAAAACATTTACCTCCAATGACATCCAAAATACATGGGGTGTTTTCATAACCTCAAATTTCACCTAATAGGCGAACGCTATCTGCGCGTGTGCGGACTTCAGCTAGCCTTCTATTCTCAAGACTGGCAATCACGTGACTTGCCATATTTTGGATAAGGTTCATCTCAGACAGGATATTTGAGGCTACGAAAATACCCGAAGTGTTTCGAAGAAAAAAATGTAAATAAAAAATAGTCGAGGTGCTCTAGATGTTTCGAGGGTAAATTTGTAGCTACTAAAATACCTGAGAGGTGTCCCAAATGGGCCCTAAGCTTTATTTTTATGTATAATCTAATACTAGAAGAATCTCCACCCATTTAGACAGTGACTAAAAAAACATTAGGTATGTGATCTGAGTTGGAGTTCAATGAAAATGTAGCCTAATGTTCCAAATGCACAATCTTTTTTAGGGGTTAATCCTACCAGCTTTATCCTTTCTAGTAATTCTTGGGCAGCTGTCTTTTTCACCCATTAAGCTTGAAAAAGTGGACTCTGATTCCTGTTGTCAAAAATGAGTGTCTGGTTACCACAGTTTCAAAAATACAGATATACTAAAACCCCCTCTGCAGTAGGAAAAAGGTACCATTTGCTGTGTTTTTAGCTCCTAGTGTGAAACCTATTGTATTCATGACAAAAAGTTTGATTTGGTAGGAATTTTTTCAAGCACCATTTTGAAGAGAAATTGTTTGTGAAAAATCACCCAGCTGAGTGTCATGTCCTGTATAAACCTGTGGGAGTATTCCCATGGAATGGTTTTAGGAGGGTACTCTGAAAACCCAAGGAGGGTGAAATTAACCCTATCCGTAACAATGAACATCTTTGGAAAGTACAAGCACAATTGTTGATTTCAGAATGTGCTTCTCAGGTGGTGTCTTCTGGCCTCCAGATTTCCTTCGAATTAAATTCATTAAAGCTGCTTTGAATGCCTCTTGTGTGAAAAAAAATTTTTGATCTGAACAACTTACCACTAAATAAAGGAATTGGAATGACTAATGACAAAAAGAGGAAAATTTTCCAGGTGATGTATGGTTTCACAAATAGGCTTGTGTGATAAAAAAATTTGTATTGTAAAATTTAACTGAAATAAATGTTTTTACATTAATCAAGTCAAAATATTGATAAAAAGAAGAAGCTCGAAATGAAATAAGAGGAAATGAAAACAAAAAATAGTAAATCCTCTTAAAAGAAGAACATTCCAAGCCCTGTGTATTCCCTGTTTCAATTTGCTCCTTAGTGGACTTGGAAGAACTCAAAACTTTGCTTTTGCTCAAAGATATGTTTGGTGCACTTTGACCCGCCTGGTCAAGCCAGGTTATTGTACCAGGTCTCCAGCAATAACAAACTATCAGTTCAACTCAAGCCAATATACCACATGTAATCTCAGTAAGGAGCTGTACGAGATCAAGAGTCTAATCACGAGCACACACGTTATGATTGACACGGGACACTAGTATCCAAATCCAATGGCTGCCAGATATGACAATCTTCATGTGAGTGCTTGTGATTAGACTTTGCTACCATTTTGGCCTAAAACAACAATGTTAGTACGAGTCTAATCTTATATTGTTACATGACGGTTCTAAAGAGAGGTTGGGTTAATAGCAGCTTGAAAAAATGGCTCACTTTGTGGGTAAGGTACTTAAAGGGTTCATTTTTTTCAACACAGTTTCGTACAGAAGTTGTCTTAATCTCTATATTGTTCTTAAACGCTTTTTAGGTTAAACAGTTTCTAGTCTAGTCTTTGCGTGATTTAGAACCATGAAAAGGGATTATGTTTTGAGAATACACCTCTTGAGTAAAGCATTCAATCCAAATGGAACTCGAAATTGTTTTGTTCACTTCCAGTCCACTTTCTTGCGAGTTCAAGATCGTACTTGATGACCACTAGATTTGAGCTAAACATTTGAGTAAAAACAAGATTTCTAGTAAAAACTCGAACTCAGACTAGAACTTTTAGCTCTAATGCTGGAATCATTAAGTGCCATCATTAAGCACTCAAATATAGAATAAAAGTCTTGAGTTCAATCAAAAGTAGATTAGATAATGACAAAAAAATCTTTAGTAAGAAGATGAAACCCAGGGCCCAGGTGTTACTTTCATAATGGTTTATGTTTTCACAAGGCAGTGAATGGGCAACTTGAGTGGCAAATAGAAGTGCCGGGGGTGAGGAAATTTTCCTTTACCCAAAAACCCTACTCAGAAGGCGTATGCTATAAATGCATTACGAAATTTAAAATAAAAAAACATATACCCTTGAAGTTTTGAGAAACTTTGTAATCATAAGTTAAGTTTCCGTATTTTGTGCATCTTTAAGTAACTTGTTCGAATAGTTTTTATTAGCGGCTTCTGTTTTTCCGAAACCAAATCTCAGTGTCACTCACCAACAGGAATATCTTTGCAATAAAGTTTTTGGTTTGATTACTAGTTTGTTCGAAATCCTGTAAAAGGACATCAACTCCTGTTTATTGGTAAATTGACGAGACCAGATTATTTAAATCTTCGACAGAAAAGTGCGATATAATCCTAATTAGCCCTCGAAACTTTGGTACAAGTACGAAAAATCCCTGCAGAGCCCACTCAGTTGTTAATAAGAGTCTCTAACACTTTCAAAAAGTTAATGGGAGCCTGAGGCGCTTCGTCTCGACCCACATGATGCCATTTGCGACACCGCGCGAATTTTTGATTTAAGAAGACCATGTCTTTCCCACTTAGGAAGTACTTTAATAACATAATCGAAGTGAGCGAACCAGGTTTGAGCGAAATCACCAAAACAGGATTTAGTTTCAGTTTCATGATGTACGGTGCATGTGTGGTGTACACGTATATGCAATTCCTGAGTTGTAACATTCTTTCGTCTCATATTCTTAATTGCACTAAGAATATGAACTATTGCTTTCTCTTTCAGTATTCACTGTCGAGACCAGAACTTCGACGATGGTGTTGTCTCCGTAAGAGTGAAAGGGAGGTCCGGCAAAATTGAAATTTGTCAAAAAGCTAACAATGCTACGAAAAGGCGGGGCAAATGCTCCACGTTGGAATTCGATGACATCAGTACGTGACGTAATTCAGTTTCCAATGTGTAATATGCATAGATCAGAATTGTTTCCATGTTCAGAAGTGTACAAAACCTGCACTTTTCTGTACCGCCTCCTCCGCATGTGTACTGAACTCATTGACATTTCTTAGGACATTATTGATTTGTCCAGTCATCATATACATTTACATGTATGCTTGGAGTACAATGCTCGTCTTAATCTCTTAATACAATTTTTCGAACAGTTTACAAGTAAAAATCAATTGATAAAGCAGTGAGTTTTGTTCATTCACATCTCCATTTTATGACTAGAAAAGCCACTGTCCCACTCTCCCTAATATCTTACATGTACGTGCACATTTTGCTCGTTAATGGTTGTGGAAATTGTGTTAAGTGTTAACGGTCCTTTATGGTTGAAAAGCGGATTTTGCGCTAATTGTTGGGTGGGACAAATTTCTTGAATTTATTGCTTTAACCAGACCTATGAAACAGTGAAACCAGGTGTGAAATCCAGCCCGGTTATGGACTTATCAGTCTCTGGGAAATTATGGTCGAGAAAGGGCATTTTTCAGATTAGCCTCAGCACGGAATCGAACCTGCAACACCTGAGGTCGCAGTCCAGTGCTCTGTTAACAAATCCTAATCAATTTGTAATTTAATCAAGAAAACACCATGGATTTTGATACTTTATAGCTCTGATCAAAGCGAATTAATTCCAAGAAGTCTATCATATCCAACAGTAATATCAAAATACGTTTTTTTTTGTCGTAAAAGCGATAATGTTCCTTTTAACACGCTTAAAATACTCGGCTATTGATGCATTGGCCTTAAGCTCTATGTCTCGTTGCGACAGTTCAGTTCTCGTGTTTGAATCCATCTTAAGGCTGATCTCAAATACGCAATAGTGTCGCTGAAAATGCATCTTTTGCAAAAGAACTTAACACTTGAAAGCAACATTAACGTCTTCCGTGAACAGATTTTTGTTATTTTAGATGCACTGGCTATCCAGATAATCACAGGAATAGCAACACAAGAAAACACGAATTAATCACTCAAACATGAGCTTGAAAAACGATAAATAAAGTAGCTTTTCCGAGCCATCTTGTGTCACCGGAACTATTTTTATTTAACAGGTGTCTATGAGGAATAGCAAATAAGTATTCTCGAGCTGTCGAAAACGAATGTAAGTTTAATACGCCTGATTGTTCTACATTGGGCATTTTATGACGTGGGCGTTCTCAGAGCGATGCTAAAACACATTGTAGTTGCTCCCATCAAGTCATGTGTGTTACAGTTTACGCTAGGTTTTAAAACAAATAGACCACTCGCCACTGGTCACAATCAGATAAGTGACAATTTTTTTACTTCGGGTGTGTTGTCTCTTTCTTTTATCTATTTCGTAGGTGCAAAGAATGGCTGCCATGAAATTCATGCAAATCTGATATTTTTCAGCCGAAACTTCAGATGAGGCGGGTGCAAGTGTCAGTTGCCCTAAACATTTTTACAGAAATATGGCGCAAACAGACTTCGTCGTATCGGACCAGGAAGACCGCACGTTTCAAAATCTGTCTATCACCTATTTCAACTTCAGTGCCCCATTACAGGGAAACCGTTCACAATTCACTGCACAGGTTTACATCTTCCGAGAGAACGGCAGTTATACAGTTGCAAGCGAGGTACTTCATTTTTTCAAAGTTCACTTAAACAAAAGAATCAAAGGGCGGAGAGAACAGTCACTTCCCAAAATACATGCAGTCCCTCTTCCGAGTCTGCGGTATTCACCCCCAGTGCTGAGCGTCACCGGGACTCTCGTTCCATTGTTGCCGTGGTAACCAAACCACTAGTCTACATCAACATTAGTCGGCCATTCACCAGGGTAAAGTTCAATAACGCTAGGAACTTGCTAGGACCTCGCTAGAAATGCAAGACTTCGCGAGATTACGCGAGATACTGCCGTATATTCTAAATGCGAGCATTTTGGCTAGATTTTTCTCGCCACGAGAGCTACTGAACTCAGTTTATGTCAGTAAAGTAGTAGTGGGTTGCAATTTTAATTTAAAAAAAACATCCAAATGGAAAAAACAGTTGTATTTTTCCTGTGGTATTACTGTTGAAGTCCGGATGATTTTAGAGGAAAAGCCTTCCGTAAAACTTGAATATCTGAATACATATTCTCGCAAATCAAGATGTTCTAGTACTGCAGTGTGGTGAAGTGACCATTTTAAACTGTATGTACACGCTGCAAAAATTTCAAGAACTAGGGATCCCACACACACGATTAAATCCCCGGCACCTAACTTGTAAATCGGGCTTTGGTTGCCCTAGGTCTAGGCAATAGATACTGTCAGAAAACTGGCATCATACATCGTATTCACGCGGTCGTCATGTTACTAAGAGCTTCTTTTTAAGTTTTAAAAACAATTCCGAGCATAATCACCATGCCAAGCGTGATTTTTTCGCGTGCCTCGTTATATTTTTGCGTCAATTGTATCGTTTTTAAATCTAAAACGAGGTTCTTTTTAAAATGACGAGTGCCCACCGTTCAGACAATATGATATAATTATGTGAAAGTGTGCGTTGACATGAGCACATGAAAATATATCCAACATCTCGAGCCGTGTCTCACTGGACATGCCAGTGCGTTTAAGGCCGCGGATGTGGAATTTGTACCGCAAATCCGGGACTTGGGTTAGTTTAGAGACGCTGCCACGGAATCGTTTCCATTCACTTGTTCCTTTATAAAAATCATCCTCGCGACACTGAATGAAAAAGGAATCAATCTTGACTTCATTTTTGTAGACCATTTTATCTTACTTCCGATAAGGGCAATGTGTCGCTCATTCTTAAATTTGTCTTGATCGCGCAGGAGGTGAACGTCCTTGCTGGGGATGTCAAAATAAACGTCGAGTTGGACGGCTGGGTGTTCTGCGGAGACGGGCCTGGTGAAGAGAAGCCAACGGGCCAAGAGAAAGCAGGTAAGTAGCCAGTCATTAACTAAACAACTGCGAAGAAGCAATCGCGGAAAGGCTAAGGGGCCGACAACATTGGTTTCCTTCCTGTTGTCGAAGGATTTCCTCTACATTCGTGCAAACGCCGAAAGTTCCTAAAGCGAGAGGCTCTTCACTACAAAGGATACATCTGAAAATGTGAAGAGTGTGCCGGAGTATTAAACACCTTTTGTTTAAGACTAGCTCATTCACGTTCATGGAAATTTCACGTGCCACAAATGAGACACGGTTTGTTTTGCAGCCAGGGGACACATGAGTAATTAGATCAGTCCAAGTCCTGTTTATTTCTGACAAGTTCTTTACACGTGGGGTGTGGGCAAACGACCTTCGGCACACGGTCAACCACCACTCATTTCGGACTCGAATATAATTTTTATATTCTTATATGCAAAAATACATGTTACTGTGGTTATTAGACACAGTGGTGTACCTACCAAAAACGACGCCCGATGATTTGCTCGAGTTTCCTTAATTCACGCGCGAAATTTGGCTTCAAAGCATCCTCTTGAATATTGAGGAATTGTCAACCACGATATTTTCACCAAATCCATGTCTCGATCGCACCATTTCAGAGAGCGATAGAAAAGTTTATTCGATGAGCGTTAACCTCACCCACCGCACCGGAAACCGGCACTCGCAGGGCCAGGTCAAAATTATAAGTAGCAGGCTTGTCCCTGCCATTGTTCACGAGGACAGAGATCTATCCCGTACTGACTCTCCAAAGTAAAGAGCGCGCATCGGAGTATAATGAGCCCTCAGAGTAGGGCAACTTCAGGGTGGTGACGTTTAATCAAAGCTTAGTGCCATTATATGCTCTTTCAACAAGATCAGATTTTTTCAAAATAAAGATCATTTAACATGTGTTGATTTTTAAGTTGATTTTAGTTACCTTTGGCGCGCTTATAAAATGGTATCCACAGTTTAATAATAGTGAACTTCATTTTTCAAGAACGATAGAACAAATCGTAAAACACATGATTACGAATAGAGTGTACATGCTGGGCTCTTATTTATGGAAAGTCCTATTTTAGTGAATTTTTGATTGATATACACCTGTACCCCTTTATGCTCTAGTCGGTTAAAACAAAATGGAGGTTGTCTTTAAAAAAAAAAGAAATTCCAATACACCTGCCCGGTGTTACTTCAATCACATTTGACGATAAATAAGCTAAGTATCGCGACTCAGATTTGCACAGCTCGTGCAAAATACATTCCCTTTATATAAAATTTCAACAACGGAAGTTTCAAACTAAGCACAGTCTTCCTCAGTTCGTCACTCCATTGTCCTTTTGTATACGTAGGAATACAGGTAACAATCACCATGGCAATAAAGGGACCGTCAGGTGGCAAACCAAAGAAAAAGGCGCCTGGACCGCGAACCGATGGAAGAAAACCTGGTGGCAAACCAAGAAAGTACAGAAAGCCGAATAATAATACCGAAGATTTCGATCTGGGAGACGATACGTCATTATCATGTTCAAAATACGTTGAGGTAAGGAACGAATACAAAAGTGTCCTATTGTGAGAAATGACCGTGGGAAAAAGTGATGTGTGAATATCGCAAATTTTCTGACAAATCATAGCGTTTCAAACCTTGCTTACCCTTGCTTACGTGCCTCAGTATAGATTATCCCAAAAATACCTGACCTTGGTTGACATAAATGCGGTGGGCGACTAGTTTCTTTTTTAGTCGGCGAGCACATGTCTTAAATTGAGTCGGGTACAGACCAGGGCCAATTATATTTTTAGTCTGATGAATTTTTCAGAGAAAGTTGCTAGTTTCATCCTATATGGCCCAAAGCTGACATTGAAAAAATAACATTAGGAAAAAATCACTTCTCCGTCGTAGTGAAAACCTTTTCCGCCGCGGAGAAAACGTTTTCCGTTGCATAAAGGTTTTTTTCCGCGGAGAAAGGTGATTTTTACGTAATGTTATTTTTTTCAGTGTCAGCTTTAGGCTACCGTACTCGTGCCGTGTAGCAACATAAATTTCTCTGTTCAATCACAACGTGTCCGTTCATTCTATCCAAGAGTTGATGCCAGATCACATAATAGATCGCCTGGCCTTTGACCAAAACATCCTGGAATTGTGGGTAACACAACAGCTGCTTGGGGGACATTTAGGAGGTCAAGCTTTTGCAAGCACGGGATTAAAACAGCAATTTACAAGTTAACTAATTAACCGATTCTGGGGATTTTAATATTTGGTAGTGTAGTGTTACGTTCCGTGACAAGTAATATAAAGTGGGAATTGTGAAATACCGTAGAGTAAGTAGACTGGAGAAGATGATAATCCCTAACCAGAGTCCAAGCATATCCGTCCTACAGCAAACTTCGTGTACATGTATCCAAAGTGTAGACATTTTACACCTGCATGGGACCACCAATCACATCGTCAAGCATTTCTTTGCTTATGTCAAGGTTTATTGAAATTACATGTTGCTGTAACTGTCCCTTAGGAGAAATAGACAAACAGGGACTAAGGGACACAAGCTGCAAGCCAGTTGGTATAGACCGTATAAATAATTTATCTGAAAAGTATAGTCTTTTTGATGTTTGGAGGTATCAACATCCTGGGAAGAAACAGTTAACATGGCATAATAAGTGTTTCAAGTGCCAAAGTAGAATTGGTTACTGGCTTTGTTCCAAGTTTTTTAAGGACCATATTAAATGGAGTATACATTCTGATATGCTGCTGTTAAAATCACAATTACACTGAATGAGATTTGTGCTAGAGGGCCTGGTTTTTGGAAACTTAATAACAGCCTTTTCGAAAATGATGTCTATGTTAAGAATTTGAAAGAAGTTATTACAAAACAGGTCAAGGAATATGCAGACTTAAAGTATAAAAACACAAAATGGGAAGTGGTAAAAATGAAAATCAGGGAGCACACCATACTTTTTTCAAATCAAAAAAGGACAACTGATAATAATAGAGAGGAGGAACTCATTAATTCGATAAATAAATTTACAGTTGAATTAGAAAAGGATGACTCAAATAATGAAGCAATGGAAGGCTTGGATAGAGCCAGAGTAGAATTACAATTATTGCAGACCCATAAAGTAAAAGGAGAGATGACCAGAAGTGCATTTAGAGATCATGGAAGGTTTGGAGAGAGCAAGAGTAGAATTACAATTTAGTATAAATTCAAGCAGACTCTGAGCTGAAATGTGTGAATGTGAGAGTGAATGTGTTTGTGTTTGTTTTCTTTTCTACTGTTTTTTTATTGTTAATTTCAGTTTCTGCAAATAAACTTATTAAAAATGAAAAAAAAACAAGTAGCTACTTTTAACAATGTGGTCTATGAGATTTATGCAGACATTCACCGCTACGGAAATGAGTTTACATTGTTGCAACCTCAACTACAAGGTGCTGATTTCAAACTTCATTATCATGGAACTTTTTATATAATTACTTTTTACATAGTCGTTTGTTTATATCGCATGAAGTGATCATCGTTTAAAACTAAAAGTACATGTACAATTTCAATGTTTCTAGGTTCGTAGCGGTAATAACTCCCAGGGTAGCATGAAACAAATGGCAGCTGGATACCCCAAACTGGACACTCAGGGGTCCAAGAACTTTATCGTCGTCGCCTTTCCTAAAGGTCAAACCATGGTGTACGATCCTACGATGCAAATCGTTGACATTGATCCGGAAGCTGTTTACGACGACGATGATGATGGCGGAAACGGCAACAATGGCGATGGCGGAAACGGCAACAATGGCAATGGCGGTACCAACGACGGCGGCGGTGGAACTAATGAGTCACCAAGTGTTGCGTCCTCCATTTGTATTTTGATGACGTGTTGGTTTCTGGGACTCAGTTATTTATGAGAGGCAACCCAAAAACGATTGTTCTTAAACATATTCAATGCTTTTGTTTAATGCCTTCTGTGTGTTTGAGCAAATGTTATTAGCAAGCATGAACAACATGTATAATCGCACTTATGCACTTGATGAACTTTGGAATATATAATGCCATTAATTCTGCTTCACATAAAACTATAAAGTGAAAAACTAACAAAACGTACGTAAACCATTTAATTATACACGTTTAAAAACCTGAAATAAGTAAATCAAATATAGAGTCAGGGAACTGTCTTTACCGCTTATAAAACACGCCTGACAGAACTGTCTTTACCGCTTACATTGTTAATGCCTGCCAAAACTTTTTCTTAGAGCATTACAGTTTGTTTAAATTGAGCTGTCCTTAAACTGTCTACCCTCGCCTAACACTTATTACTCCGAGATGAGTACACGTAGACATAGAACGGTGGGCAATTTGTTCCCCATTTCCTTGTTGTGGTGCGTTCATTTTTGTTGCCAAAAATTTAGTTTTTTACGATTGAGAAAAAAATTCTGTCTGATTGCCAATCAAATGTTTTGGGTCGGGCACATCACGGCAGGCCACGCGAGGGCGAACAGCTTTAATATTGATGCAGCCGGCAGCATTAAATTCATCTGCGCCTTGATCTGTACATGTACATGTACTGTGCAAAGCACTGATTGCATGTGTTATGAATGTTAAGTGATAATAATACGAGAAATAGTACAATACTTGACTTTCAGTTTCACTCACAAACAATCCAATAAAGCAAACAGTCAAGGCAGTTTTACGCCACTTTACATGTCTAACACAAACGTGTTCTGGAGCTACATCCTCATCTACTTCTTTTTGTTTCAAGGCACTGTTTGTGCCCAGTAGGGAAATGCAGACCACTGCCCAGGTTCTCATCTTCGAACTCGGGCTCTACTGTGTCTCTGGACTTGAAACTTGTGGTCATGTTGGAGCTTGTCAACAAGTCTACAATCAGCCAAAAATATATCAAAGAATTAACTTTACTCAGTAAACTTCTTGAACCATACAGCCTGTATAACTTGATTTTTGACTTTACACCCATCTGCCATGAATTGTGTTGTTTCAGTAAAATTTAGCAAAAAAGAAAGGTGCATTCATATCAAAACAGCGCCATCTACACGATCAAATTCTTTTTGATATAGATATTCAAGACGAAACCTGAAAAGCGTTGTTACAGCTTCCTAAGATATCCCTTCCTATTAGGCAATTTAAGAGCTATATTTTTAGTACTTCTTGCAAAAGTAGAACGCTTTCAAAACAATTTTTAAAAGAGTTCTGGAGACCTGTGCATAAAACTCAGAGTGGCTGAAACTTTTTCAAAAGTCTACCCAGCCATTTTTTGAAATACGAAATTCCTCCGTTAACCAAATATCTACATCTTTCTGGGTCATACATAATCTTAACCAATTAAACAGGATGACATGATTGGAATACATGTATGTTAAAGGAGAACGCCACCCAAAAACAACCCATTTTGTATCAAGTTAGATCAAGTAGTTCCACTCAATAACAACAAGTTCAGTTCTTTTACCTGACACTTAGGGCAGACGGAGGTGTTGAAAGTAATCAATGACGTCACAGGTTCGAACGCAGTCTGTTCAGCAGTTCAAAACACGCTTACGGGTGTCAGCTTATCGTGTGAATTCATCGCTTTACACCAATAAGTCATCAAAATTCGATGTAATACCCTTACAAACACATCGAGTTCTTGAACAAACGGGTTGTTTCGCTGTTACGGATTTATAGGTAGACCAATTTACCAAGGTCGGTCGCGTGAGTTTGGGGCCTGTTCGGTGATAAATTCGAATTATTCTTCCGTGAAATATAGACAGGAGAACATAGCTGCGTGTGTTGTAATTATAGACTTGCGCTTTTTGCAGTTCCAAACACACAAAACGCTTGTTATCCTGGCCAGTGGCTCGGAACCCGATCAGGCCCGTCGCGGCGGGACTGAAGTCATCACGAACATAAACCAGCCAAAGTTGGAAGCTAATCTCCCAGTCATGAAAAGACTATACTAGTGAGCCAAAGAAATGATGTGCACGTGATTATTTTGGTGAATTAGCCGCGAAACTACAAATGAACTTACTCGTCGGGGACCTCGAAGTCAAGTTCCCCTTCCACAGAACCGTCAGGGTAAAAGTTGTACAGTAACAATGATTTGAACTATGTACATGTATTTCTAAATAAAATTTCCCTAACATCTGACAATAGCATTGAAAATTGTTGTTGTTTCACAACAGCTTTCTGTCAGCAAACACTGAATTAGTATGCGCTCACACGGCCTCGGTGCCCGGTCAATTAGCTTTATTGCATCTGAAGCCTCTAACGCAGTTATTTGTTCATTGCTGGCTTCTCAAAACATTTATTTGCACTCACGGACACTACAAAGGCATTACAAGTTGAATCTACAGAGACAGACTTTGCCATTTAGTTTCAGTTTTATATAAGCATTGGTTAGAGTAAGAATAGTTCATTTTGAAACAGAACGCACAATAATAAACGTCAACATGACAACTTGCAATCCCGAAATAGACGAGTGCTCACCAGTCTCTTTTTTTGCCCCGGCATGAGCTGTTTGGTAAGCCGGCATTCGTCAATGAAATCACTGTCAACAAAATGCAGGTTACAGACACCGAGATGGTTCACGGCCTCATACTTGGTATTAATGGTGTACTTTTCATTCTCTACTGCCGCGAGCCACTTCGGAAGCATTTCGGGTTCTCAAGGAAATCGAAAAAACGATGTGCCCGCAGCTTCATAGTTCGCACAAGCGGGAACGATACACCACACCAAAGCGGCACTCACTCTGCAGAAGAACCACTGACGTCGCTGAGTCGTTTACTCGCCTTCCTTACTGGTTAACGAGACACCTCTCAGCGAGGTAAGGTCAACTGTATACAAGATGATGTGGATATTGACTGATTAAGACGGCAAAGTAATTAAATCGGGTGGCATTCTCCTTCAACTCGATTCGAATTTCGAGAACAGATATTAGAGCCTGGGCCCAGAGCTGCGTCCTGCAAACCCAAAAGTTTCGCAAGTAAAACAAGGCTATCACGCTCTTCACTTGAAATGCATGACGACATCTCGTGAAGTCTTGGGTGGTCTCGAGTTTTCGCGAGGATTTTGGGTCTACGGAACGTAGGTTACTGTATATAGAGACAAGCTTGCGAAACACGATCACGACAATTTTAAAACAATACATGCAACAATGCTTTGGATCTAAAAGGTAAGCGCCGTTACAGATAAAAGGTAAGCAAATAAAAAATTAAAACCGACGAATATAGACGACATGTAAACAGGTGTATATTTAATCTCCACCGCTGAAAAACAGCGCGCCGAACGAATTTTATTGAATTTTGTACAGCCATTATTCGCCAGCTTTTTTTATTTCTGTCTCTTTATTCACTGTTATTTCAAGTGATAACATTTTGAAAATAGTACAAATACAATCATTTAAGTGTACAAGAGGCCAAAATCAGTAGAGTACAACTGTTAGCAAGAGGACGACTTCAGCAAGAAAGTCCAAAGTTTCCTTCCGTTTGTCTCTCTCACACAATTGGGTAGCTCGCTTGAGACGCAATTCCACATTGATTGCCTTTGTTGCGCGACATTTTTATATAACCACGTGACCCCCAAGAGGATCCCCAGCTGAAAGAATAAGGCACTCGTTATGGCGATAAAATTATCGCAACTCAAACCACTGGCACAAGCAGCTAAAACCAAAGCTTTACATTGATTTATATGCACGCAAATGCTACTTTTATGTAAAAACAACCAATAAACACTGTCGTTTATACTTGTGATTGGTTATTAGGTTAGCCAATCACACTGAAGTACGACCACCAGTTGAACCTTTTCCGGAGTATGCTCAAGTTATGTAAATACATATTTACCGATATGACTAGGCATTTAGTGCACATGTACGTCACTAGTTCAGACACGTGACACACTTCAGTGTAGTCCTAACATGATGCCAACATCTAGTTACCATTGGAAGGTCCATACCTCAAAAATGGTTGGTCGGAATTATATGAAATTTTCAGTTACTTATGCAAGTCTTTATATCAAAACGCATTAATTTTATCAATGTTCCGCCTTTGTATAATGCTTTACCGATCAATAGGATCTTTATGAATTCCAAAAGTTGCAAAGCATTAAGACGAAACAATAACTTATGTAACTATAACAGCGCTTTAGGGGTATTAGGATCTTAAATATTTAAATTATGGACATTTTTCACAGTGGTTTGAGTGTACCATTTCTTTTTACTTAATTTTACTGAAAAGGCATGGTTTCGAGAAAAGATCAATGGCAGTCAAATTATACAGACGTTAAGTTCGCTAATTTCAGAGAATAAACATTTTTACCCGTTCTACAGCTTCAAAGACATTTGCCTGAGAATGGGCAGACTGGCCGAGCAGGTTACACAACCTTAATTTTGAAACAAATTCCTTTATCTTCCGTTTTTTTCGTTATTTGGAAAACAAGTTCATCCATGAGATATGACTACGGTTCAGTGGGTAGGCGGAATTTTGACCAACAGAGCGGAATATAACGGTGCCGCTGCCGAGCCACCCGGTTGTCAAGGATTTCGCGCCAAATTAAACATTAGACGAGGCTAAAACGATATCATCAGCGACATTGTTGTGTACATTGTTTGTCCCCCAAGACGTATTAGAACAAATAACCTTAGTCGCAGTCATGCTTCGCTGGTAGAGCTAAAAGTCAATGAGTAGTCGAGTAGTTAAAGCGTATGTAACTGATCAGGTCGCCACCCTCGATTTCAGATAATTCTTCTGAATGGGGGGAAGCCAACGTCGGGACTTGGCGATTTGTCACAGAATTACAGAAATGCTACGAATGTTGCTGTTTTATAGCTCTGGTCAAATGTTATTACTTCAAGTAGTTTATCCTACCCAACAATAATCCAAAAATGTACAATTTGACCCTATAACTATGACACCATTTTTGATCTTACCTTTAATAACACGCATATCATAAGTTCCTAAATACTTTCGTGTTAATTATTGCTCTACTGGCGTAGGTTTGCAACACAAACAACCATAGAAGGTGAGTGAGTTGAAAGGCCCAATAACAGACAAATATATTGGATCAGCATTCACTTCTATAGAGCAAACGCAATGTCCTTCGTTCTCGCTATTAAACACAATTTGTGTTTGCTCAATGGAAGTCATGTGAATACAGTGCCATCTCTCGAGCCTTTTGCAGGGCTGTTTACTTCACTTCCCATAGTTCCATCGCAAGTAATTAGCATTTTTTCGCTTTAGGCCACTTGCCGCGATAAAACTGGTCTCAAATTGTTCCTTAATTAGATGAGAAGGGGTTTCTGTGAGTACAAAGAGTTAATAGTTGGTCATTCTTTGAAAGCATACTCGAAGCCTATATTGGTCCAAGCTGTCACTTTATTGGAAACCCTAGAATCGCCTCCAATGTGACCTAGAAATAATTTGAGACTAACATCATAGCGTCAAGCTGTCTAGACCAAAAGTTGTTTTCGTGATGGAAAGACGAGAGCCACTTTAAACGTAAAAATCAAGTATGTAATTTGAGATATACAAGCAGTATTTTTGAGGCTCCGGTTACGAGCCACACATAACGGGTGGTCTGTGATTTAGGGTTTTAAACGTAGTTAAACGTGGGAGCCATTTACTCATTTTCCAATTTCACGTTTTGAAATTACATTCATAAAGACAAGGCTTACCTGTTTTTAACAAGCCAATAGGGAGCACTATCCGTTCCATAACCAACCACTAGAACACCGTGGTCCAACTCAGTGGAACTACATTTAGGCTCGTCATATATCCCTCCGCGATAAAAGTGCATGGACGGATGGTTGGCGTCTATGCCTACAGATATCGGTCCTATAGTGGCAACCGCCACAAGGAGATCGTCTTCATCCTGACGGACATCCTGATTCATAACGGAAATAAAATTACATTAATGAAATTGACACATCTTTGGCGAGTTTTGAACTGAATGCCGTTTTGCATTCCAATTACAAAGCTCGGGCCTGTCTAAATGCTACAAGTCAACGATTGTAAAAGAAAATTTCCAACATCTGGTCAGCCTTCCTGCTCTTGCCACATGATGGCAGTACGTACTGATCAATGACTCGCTTGGTACAGTCCGATTTATAAATAAAGGCAGCGTAAATGAACTTTTCCAATTGCGTTTTTTAGACTTTGGCAAATCTTTACAGACAAATATTCATAATACAGTCCCTGATATAGGCCTACCATACGAACAACAGTCCTGCACTTTCACTATTTCTCATTGGGACGGGACAGAAACTGGTCGGCAATAACAGTACTTACAACGTAACCAGAGCAATTAGCGACTACTGCGGTAACCTTCCTGCAGCTTCCCTGATTTCCTCTATACGGATAATCCCGCTCAGAAGCTATTCCCCCATTGTGTTTGACAAACACGAACGCAGAGTCCGGCTCTCCACCCCCACATCCGTCATCCATTTTGTCGCAGTCGACGAGCTGTTGCTCAGACAACGGTACCAGTTTCCTGCTCTTTTTGAAATGTTGACCCTCTAGTGAACCCGTAGCCGAGAAAGCCCAGCATGAGCCGCATCGTCCTTGCTGTTTCACCCTGGTGACATAGCCGTGTTGTCTCCAGTCGATTTCAGATGGCGCCTTGAAATTATCCCGTGGGATAAAAACATGTCGACCAGATTTTGGAATCGACTTAGATTTCTTTAAACCATTCATCTGCTTCGCAAACTCCTCATGCGTTAAATCAGCGAATTCGTTCATACCAAGAAAGTAACTGTGCTTGCCTAAATCATAATTAAGATTATGCTCTTGAATATACGCAATGTTGTCTTCCCAAACCACCCTTCTCTCAGACTCGTCGTATTCAGTCCGATAAACTTTTCCGTGTTGTTTTTTGAAATCATTCCAAATTTGGTCTAATTGGCGTTGCCTACCCGAGGCAGCAGAAACAAATAGAAAAATACAGACAAGCACAACTGTCTCCGTCATTGTGAAAAATCGCACTGCTAAAATCTCGCCAGTACCCATCGAGTTATAGATAACTTGCGAATGATGATAACATTAATCTTTTTACGCACTTACTTAAAAATGATTGGAACACAAGGCGTTCAATATGAACAGCTTCGTTACTTATTTTTTATCATTCTTCACATAAAACGGTAACAATCAAAGACTTCATATTTTTCAGTTTTGAAGGCTCCAAAAGACCTATGGGGCTGTAACGAATACATTGTAAACAGTAACTAATTCACACAGGAATATCAAAGCTGAACCACGTGCACTAACTGTAGTAAATTACACAATAGCTGAAGCCACTAAGATTATCCCACAATGAAATCGGATTCAAAATCTGATAATGTGACCTACTGATTCTGCGTCCGTTGATTAGATGTAAATCTAATGCTGAGCCTTCAATTGAAATAATTAACTTTAAAATCAAAACTGAGACCTGCTCCTCACCACTTTAAGCAAATTTCAATGATTTTGTAAATGCGTAACGTGGGGAATTTTGCTAAATTGGTGAGTAAAAGCGATGAGCTAAACGAGCTTATTGGTAAATGGTATGTACATGTAATAGCACGGACTACACAAGGCACCTCTACGACACGGCTAATGACTATTATTGTACAGTTACCTTTAAATTGATAATACGTTTTTGTCTGTTTCCGAAATAAGTTCACCACAATACACACAGAAACATAGGAAGTTGTTTTCGAAGCACGTTTGAGCGGGACCAAGGCCATCACTGAAAGGTTAAAGATCACGTGTGATGAGTAGAACCGGAAGTGACGTCATCCGAAAACCGGAAGAAAGTGACAATGATGTTACAGCTCATTACCTAATAGGTTCTATTGAACCTGTTAAAGAGGGACCTCCATTCAAGGTAATGCGTGTAACCGAAAGCCATGAGTAAACCAAAAGGAATTGAAAAGGAGGTCATAATCGAACTGGAAGTCACGTGACTGCCGACATCATCAGGTGGGTTAGGGCGTGACACCGTCCACCAACCTAATGTTCTGACGCTAAAAAGAAGTTGAATACGTTGTGTTTGTAGAGTTCGTAGGTCTCGTTTTCTTCCGTGTCTAGTCGTAGAAACCTGAGATGTTTTCCCTCTCGAAAACTTCTCGCATGTCAGGTTTAATCACGTGCTCTAGACAGTTATTGGATATGGCCATGCACGGCGACTCTGTGTCCGACTCGACTCTATTCGAAATCGGATCTGTCGACAAATCTTAAAATGAAGTCGTAATAAAACTCCAACATGCGAAACTTCGCATACTGATAAACAAAAAGCCTATTTGAAGTGGTAGGTTCAAGCCGATAGTCTTCTGCCTGAAGTGATAAGGGCTTTTGTTTAAAAGTTTAGTCCTTTCGTACGAAGACTGTAATGAAAGCTTATTCTGGTTTTGAGTCGATCATACCTGACGCAGGCATCGCTTAGGCAATGGAAAAAGTAACTTTTAATTTCTATGGAGTCGTTTGCCCAAGCCATGACATGAAAAAACTTGGCTTACGACTGCACATGTTACCCTTGGGGCAGTTATGTCCTCATCTATGTAACATGGTGGAAATGATTGTGGAGTACATGCAGTTTTTTATCCTAGTTATCCTTAAAGAGTTCTTATTTGGAGATGTGAGCGCACTTTCAGCTTATTTTTTTACTTAAGCAGCGATTTGGGTTACTTCATTTTTTTCCCAAAATGGAAACAAGTATTTCTTAAAACTAATTTTCAAATGTTTCTCAGGCAGCTGACAGTCAGTGTCGTTTACAGCCCCGACAGTAACGATCAATTAACTGTTGGGTGACCACCACTAGAATACTAAGTAAACAGAAACCGTAGTCTTCTGAGTTTTGGTGCAAAATGTGCCTTACTGTGCGCAGTCTTTGAATTGTTTCTCTCAATACGCAAACTGGATAGAATCGTAGAATGAGAGAATGTCGCACTACGGTTAGCGACCGAGAGAATTAAGGTGCCTTTACAAAGGCGCCTACATGTTAAGGATTAACCGCCAAGACCAACGCAGAGAAAAACGACCGTAACAGAAGTAAAACTATATGTTCAAAATACGCCAATATCAAAGTAAAAAGTTAACTACATAACATATATGTACAGATTCTATTTCTCAATTTCAACGTTCTACACAAACCTCACGCTTATGCCAGGAAATTGCAACGCTTTCCGTTTCAACTACGAGCATACTGTATTAAGCACAAAGTATGACGTCAAACAACCAGTTGACAAGTCTACCGCATAACCAGTCGATAAAAGGGAACCACTGTCAGAAATAATCAGAATTTTTTACCTTTCAGATCATTAAAAAACGGAACGCTTCAGCTGTAGATATGAAAGTGCCACCATGGCAGACAAGGGTCTTGAAATGCACTCTCTATAAAACGTGGATATACACCCGTGAAAGGGCTGTAAGTAAATAAAAAATAGCAAGAGTGGCATAAGTAGACCCTCCGTATCACCAAGAAAAGCAACAGTAGTGCTACCTCAGAATTTTCTGACAATGAACTGGTATACACAAAACGCGACGTTAACTACGATCTTCTAAAAGGTCACTAGACCATGAATGCGTCAACAGCCGTGACTGTAGGCAACCAATACACACTCCTGAGATTACAGTAGCACCATGCAACACCATACAGCAGAGTCCATAACGTACAAACCATTGTCTCAAGCACTTTCAGCCAATCCTTGACCGCGGCCTACAGGGTCAATCATAGCCACCGCGGGAGTCATTAACGAGACAGCGGGCGACACAAATTGAAAGGCTTTCAGTGCACTTCTATCGCACATCACCAGAAATTTGTAACATTCTTGATCCGCTACGTGACGCTTATCGCCATGTTGGCACATGTTTCAATATTTTTAGTACACCAGCATGGAAGTCCGATCTTTCATTGACAAGTGGGACTGTACACATCACATGAGTTCGCCAGAACACTTAACTCCCTGTCGAACGAAAAGGTCGCCTCAGCGGTCAAGGCAGCCAAGACTTTACTCTGCAAGTGTAAGAGATCTCAGACGGAACCTATTTGGCTCACTAGAGTCGCATAGTAACCCAGCTCAATGATTACTGGGTCGTCGCACACGATCTCTGGTACCTATCACAGCCAGATTTTACTTCCACGTGTCGAGGTCTCACACTCGTTTAACAGCGACAGTTACAAAATGGAAGAGATGGTCCGTTTACAAGCTCAAAGTTACAACCAACAAGCCAAGGGCCTACCTTACCTTCTGGAAGGTGACTCTGTGCGAATTGAACTCGGCATTAAGGAGTGGAAGAAAGGATTTGATACAAAGCAACTTAGTTACGAATCCTACGAAGTGCAAACCCCTAGCGGATGCTCCAAATGCAATAGAGTGCACCTCCACAAGTCATATGAACCTCCCTCCACTGTATCGGGCGATGCTCTGTCTGCTGAATAAACCATAATTGCTGTAACGTCTAGTGACTATACAACACATGTTCCCAACAGACCAGTTCGTGATCGACGAAAACCATCCTGCTTAAAGGACTATGTCGCGGCTTAGTGTACTTTTTTCATGTGTGCACTACTAGTTCTTGGCTATAGACTTCTTATATCTAGTTTTATTTCTATTTTTGTATTTAAATTTTTTTTTGGGAGAATGTTTCAACATTGTTTAGTTTTATCGCCAGTCAATAGGTGGCGTTGCTAATATGGAGTCGGCCACTTTCTCGTTCCATAATAAAATGTCATGTCGGCAAACACGCTAACGTTTTATTCGCACTAATTCCAGTCAGTCTTGAAACAGCACATGCTCGCCTTAACCAATCATAAGAACGCATAGGTAGGTCAAGGCTTACGAAGCTTGGGACTAGTACAGAGTGGCATCAGCTTGAGCCCGAAGTCTTTCTTGTCAATATTGCTCAAACACTGTTTCTTATGGATCGTAATTCAATCTCTCCTCAACATATTGCAAATTCAGTGCAAGACAACAAGGCGACCGGTACTTTTCTGTACGTGGATCCATTTTCGAAGCACAAGAAACGTTGAATTTTTTGTCGAAAAATCACATGAAATTGGGATCAACAACTTCTCAACACACCTGGTCGTCGCCTAGGCTACCGACAAATTCGACGGCCAAATGAATTCACCCACAAACGTAAAAATGAGCTGTGCGCTCAAATAATGGCTTCTGGGTGATCGTTAACATAGCCCTGAACGGGACAAACTTAAAACTTCAAGAGACATGGAAACGTGACGCTAATATTTGGAAATAACAAGACTTAACATAAACTTTCTGCTACAGCTAGGCTATCGGCAAATTGTTTAGTTATCTCACATGACTTCTAATTTACTGATAATAGTTCATTCCTGTGTATTTTTTATGGAGGGCTACTGGCAAGATTTAGCACATGCGCCGTAGTACATGTTGCAAATTTCTGACGAAGACTCTTACGAGTTAGTGAACGTAGGGTTGTTTTTCAACGACACTACATCGCTTACGATAATGCAGAACGAATCCTCGTCTTCGTCTTCGGCAAACCCAACTGTTTCTTGAGAAGAGTCGTAACAAGACGTCTGGCCGTTTACTTCACAAACCGAGTCGTAAATACCCTTCACATTTTGTCCTTCCAGGTCGACACACAATGGATAGTTTACCTTGTGTAGGTCGCTCCGAACTTCATTCGTCTTTTTCGTTTGGTCTCCCAGTACACTGAGCAACGTAGGGCTTCGTTCAGAACAGTTCTCTTGCTGTCCAGTATGCAACACGACCGTTTCTGTTAGTTTACTGACATCTTTGATATACTTTGAGGCAACATCAAATTTGTGAGGCTCAATGTGTTTCCTTTTTCGACTTCGGAATAAAAACTCATTAGGGCTGGTCGGTGCGATTCCTTTTGACGGACGTGACATTTTACGTTTCGCGCTTCCCGTGTTCTTATATGTTTTGCCACTTTTGGCAGGATGCGTCGCACCTGCTTCCTCGGTCAGTTTTCTCGATTCAAGAAACCCTTTCGACTCCTTTAAAGCACTTGCGCCGAAGATTTGATGAAGGTTGTGGAAGATCATCTTGAAATCAGTCAAGGGCAATATATACTTCGACCGAAGAATACCGTCTGGGATTCCATAGTAATTGCACAGCGCCTTCTCTTCCATGGAGGTCATTCTCATGCAGTCCGTTCTGAGAATAGAACGATGAGTGTATTCCAGTTCCGTAAAGTCAACGTGTGGAAAAAAGGTAATGCCAAGCTCTTCAACGGAGATGAACCAGTCTTTATTTCCTCTCCACAATGAATGAAGCACCGGGACTAGACTGTTGAAAAGATATAATATACGCACATGGATATCGTTGTCCTTTAAGTCTTTTGGTAAGAATTTTTGCGACATGGAAGTTGTAGGGTCACTGTCAGGGACGATCAAGAATGTTGAAGTTTTATCTAACTCGTTTCCTTTCACGAAGTCTTTGGGCTGCGAAGGCGTTGATGCCGTAGGTACAGTGGTGGACTTCGGTATAGGAGGTGGATAAGAAAAACTACTTGGAACTTGCGGACTAGTAAATGACAAAGTTGCCACGTTTCTTTCTTTGCGATGCTTTCCAGACCCATCGAGTTGTGCACTCGATGAGAGTGAAGTCGGTGAAACAGAAGTTCCAGCGTTTCCGTCCACGGCTGGCGAGACGTTAATGAAGGGGTATCTACGGCTTGGAAGTACATGTACAGCTTCTGATGAATCAAATGGCGCCTGTACTCCAGCTGATTCCATTACCGAGGATTGAGTCGCAGAATGATGAGACGAACTCTTAATCTGGTCAGCGTCACATACCAGACGATCTCTCCGTGCCGTTGTGGTCCCAACGAAAGTGTTTGCAGAATCGTTCCTCGTTTGTGTTATATTGCACTCATACCCACAATTTTCTGTTTGAAATCGGACAGGGGGAGAAGCTCGAATGTACCCAAGCCCGTTCTCTACATGGCGAGGTTGCATTCGGCTTGCGTCCCTAGACGAAAGCAAGTGGTGTGGGTATAGGTACGAGGGTGGGGTAAGCGCACTCGGCGTGGAAACAGTAAAGGACGAGAAAGTTGATACAGACTGGTGAGTTGATAGTCTTTTAAGAGCTTCAGGATCGCTTGACTGAGGTAAACCACAAGAGGTATTCAGGCTATTTGGGTAAGTGCGATTCATGCAAGATGGCAGCCTGTTGTGAAATCCAGGTCTCGTCTGATTAACAATGCCAAGGATTCCAAGCGATGCTGAGAATGGATGACGCCGCATCAGAAGTGCCTGGTGAGTAGCATGGTTATAATTTGCAGCACGTTGTTGTTGAGGACGGACATAGAGGTTGAGCTTTTGCTGGTCTTCTAATGAAGGCTGAAAAGGAACTTGAGGACGGTGAAATGGTCGACACGTTTGAGGAAAATTTGGACAGTAAAATCTTTGGGGAACTGGAGCCTGATGAAGCTGATTTCTTGACGGGAAATGGTGGATGGTGTACACATTGTGGTGGGAGGGTTGCCTTACAGGAAATGAATTTGTAGTGTCAGAACCACTGACCAGAGGCAACAGTGGCATATTTGGCTTATGCTGACGTTCATGAGGATGCAATGGGTAGACATCAGGGCATTGGTTTTGCTTCGGCTGGGTGACACTGTTAGACACACCTGTGGCTCTGGTGTGGCTGGCTGAAGCGCTGCTCGGTTCGCTGATAGTTGTATACTGGCATGACCAGTTTAGAGGCATGGTTGATTCCTCAAACTGGTGATCCGTTGTTGACTGACCAAAAGTTGGTGGCTCCTCTAACAACTTAAGCAGATGAGAAGCATCAGTTGACGAAGTTATTCTCTCACTTGTAGATTGGGTTAGGGAATTAAGCGGTGTAGATTTATTTTGACTAAACAGTACATCAGGGACGCTGGTGCCAACAGATGACCGTGACACTGCAGCAGTGACTGGTATAAGAGACATGCTGGTACCAGAAACCTTGCTTCCATTTACGAAAGGTTGCTTTATTACGAGCTCTGCTCCAACTTGAGTATTATTATCACCAGCTTTGATGACATTGGACTTAGACGACACGCTAGGAGCTGTATTGGTTTCTTGTTCATCGACACATGACTTGTACGGATTTTCACTCAACTCAACGATCTTCTTACAGTTATTATGATTTTGAATGATGTTAACTGATACAAGTCTGATGCTGGGTCCAAAGGTGTGAATACCAAGACATTCTCTGTTCAAACTTATAAGTTCCCCATCATCTACCTGAACTGTGTCTACACGGTCTCTTTGAGTGAGAAGCTTTGAGGCCTGTCGCATTACCGACAGTGGCACATATCGAACACCGTGTCTTTCCACATAGGGGGTGTTTGTACAATCATTTACCCTGTACCAGCCAGTCTTCACACAGTGACTCTGGTACTGACGTTTAAGTTTCAAATAAAATGCTTTGAAGTCTAAAAACTTAAGTAATAAATTGCCAGCCAAGTACCGATGCTCTCCAACCTCCTTGCTGCATGACTGAGTATTAACACTGTTAAGCACACCGGCCTCTTCTTCGGTCATCTCGTAGCGTTGTACAGGCATGTCTACTACATTCACGAATTTGGCTAACAACGTTGTGCTCACCATGTGAAAAGCTACATACTGAACACTGTTTCGATAAACACAGGGGATTTTCACCTGATCTAATTCTATAAAGTCAAACTTAGACCACAGATCAACGACTTTCGAACTAATGAGCTTCACCTCTTCACTGCCACTTTCCTCCTCCTCATCACTATCGTCAATGACAATAACTTTGGTAGATTCATCTGAACTGTTCTTTTCATTGGATTCTGTTGACTTTATTGTTACAGGTAGTGATTTTGAATGTTCCTCGGAAGTGCAAACCATATTAGGTTTGCCATGTGTAGACTCAGTGCTTTTCAAAGACAGACTGGAGGGAGAATAATTGTGGACTTCTTTAACTCGTAGACTAGTATCCTGATTTGTTTGAGCTTTTTGTAGAACAGATGACCCTTCACCAAAAGCACGTAGAACAAGAGGGGGAGTATCGCTGGCGTTCCCAACCTTTTCTGCAAGATTCTCAGATGCTAATACCATAGACTCCTCATTAGTATTGCATCCTCTCTCTGTCATATCATGTAAACCGATGTTGTTATTGTAACCAAACAGATCTTTATTCTCTGGCGCTGCAATGCCATTCTTTGTCCGTTCTTCTGGTCCCAATTGTCTCTTTTCACCATCATTGGTGACATCTGTTGGTGACTGGCCATTTGTGACAACATGCTGGGACCTTTTGTCATCACATTCATTCTCTCGAGCTTTAGTTGGATTTGATAGAGTTCGTATGAGTTGCTCTGCGAACTCCCACACATTCTGTCGTGCAGGCATCTGTCATGTATCTGCAACGTAAAGTAAAAACAATGCATCTAGGTCACGTATATGCTGAGACTACATTCCTACAACCCACAAAACTGACTTGCAAAAACAAAAGGCTTTCTTTAACATTATGGCGACTCTTCATGAGCCATTTTTGCTTGTTAAATGTCATTCCACGAGAGCACCAAAAGGTCAACCCTAGGCTTACCGACTCAGATCCTGAAAAAAACTGTGTGTACATACATCCTGCTGGGATATATTAAAAATGGTTATTTGAAAATTTTGGGCAATTGTTTTTTAAGTTAGAGCATGATGATTACTTTGGCTCAAAATAGCCCACTTTGGATCAAAAAAGGCTCAGTTAGTGCAATTGTTTTCAAGCGACTTAAAAGAACGGGAAAAAATCTTAAAGTGATTATGTCAGCATGGAACCTCTCTATCAAAAAACAGTCTTTGAATTTTCAAAGAGGTTTCCGTTAACCTTCACTGGAGTGCCAAATTTTGATATTTTTGTATACCTGATTTTCAGCCATTTTGGGGTGCTCGGGGGGCCAGTTTGCAGGGTGCTGGTAATTTCTAATGATATTATTTTTCATCAGTACAGTATCTGAACAAGAAAATAAAAAAAAATAAAAATTGAACTTTTTTGTTTGTTTTCAAGGAACAGCCGATAGAAAAGACATACCATAGCGTATTTCACGGTGTCTGACAACGGGCAGTACGTAACTGTATCTCACAAACTTCATAAAGGAGCTTCATTAATTTCTGCCAATATGTTTATATGGTGATCAAATCAGTCGAAGTCAATTTTTAGATGCCTTGACTACTGCTTGACCCCTAGTGGCAGTTTCTATAACTAGAATTATTTGATGGAGTTTCATGAAATTTAGCCAAAACGTTTCCATCGAGGAAACAGTGGTACATGCATGTTTGAGAACGATGTTTCAATATTAATCTAATCACGTTCGGATATTTTGTTTCTGTCTTTGTAACTGAGGATGACTGTTGAATAATATCGTGACGTCTTTTACATGCTGCACTCTACCGTCGTTTTTGTTTTCTACTTCTTACTTCTAATTTGGCCAAAACCTACAATTATTCACATGCATGTTTTCGAATTAGTCTAACCTGTGCTGCCACACCAGTGACAGTTTTAGAAAACCGTTCTCACGTCTAACCTGTGCACCCGTCAGCTGCTAACTGATGCCTTGATAACGTCCATCTTATTACCTGAACAAAGTGTAAGCACCTTAAGTTCGTAACCTATGCTGTTGACATCGCGAGATGGCCGACCCGATCAAAATAAAGTCAAAATGTGATACATAAATAACAATAACTTTTGAATGCACCATGCAATTTTGACAATGTTTTCAATTTTTTATTTCAAATATTGATGCCTTTCCTGTGATGTAGGATTTTGTTTTCAAAACGAAAAAGTAATTTTCGGTTCGACCTCTTCGCACAGTCACTCGAACCCTTAATTCAAAAGACTTTTTTATAGATAAAAGATAAATTGCCTTGAACTGGTGCACAAATTGGAATATTTCATAAAAAAAACATGAATTATTCATGTCAGCCTAAAATTGTCTCTAAGGTCGTTACAAAATTTGTTCACATATCCAAGATCTATCTAAAAATATATATTTCAATGTCCACAGCACTGCAAACTGGCTTGTAAAAGCACTTGAGTGACACCCACTTTCAGCACTACAAAGAAGTGCTTACGGATTTATCTCCCCTGTCGTGTTATGAATGCAGCGAAATCATTAATATTAAATTTATTTGGTAGTCCTCATGTCCCAACTCCTAATCCCATTATGTGTTTCCTCTCGTTGCATGCATTCCACCTGTTTTCATTGGGCAATTGCTGTTTTCGATATGCAAAAACGTGCCATTTTCTTCGTAAGCCTTTGGAGACCTATAGCTAAAAACGAAGAGGTCATTTGGTGCACAGTTGATGATTTTTGTATCATAGCCACACCTTGATCACTTACGCAGAGCTTAAGCTGAATCTGGAAGATGACCCTAGTCTGATTTTTTATTTCTTTTGATTTTTTCGTGGAATGGCTGTAAACTCCCCACCAAGAGCACCAGGCTTCATCAAACAAATTTTGGCAAAGGTCCACTTTTAAGCAAGACTACTTTACGAAAATTAATACAACAATGATTACCTATCACTCGTATTAATTTATTAACTACAGTATTAAGGAATAGGGCAACCTCAATTCATTAATCCTTCCTTTTCAGACTCACTTTATGTCAAATGGACGCCTATTAGATTGATCAATTTGAAGTGTTCCTCACAGGGTTGCCATAAATAGATTTCATTTTTGATCTAGCAGAAGATAGAGAAATCAAACAATAAAGCAAAGTACCACTGGACAAAACAAGTACACCAAATCCATGAAACAAGAGAAAGTTACACCAGATCTTCCACAGAAAACCATGTTGGATTTTATCTCGAAACAAATGTACACATCTTAAGTTCGCACGGGAATGGCTGGAAAAGTACCAACTGGAGGCGCTGCATTATCAGTAATTACACTACGAATGTCACGGGGAATGTCGGGAGTGCTCTACTATTGAACACAATTTGTCAGGAGCTCGAACCTGCTACAAAACAGAACAAAGGTTATGGCTCTCCAAGCGAAGCATTTTATTTGCGAGTCTTCTTAGAAAAGTTGATTGGCAACTGAAAACATCCTGAAGCAACACACTTAGGGAAGTGAGTAAAGCCAGAAATTGACAGCATCTCACATAATATTCCAAACGCATTCTGCTGTAGCATATCAGCATCAAATATTAAATGTGCCCCCATCAAAATTCCACACCGCATCATTTCAGTATGAAGGCCTTAATACCTCAACACCAGACTTATCAAGAACAGACCCAGTGAAGTGACCAAATTTCAACTGCAAGTCATGATGTGGCTTCACCAGTGGGATCGACGAAGCAACACCAAGGAAATGAGGGGAAGCCTTTAATAAGCTGTCTGGTAGAAAGCCAATCAGTGATGGAGAATGGTAGTTATTCCCCCAGTCCTCATACATAACCTAACGCGTGCGTAGGTGTTCTCACAAACTATTTTATCATTTTTTACAAAAAATTGCGTTGGATTATGCAACGTTAAATAACTTGCGTCAAATATTTTGTTTAAAAAGTATTCAGTTTTTGCTGTAGTACGTGTAAGGAAACTGGATTTCCAGGTCTGTGTCTCTGGGAAGCGTAGTCTTAAACTGCGCTTGTCAGTAGGAGATAGAACATCGATTCAGTTGTCATTCTTAATTAAAGACAGATTAGGTAAGACGACGCCTTGTGAAACACTATTCAGCGTCACCTAACGAGTCAGGATGTCGCTGCCTGTTTTTAAATTGTACGAACTCCACACTACGACGGTGAATAGTACGATCATTTGGCTGAAAAAGACAATTTTCTTCTTCGGTACATTTCGTCCGATTAGCAGCCAGTGTCTCCCTGTAATATTGTGAAGTTCCAAATTCTCCTGCTGGGCCTCCGTCTTGCTGACACTCATGCTCATGAATGAGAGTAATGCTGTGAGTATCAATTGTTATATATGATAAATTGACGCTTGTTAAGACAAACGAGGTCGTGTCTACATTGAGAGATAACCAATTCAATCTTCGAACATCACTGATCTATGACGTTCTCAGGAAACATTAACCGTCGGCAACATCGGGCTGGAAAGAGTTTTGTCAGTAACTAAGAAATGTGAATGTTCCCGGGTACTCAATGGAAATAAAGAACGTTCGTCATCAGAACAAGAGAGCACGGAAGCGACTACTAGAACCGCTGACGCCCCTCATTCGCAATGGGAAAAGAGACAACATAACACTGATGGTACATGTAAATTAAGAAGGGTGTACTATGATCCAAGGCACCCAGGAAGTTTGGGAGGAATAGACTCCACTCGACGAGGTCTGAAAGGCAAATTGAAGAAAAGGATTGTAAAAAATCACTTATATTCGCCACAAACAACTGGCTAGAAATTTTACGAGTCCATTGAGCAGCAGTTCCAGGCAGAGCTTGTAGTCGTGTCCAAGTTGGCAAAACGTAACGACGGTCACGGGTACATTCTTACCTGTATAGATATGCTCTCGAAATATGCATTAGCTTTTCCACTCCTAGACAAGACGGGAAAAAGCTTAGTTGAAGCTTTCAAACGTATTTTCGTCAGTGGACGGAAATGCAAGACCTTGAAGACCGGCAAAGGGACGGCGTTTACGAATTGTGTCTTTCAGAAATTTCTCAAAGAGAAAGGAGATCAAGGCAAGCATCGCCGAACGCTTTAATCGCACTTTAAAACGAAATTTCTTTACATCTAAAAACACCTTGCGATACGTTGACGTATTACCCGTGAGGTCCTACAACAACACATACCACCGACCTATCAAGACAACGTCCTCGTCTGTCACACGAGCTAATCAAGAGACATTATAGCAGACACTTTACGGATCGTACGTGAAACCCACCAAACCGAAATTTAAGACCAGTGACTGGATAGTTATCAGCACGGCAAAACATCCTTTCAAGAAAGGATATTTACCAAATTGGACTGAAGAATTCTTTACTATTGATAGAAAGGTCTCAAGCACACTGAAAACTTACACACTGATGGATGATCAAGGAGAAATACTAGAGGGAACGTTTTATCAACAGGAGCTTCAATACGGTAGCCAACAGAAATGTATACAAGATGGAGAGCGTGCAGCGGGAGAGATATCCCGACTCCTTCAACTCGTGGGTCAACGAGCGTCAGTTTGCCACTGATAACAATTGATACTCACACCGTTACTCTCATTCACGAGCATGAGTTCCATCGAAGCGGAGGCACCAGAGGAAAATTTGGAACTTGAGAATATTACAGGGAGACACTGGCTATTGTTCGGACAAAAATTACCACGTGCGAAGGAAAGTGTCTTTTCAAGTGATCATACTCTTCACCGTCAGAGTGCGGTGTCTGTACAATCTAACAATAGGGAGCGGCAACCCGACTCTTTGGATGACGCAGATTAGCGCTTCAGTCGGCTTCGTCTTACCTATTCCGTCTCTAAACAAGAATGACAACTGAATCGATGTTCTGCCAAGTAATAGCTCCAGCGCAGTTTAAGTCTATGTTCCCCAGAGACATAGACCTGGACTTATGTTGGGAGGTAGGGCTTGCAGAAATTCAAGTGTTGTAACTATCAACATATGTGTGATGATAGAGATAATAAATCCATTAACTTCACGAGGCCAAGAACGGACATTTGATAGCAGCAATCTGGTACAAGGATGCTAGCGGCAAATTTGACACCCTAAGCGACGTTAATTTAGGATGCAAGACGCGTAAGCCACTTGCAGCGGGGGGGGGGGGGGGGGC
>NMRA01000057.1:542137-591274 GCA_002633005.1 Phoronis australis
GGGGGGGGGGGGGGGTGCTACCCTTGACATGACGGGTAAACTCCACAATGACATATTTATCCAAGACAGATACCTACTCAACAACGTTTACACAAATATAAGATTGGTGCGAAACAAGAACTTGTTCGCCGTCATGTCACCGACGGCGCGAGGGTGCTAGTACACATAAAGGCCCTTGAGAAAAGCACCGCAAAGTACCCTCTGCGACACATCGAATGCAAAGTGATTTCCATGCCAGCCGGACACCTGTCTATGACACAAAGAATTTTCTTCTATGTCAAATTCCCAAGAGGGTAATTGTGTGATTTTGTGATACAGACGCCTACAGCAGATCGTATGCCAAGAACCCTTTCACTTTTTAACATTACAACATCAATCATTTCTCTCTTTAGCTCGACGGGGTGCAGGTTCCTTCTAAATCACTACATCCAAAATTTGACCAATCTACGTTCGTTAGAGCTTTTACGATCTTGTGTTCGAGAACCGAAGAGAATTACGAGGACGAAGGCATTCGCATCTACAATAAACAATGTAGGTTATGCTGAGTTTGAGAGCATTGTGGAAATTGACAGAGCTAGAAACGTCTTATTTGATTTCACACCATGAGGATTGTCTCGATTACTACAATTCTAGAAAGTGGTGACGTTGGCGGTTGTCTCCCAAGTGATGAATTGTGTAATGTAGGTGTCGTTTCACATTCGAATGCTTACGTTTGCACCTATACTATCCTAGCTACAGTACACACCTGGAACACAATGGATGGCTATTTAGCTGACCGAGAATGGAAAAGGAGAACATCTCGACTCGTACGGCGTGCCACCTCTATGGCACCACTTGCGAGACTTTACCGATAGAAATACGAATGGATGGACAACTCAGACCAGACAACTTCAGGGACTTTCGTGGGCAGTTTCCGGACAATCTTGTATAGTTTATTTGTTATATCGGTGCCGCGCATGAAGCATGGACTTTATTGCCAATTTGTTTGATAAAGGCACTGAAACTTACGATCGCTCTGTTTTAGAATTTATTGACGGATTAATGTAATCACAACATGTAATTCAATTCAACGTCTAAAAGCCCATTGTAACTTATGGTATTACGCTACACATACAACAAAATTTTACTGGAATTAAAACATTGGTAGCTGACATGTGTTAATGCTTGTTTACGAAAAAAAAATGAATAAAAATATTGGAATAATCAGAATTGTTTACAATAAATAAACTCACCACAGAGGTAGTGCTTGTAAAATACCTTTCGACAACTTCAGAGGACGGTTCATCTACAAAATAAAATACAAAAAACGAGTATTTAAAAAGAGTTTTCAATATTCAGTATGGGCGATTGATCAAAAAAGACGAAGCACTGAATACCACGTACGAAAAACGAAATTTATAAATCTGTAAAGTTAAGAGTTAAGAAAATGTTAACTCACCACTATCTTACAAACTCTCATCTCGGAATAGTTTGCATTCTGTAGACTTCGTCAAAACTATACTCAGTTTACTGATATCTCCGGCGTTACACACATCGTGTAGCACCTAATACATGTAGTACATAGACGGGAATAAATTTACGGCGTATGCAGTTGTTTGGTTCGAAATACAAGTAATTGACCAAGTATAAAGAAAACTAAAGGCACGTGCCTGTCGAAATTTGTTTAAGCACCCAGCGCATTATTTAAGTGCAACAGTCGTAGACGGGTTCAAAATATACTTAATTGACCCCGCATAAAGTAAAATATGTGTCCGCCGGCGAGTCTTTATTTAAAATTATATAAGAAAATCTTATGTATTCCTGTGCATTCATCAACATTCATCCACTTCCGTATGCTGTTATTGAAATATAAACAAGTTTCTTTTCCCTCTTATGTGGTTACAATAGCTCATTATTAGTTTAGTACCTTTCACGCGTTAGCTACATGTACATGCGACATCTGTTGTTGAATTAGGTGGTTACAATTTTTTCTTATTATTTTAGGTGGCACCGAACAGTTAGGCTGCGGCCGCGGCCAATTTGCACTCCCAAAATATTAAAATCTAGGAGTAGGCCAGGCTTAGGGTATTTTCAGTTAGGTATTGTATGTAAGCCAAGTGAATACGGTTTGTCTGTATTTGTGATTATGTTGAGAATGAAGAAAAGACCATTTGCTCGGCTGTGGTTGCAATCTTCTTCAAGATGGCGTTGCTGGGCAGCGCAGACTGAGAAATTGGCCGCAATTTCAGGTAGCCCTAAAACGAGTCAGATTTGCACAAAAACTAGTAAGTTGACAGTACTTTTGGACCACATATTTGGAATCGGTAAGAAATTTGCTTTCGGAATCTAATATTGGCTTTAGTCGAGCCTCGGTAGGGAAGTGGTGGCTTTGAGGTGAAAAATGCCGATTTTGCGTTTTTGCCCCTGTTTTTCTTAGTCTAGCTTGGTTTTCAGAAGGAGTGAAAGGGTCAAAAATACAAGATAAAACTGTGCTCTCCTGTAGGGCTTGTGATGTGAAATGACTCAAAACCTTTCTTTCTTTGCATGCAGTTTTTTACAGAGTGAAGAAACGGTGAAGAGTCCATTGACGTGTGTTCTGGTAGGAAAACTGGGAACTGTTCTGTGTCCCTTGGTACCTTTCATAGATTAGGAATACGCGATACCTGTTGTTGAGAGATGAGAGAGAACAAAGGGGTTAAATTACACAACGACAAGAAGTGGTGGCGCGCGCAACCGTAAATAAGGGAATCAATCTTTTGTTCTTATTCAGTAAAACATGATCTCCATTTTGTTTCCAATCTCGATCGGCTGAACTCTACGAACACAACGTCTTTTTATTGTCAGAACATCCGAGTGGTGGACGGTGCCACGCCATCTAATCTACCTGTGGATGTCAGCAGTCACGTGACTGCCGATTCGGTCAAAAATTTTGTCATGATATTTATGTTTCCGAAAAGACAACCGGGAGTAAAAACTTCACGAATTATTTGTAGGAAGTATTGGGAAAGACACGCGGGCACTGTCAAACGCGCGTCCCGTCACAATAGCAATATTGTCGTAATACCACGCTCCCATGCTTTTTCCTACGTCAAGCACTTCAAACTAAAATTCGTCCATGGACCATTGTCATCATTTGTCTGCTGCTTCTGTTGCTACTCAAAACTTTTTGCATTATTTGAGTTTGGGACCACTCTAATACATTTGAATTGTGTGGCATGATCTCAGTTGGGTCGACTAGAATATTTTCAACACCAGTTTAATTTCCATGACTCAGAGAGCCGAGCCTCTGATTTTTGATTTTCCATAGAAGATATCGGTGTTTATACAGGAACTTTTGATAGCAGATATGTCACCGTTGTTTGACTGTCTGAGATATGACTCCTGCGTATTCAGTTGGCATACACGTACATGTAGCACATACACGAAGTTGCCCGCAGTTTATAAGGTTTCTTAGAAATTCTTGCTCAAAGCAAAACAAGACAATTACACCAAAAATGGCGGTCACGTGTTTAATAACAACTGCGCGACATTTTAAGGCACAGATTAAGATTATTCAGTCATCGAGAATTCCTAGAGAATATGCCCTACTTTTCGAAGTTGAATCGGAAAATTTTTGAATTGTCCGATTCAACTTCGAAATGCCAAATAACTCATTAAAATGAGTTGTTTGGCGAAGTTCGACAATTACCTTAAATATGGTAACTGATAGCAACCTAAATATTCTAGCCAATTAGTATTTCGAAGTATTGTTTGCTCCAAGGTGAAAAAAAAACCCAAAAAAGAATAAAAAAGCGATACAGATACGCGCAAGTGAATTAAACTAGATTTTTAACACCGTCAAGACACGGTAGTTCTACGGCAAACAAATGTGTGACACTCTCGAACAACACAAAAACATATTAGGTATTATAATTCACATATTTATCACGTAGAAGTATTAAAAATGCGACCAAAAACTTGTATCTTCACAAGTAAAAGTAAGAAAACAAAACGAAGAAGTGCATTTTCTCAAATGACCTGGAACGTGTTACGACACGGCTGGTTAATAACACCGAGTACGTAATTTTTTGATAATGCATGGGCGAATTACAAAGTAGTGCAAAGTAGAAATCCATACGCCTTACTCGTCTGCAAAACACTGTAACAACCAAACGCGCAACAACCAAACAATGGCCATGTAGACAACTTCTTAAACGGACCCATCTTCGGCGGCGAATTCCACATCCACGTTCATTCAAACGGAGACGAGACCCAACTCAAGAAACGCGGCGAGACTACGTCTAGCTGTGCTGTCTCAAGGTCAATTCAGTGCTCACGCGCGGGGAAGCCTTGCTAACTCTTATTTATAAACAATTTATGTTTTAATATCACCACTTCAAAGATTATTTATTAGATTCTAACAAGAATATTTGCCATGAAAGCTGAATGCTATTTACAATTACGAAGTTTAAAATAAAAGTATCAACAAAAAGCCTGGTGACTGAATTACTTTATTGCGCAAGCGTGTTTTTACAAAAGTTGCGTCATGTGGTTGAAAGTTTTATACACGTCGAGTTTTTCGACAAAAAGATCGTTTTTACGGCAAGCCTCGAGATTTTGACAAAATTTCCAAGAGGTTTTGCTCATATCATAAACCTGAGACGAGTGTAGGATCCTCTCGTAGATCGGTTATTGCAGCCGTAACGACATGGGGTATTCCACAACGTAAACTTTACACTCAAAAGCACCGAGACAGGCGGTGTCTATGGAGGGCTTGGAATGGCCCCATGACAAAAACAGAAAATTTTTCAGGTGATGTATCGTTCTACAAATAAATAGGTTTATGTGATAGAAATATTTTTTGTGTCTTAAATTTTACTGAAATAAATGTTTTTGCATGAATAGAGTCAAAGTAATGATAATAAAGAGACCAGAGGAAAATGGAAATCAAAGAAAACCAAATGAAAACCAAAAAGAGGAAATCTTCTTGAAAGAAGAAAATTCCAAGCCCTTAATATGTCAGCAACGAAACTTGTGACTAGTACTCCAAGTTAGCGAAACAAGACTACGTTTGTTAAATCCACGAATTTTGGCCCCTGCGTTTATATATTGCCACCGATGATGGGCGCAGACGGCTTTTGCGCACGCCAATTAAGGTGCTTTTGAAAGTTTTCACCCATTTTTAGTGCTTCTACCTTGCATTTCATAGTTGCAAAATTGAATACACGCCAACATCGACAAATTCATAACGATAAGTCAAGTTTCACTCGCACTTAGACAGCGTTTCATTAAAGGTCCACTCACACAATTTCGTATATGGACCAGGACCTAAATAGCATGTACGCAGTAACGAGATGGAAGATACCCAGAACATACATTGGTTTGCCTATCAACGGAGCTGACACTCGAGACTGAGGTCAAGTCAAAGGTTACACGTACATATGACATCCGAGACTGAACTAGTAAAAGGCTACACGTACATATAACATCAGAAACTGAGCTAGTCAAAGATTATATGTACATATGCCATCCGAGATTGAGCTAGTAAAAGGCTACATATAGGTATGACGCCGAAGACTGAGCTAGTCAAAGGTAACACGTACATACTGAGACTGAGTAAGTCAAAGTTTACATGTAGCCTACATATGGCACCGGAGATTGAACTAGTCAAAGGCTACACGTACATATATGATATCCGAGATTGAGCCAGTCAAAGGCTATGGCGCACATACGACACCGGTGACTGCGCTAGTCAAAGGCCACAGGTACATATAATACTCTGTATTTGGAACTATATACATCCCCACCTACTCCACACTTCTAAATAAATGGAAGTCAGTAAACTTGAGCTGTCACCACCACCACCACCACCACCACCACATAAACATGGACCCCTAAATCATTTTCTAACTGCTTACTTGGGTATAACTTTCTGTTTTTCCAGAACCAGTTTTCTCAGTCACAGAATTTTCAGCTATAATACCTCTTCCATGAGTGTTCCATGGTCGCGGAAATGATATCAGCATTTTCCAGATTTCCTCAAAATCTTTCCAATGGACAACATGGCAGAAACTCCCAACTCTGAAGCCTGTCCCAAACTGCCATATTCATCACCTAATCTGTCGGGAGTCATAGCCCCAACTAACAGGTTATACTGCAAAGAACCTTGATGACTGAATAAACCCTGATTGTGAGACAACAATGACCACTTGTATGAGGTGTGGCAACAGGGTATCAGGCAACTTGACTTCCTGAGTGACTAATTATTCTCTATCCAATCAAACGTCCATTGTGTATCCATTTTCTGAGGAGTAGTGATGTGACAAATGCCTTGCAGTTGTTGAGCAGCAGCTGTATTCTGTCATGGATCTAACAGTGCGAGATGTTTTTCAGCATTTTCATATAATTTTATTCTCTGTGACCATCATGTCTTAAAATCACCACTGTACGTCTGGTTACATATTTTACGATTCACACAATAAAGCCTCTCACAAAATGCATAATATTCCCTGAGTTTTAGGTGGAATATCCCTAGTCAAGCACTTTATAAAGTGAAGCTGTTGACCCTGCTGCTAACTAAGGTTACTGTAGTCACAAAATGGCAGGCTCCAAGTAGTTGCAAGTAAACCGAAAAATTTCTGTGACTGGTGTTATTCCTAAAATAATCAATAAATTCCAGCTAGATGTGCAAAATATCCATGTACTAAAATAAAAACGCTTCAATTGGATATTCAATAATTAAGTTGCTTTTCGATGAAGGCCAGCTTATTTGATTATCAGTTTATGCTAATAATAGTCTACACAGAACCACAGACATTCTCTTGCTTGCTTCAATAAGCAGCCAATGCTTTTCTGTTTGGACTACCCTTTCTTACTCATAGTTCAAGAAGTGAAAATGGGCTCAGGTTACCGACCTTAGTTAATATTGTTCTAGTTTGATGATTCATCTCCAGGAAACTCTTGGCTGACCATTAAGGAAATCGAACAGGAAATAATTGTGATAATTAGGAAATCATTAGGAATGAATTAGTTTATCTCCCTCTCACAATGGAGTTTTTTTACAATGTCGGAATCAGTTAGTTCATCTACATGTAACAATGTCACACACTAGACTGCGAGAGCTTGTATAATTTCACAGCACAATCTTCCAGCCTATCTCTGTATTCCAACTTTGCATAGTTGCACTCTGGTACCCCACTTAGGCCATAGATGGCGCCAAACCAGGCAGCAGCAATGACACCAGTACTGTCACTGTCCCCGCAGTGGAACATGGATCGACTGCATAACTCTTCCCATGAATCACCAGCGCCTAGCAACGCATCATACCTGCGCAAATCACAACATGAATTACTGCGAGACTGATAGACGTTCCAAGTTTGAAGTGCAAATGGACATGGAAAGCGACTGATCAGCAGTCTGAAGTACCAACTGTCTGCCCATATGTAGACTATAGTTAAATGGTGAGAACTGACATTATTGTGAAGTTAGCAATCGACTGCAATTTATTTTTTTGTGACACACCCCAGGTCTGAGGCACTAAATTGAAATGCACTGTGCAGGTGATCGTCTGCTCACAGTAAACTGGCTGTATTGTATAGTTGATACATGTTCACTGACATCTATGTTAAATTGAACGTGTTAGTGCTTGCACTGAAGTGATCCAATCTCTACTCATTGCATATCACACAGCATGAATTCGAAACCATGGAACAGTTGTCTGAATGCAACCAAAATAATTTGCACACACGAAGTCTGAAGTAAGAAAAAACAGCAGAGAGATGGTTTTTATGCATAGAAGTAACCGCTTCTCATCTAATTTACCAAGAACCTGAAAATTTGTTTAATTGTCATGAATAAAAGAAAAATGTCTACAAATCATATTATATTCAATAATTCTTACGCAATTATTGCAGAGTCAACACCACAGGCACCTGGCCATTTTGAAGGGTTAACAGCCACAGAAGTGTAGAACTCATCACGCTCCTCTATGCCAAACTTTTCTGGAAACTTTGGCTGACTCTGTCCATCACTAATACATCGAGCTTGAAGATACTGTTCCCAAGGGCCCGTGAACTTTGACCTGAAACAGACATTACCTTACTTTCTAATTGGTTGACAGAGAAAGCAGGCCAGGTGAACAGAAATGTGTCATGTCAAGGGAACCAGAAATACTGCTGACTTACAAAATTATGACTTTTTGTACACGAGCAAATTAAATTACAAAACAAGAGGAAGGTAGAGTGTTGCTATGTGCCCAAATTGTGCATCGAAACTAGCAAATTAAGATACAATTAAGAATGAGCACTATTATAAATGGCTAATAGAAAAGTACCAATTATAGTAGCAATGCAGTTAAATTCTAGAGGGAAATGAGGTTAGCCATGCAGCCTACAAAAAACATATCTAGCAAATTGCATGTCAATCGTCATGCAATTGGTAAATACAGACCGAGGTTGATGTCAGAAAACAGATGTCACATGCTGTGTCACAAATGGTCACAGCACAGGTTGGAATCATTGCTTTGTGAAAGGTTCCATTCTCATTAAGATATTAACACACCTGGCAAACTAAATGAAGCTTCATTAATGAACAAGAAACATGGTAGATATTGAGGTAGGCACAAAGAATACTAAAAATTGCCACTAGGGGGCACATCAGTGCTCAAGTCTGTTCAAAAATCAATAAGTAATGCCATCCACACACAACAAATTTCATGAAAATTTTCTATGCGGTTGTGTGGCATATGTCAAAAACGGAAAAATAATCAAATTGCCGCCATTGCTACAAGAGGGTGCAGAACATGTGACGTCGGTCAAAAAACGTAGCTACCGTCTTCATCATGGTACAAACAGACCAGTCCTGCCAAACTCCATGAAGAATTTGGAAGATACGGAGGTAGATGCAAACAAACCCAAAACTGCCACAAGGAGTGGACATCAAGCAATGGAACCAAAACATTTTAAAATTTTGTCAAAGGGGAACAGGTAATACCAGATCTATCCAAAAAAGGCTACGAGTCGCCCTCTCCTTACTATAAAAATATTTTGCCAATGAAATTTGATTTTAAAAAATCAAGGAACTTGTCGAGATAAACTAAGATAGGCAGCACTACTCATAGTAATCCAAAAATATGTGTGACTGTGCTGTTTTCTATACAAAAGAAGCAATTTGTCTGCAAATCTCAGAAAAATCCCTTCAAAGCTGGATGAGGAAGATAGCAGGTGCAAGGTATTTAAACAGAGGTGATGGTAATATACACCCACTGCACTATATATAGATAAATAATGAAAAAAATAATAACAACGTTTGACTTACCAATCATTTTTGCTTTTTTCATAACAATGGTCTGTACTTTGAATATAATCTAATGATTTTGGGAGAACTTTGAGTAGACGACATCCCCATTCTATGATAGGAATACCTAGAAACAAAATAAGAATTAAAATGAAGTAAAATGCACAGACACCTTTTTGCAATTCACACTATGAAGCAAAGATAACAAAGGTTGCAACATTTAACAACTTCAGTACAACACTTATGCCATAAAGGACAACATGAGAGGAAAAAGAAGACAATTGGAAACAAATCTTGACTTGTGCTCCAATGAATTTCCCACATGATAACAGGCTTTAGCCAGTAATGGAGCAATTAAAGGTGGACATAGAATAGATATTAAACTTTGTTTGTTCACATTACAGCCGAATTAGACCATTAAGCCTAAGCCAAGCTATCATGCTTTATACCCGCAGTGAGCTACAGAGTTGGAATTTGGTGCCAACTTTGACAAAACCAGCGGCAAACCGCAGCCGTCAAATCCATTATGGTGAATTGGAGGTCGTTAAGGCAACCTAGACCCACCATAGTGACCACCTGGTGAAGCTGTGTCATTAGATTGATACAGAATTAATGGCCATAATGGCTAATAAGAAGTGATCCATACAGGCAACTGGGAGTAACTGTATGCAAAAATGAACAAAATTTTGTCTGTCTGTAACTGATCTGAATTGTTGAAAGCATTGTCACAGTTGTCTGAGTTCCCACCAATAAAACACTGTCTACAGATGAGCTAAGTTTTAAAATCATGAACAACCTGGACATATTGGGCTCCGTATCCCGAAAATTTGGCTTCACAGAACCAGTTCTACTCCCTTTATAAGGCTAACTGGCAACCTTTCTGTGCTACATAATGCAAAGCGCGATAACATCACATAATACCCAGCCTGTAAGAACTAGAATACAGTGGCCCAACTGAAACAAATTAACCTGCTCCAACAGAGGACTGTCTCTGAACAGATTCCGTCAGCTTTAACATTATGTACTTCACAAATGGTTCCATTCAGATGAGAAAGCAGTATTACCATAAATTCTCTGAGGACTCAGTGTGGCCTAGAGGGATAATGTCTGCTTTCTTTACTCAAGGCGGTAAGTTCCAATTCCACTAGGGCGCACTGCTAGGCCCTTGAGTAATGTCTCTAGCTCCTCAGCTCAATTTCAACAATATATATCTAATAAACCATAAAATGGTTCTAGGTGGTCAGTGCAATTGGCGCACCTGAGCGGTCTGCACACGTCTGGTACATCATGTACTGCAATTATTTTAGTACATTCTCTGCCTTTCCTTATCATTTGAATCAAGACAACTTTTGTAAAATGTAGCGACATGTTTTGGCGGTAAAACATCCAAAACATGCAAAAATACCAGAACAGGATTGGTTTGCAATCAGCGAACCACAGCTCAGTGCAACAGTGTCAACGACTTAATATGGGAAACTTGTGCACTGATTGAGGGCATTTCTGAAGACCAAATGTGAATGGATTCATGCAGTTTCAAGCAATAGCGATTAGTATCACTGTCAATGATCATACAGCTGTGTTACCTAGCAGCCTCTTCTGGTATTTTTACACGTTTTGGAATTTTCTGTCTATTGTACCTGTAGCCATCTTGACATCCATTCTCTGAATAAAGCTTGACAATGGTGAATGTTTTACCACCGAAATATGTCGCTATATTTTAGAAAAGTTGTTGTCTTTATTCAAACTTTTCTCGTGTTTGTCAGTTTGAGATCTTTCGTTATCATTTAAAGTAGAGCTGTGTGAAGACTTGGAGCCACTAGGATCCCAGTGGTCATCCAGTAAGTACATTGAGTAACAAGGGTCTAACAAATGCCTTTCATTCAATGAAACTTACCTTGAACAGCGTAGGAGGTGAACAGTGCAGTAGCGACTGAACCCAAGAATCCCATTGGCTGGTTGTGCGTCATTCGTCCACTTTCTGTAGCCACGGCAACCAAGTGATCAATGTCCTCAGATCTGAGAAGTGTAAAGCAAGATCACATGCATTATAAGAAAAACATGCATGGGGTCACAATAAACTTTTCTCGTGAATGTAATGGGCTTAAGGGAAACAGCTTAGTTTGACATAAGCTACACACAGCTGCCATCTCCAAAACCTTACTTTCAGTTCATGTTTTGGAGTGGAACCGTTATATCCTTATTTGTTAATGTGACATTACAGTAAAAGAGTTCCATATTAGAGGTCATGATATTTAAAATTAATATCAAAACTCCGCATTGCATGAAAGCTTTAAAATTTTTAGTAAAAACTGTAAGACACGATTAGTCTTCAAAAAAACTCATGCCTTCAACCATTGAAGCAAACAAATTTTACAATCAATGCGAGAGCTGCACCATGATAACCAAACTGATCCACCTGAGCACGATGACTCACTTCTGGGATAATTCATGAGCAGCCAGTTTTGGAAATTGTTCATTAAGTCTCCTTTATTATTAGCAATGAAAGTTGACATGACGTCTGCTCACCTGGGATACCGTAGCCCTATACACATGGCCCTCATGGCAGCACCACATCCGGCTCCCCTGCAAGGAACATTTGGTAAAAGTCCCTATCTCGTCTGATTAGCTTCCGAACTGCAGCAAAACTTACACACTAAAAAATTGGAATTTATCCCATATTTTACGCTTTATTCGTATAAAACAATTGAAGCTCAGGAAGTTTCCCAGTTGATCCCACAGTAAATGATCTGAATAATAAATACCTCCGAGGGCATAATGGACGGTGATGGTTGGTTTATGGTATGACAGACAGACTCAATTTGTGTAAAGATCCCATAGTACATCAAAAGAAATACCAAAATTGATCTTAATTTTATATTTTTTTGTTTTTGAAAAGTTTCTAATATTCTTTCAAATGACTTTGTCCACAATTTCTCAGAAACATTGTCTGAAGGTACCTATGGCGTAGACCTTTAAAATGGTACAGCATTTATTAGGTGCTACCTATCTTATTAAAAAATGAAAACATAAAATTTCACCATATTGTGTCCTAATTTGGTGAGATTTTGCCGTACGTGCACTTTTAATTCTGTTGAGAGTGTTCATGTGTTCAGTTCCCGTTCATGAAACCCACTTTTCTAGGTCACTTTGGCATCAAATCTAACACCAACTAAGTTAAATTGGTAAAGAATTCATAAAAAATGTCATCGGTAAACGACATTGTGGATTCATTCTCAGAGGGCAAATATCACAGTTCACTCGACAGCGGTTTAAGACCTCTAAAACCACTGAAAACCTACAACAAATTACCTCTAGTCTTTTCGCCCATGGGGCATACATCACACTATCCCTCCAGAGACCGGGGACTCGCTCCACAAAGAGATCAAAAAGCGCATAATAAATTTTTCAGTCCACAATTTTTCAGCTTCGCAGGATATGAGGCTTGTGGTTTTGCATGAAGTGAGATTCCCATTAGCGTAATTGCGTGGTTTGATGTTCACCACGGCGTATCAAGTAACACAGCCGCTAACAGTAATATTCCTGCTAAATTTGACACACAGGAGTAAAGCAGTATTCCTAGCATAAAAATGCAAGTAAGAATTCCGCTAATGGAGAATAGCAAGTTTCTGAGTATTTATGCGGTAATCATGAGCATGTGAATGGCTCTACAAGGTACATCTACAGGGTACATCACCAACCATGGATTGTATGGACGTCTAAACCCAAGTTCCTTTGTTGAATCCAATTCGCTGGCAGCAAACAAACAGGTATTGCCTAGAAAACATTGTTGATAACAGCTATTGGACCTGGACAAACTAATCGACTTCTAAAACATGATTATAGTAAAATATTAAAGATATTTTGAATGCTACATCAGTGCATAAAATTCCAATTTCAAAACAAGACGAAATAAAAAGCAGTTTATTAACTGTAGCCAAAACTTACACTGAGCTTCATTTTGGCCACAGTATAACCATAAAAAACAAGTAGTGTTAGCCTTTTATTGCATTATCGCAAACTCCATTTTTGTGACACAAAACAAAACATTCAACATTTACGATTGTGTGAAACAAGATGTTCCCAAGTAAAAGTCATATTATTGAATCATTAGTCAATATTTAAGAATTAAAACTGCTTCAAAAACTTTGCAAATACCTTGAAATCGGTTATGCATTGTTTTCTTGGAACAAAGTCAATTTGACCTGATGCACAATGTACAAGGCAAATGGGTGCATGAGAAGAAAGCGAGTGTGTCTTATTCAAAACTGATCAAATTCTCTGTAGTGTGCTCATAACTTCACAAGGAAGCAGCTTATACAGAAAGGACCAAGACTGCTCAATACAGTATCGAAGCTTGTACAAATTTCACAGCATTCTCTAGGGGTATTAAAATGACTGACGCAAGGTGTACACAAGTCAAGTAGCCCATCAGGGAAGGGACAACAGTTTTCCTCACTAAGAGCTACATTGTATTTCCCAATCATTACTGTGTGCTTACCAGATGGGAATCCAATGGGCACATACCACAGTGCATTGACTTTTATGAGGGACTTCTTTTATCTGGGTATTAGGGGTCAGGGATATGTGTGGGAAAATCGATGTAAGTTTCTAAAAGAATATAGATTTATTAGTTTTTCTCATCAAGCAAGTAGCTTTTTGTTGGCCTACCTGGTGCCCGGCCACTCATGTCATGAACACAGTCAATGTACTTCTGTGCAAGAAGTGAGTACAGGTTGTTATTAGGCTCATCGGGACCGTGGGAAATCAGAGCTGGAAACAAGAGATGAAAGAGTGCTTACCATTTCTGTTCATCAAAACTTATCTTGTACATGGACTGACTGTACATAAGTATTCTAGTGTCAGTAGGTCAAAGACAATTATTTGCGCAGCAAAAATTAGTGGTTTTTACAACTTTGCATATGCATACCAACGGATGTTTTCGTGGTTCATATTGAGAACAAACTTATAAGGGGAGAATTATCCGTGGCTGGTTTCGAAAATTTCACTTGCTTTGAAAATATGCACATGCTGCCAAATTGTTTCAATTTTAATTTTGTTTTTAACCTGGGTAGCTTCTTGGGTTTGCTTAAAATTGAGAAGTCAGAACCAAAAATATGCGCATAAGATTGAAATTTAAGTTCAAACCTCAGTCTTAATAGTTTTGGCCCTGAATTTAAGATTGCTTACCTTCAGCAGTGGCCAGATGCATGACAGTGTCGTCACTGACTCTCCACCCAGGCACTAATACAAGAGAAACAGAATTACATGACAAAGGCAACCAATGGCGGTTAAAGTCGCTTTCCCACTGGGAGAAAAAAATTTCGCTTTTACCAAAGTTTTGACAAGTGGGAAACGTTAACTCAGGTAGTTAATCTGCAAGCAAAACTTCACTTAAAGTAGCAGGATTTAAAGGCGAAGCTTTGGTACTCACCAAAACTTCAGTTTAGAGGGAATAGTCAAAACGAAGCTTCATTCTCGATATGGCTGTTTAGTCAGAAAGGTAAGCGAAGTTTCAGTGAAGCTTCGGTAAACCGAAGTTCCCCTAATGGGAAAGCGACCTAAAACACCCCTTTTGGACAAAGCTTATTACTAGAAATGCACTTTCCTCACTTGCACAGACTTTGTCAATTGACCACAATTTTTCAAAACATTGTCTGATAGTAGCTTAGATGACCATGAAGATCAAGACCAATAAAATGGCACTAGACATATTTTATGGGAACATTTACTATAGATAACAAAAATTTGTAATTTGTCCGCGACATTTTGCTCAAAACAAGTGGGAATTTTACGCATCAATTGTCACTTAGACATTATCGAAATTCCAGTACATCAAAACTCTATCCCAAATCCCTTGCACCTTCCAATAACTCCTCTCTGGTAGCACTGACATTGGAGATACCGCTAGTTTTAGGAATTGAACACTCGATGGCATAGTTGAATTGCAGTATTGATTGAATGTACATAGACATGTACCACATGTCCAGATTACTCTAGTCAGAGTGGAGTTCATTGCCTTGTGCAGTGCAGGGGAGTTGTGCTACTTCAATCCACTTAGTTTTAAAGGAGTTGCGATTAATTGTTTAAGACCAGGATTTACACTTTCCTGTAAACTGAAATTCTGCAAAACAGGATAGTAGTGGTGTTAGCGGGAAAGTAACCAAATTGACCAATGAGTGAGGTCAATGAAAGTTGGTCACCTCATATGGGCACTGCACTATATGTGGTGCATGGTCTTGGGACACATCTTGCCTATGACTACATCATAGTTGTCAACATTCCAAAATAAAATACATGATGTCCCATCTGAGTTACCGCAAGGGAAAAACCTCCACGGGAACATCCAGGAACATCCTGTCAGAGGGATTTTTTACTATTATTTTCATATTTTATACTTACCCAATATCAAAGAGTGGATAACCGTAATGGCATTCTCCCCTTGATCTCATATTGCTAGATCCCGTTGCAAATGAACAAGTTGGCCCCTTGACCACTGTAGCCAGTATCTTACATAATTGACTAACTCTATTGTGGTATTTATGGTTGGAGGATCAGCTATCTTTTGTTCGATAATTGCTCTAATCATGACAAGATCCTATATAGCATGACTGGGGTGTGCTGCTAAAAATAGCAGACAAGTTATAATTTTGTGTGATAAATCAATAACTATTCTAAATTCAGTTCCTAGTCAAATGCTGATCATATTTAGCTTTTGAATTTACATAAATTTGCCAACTACAATGAAGTTATTAATAAGAGAATCTATTATGTCCCAAGGAATTACACTTTCAGTAACCTTTGATGCGTGGTAGATACTAATTGGCTTGCATGTTGTCTTAACAGACAAAAGATTGCCCTTAACAGTTAGAAAGCCCTAATGCATGAGAATAAAACTATTTAGTCAAGTCCTGACAAAGAGTGTACTGCCAATATTGTCAATGTCAAAATGCAGGACATTGCGACAGGCTGGGACGTCCTTCCAATCATGTAGCGGAAGAGTTGGAAACTTAACGAACAATTTCCACAAAATCACCAATATTGCAAATTGCTGTACAGCAAGAACAAAAACTTACATTCAACTTTGATCTTCACAACACCTCCAAGTTTTTTAACTTCTCTGTGAATATCTGGACCACTCTTGTTAAATTCGAAATCTCCATTTTTATAGCCCAATGCATCTCCAGTCCCACTCAACAGCATGGACGCCAGATAGCGAGACTCCATACCTGGAAGAGTCGAATATTTAAGCATTAACCTGGCCCATTTCATGGCACCTTGTATTTCTATAGCCACTGTTGTCAAGAAGCAGTTCATCTGCGCAAGAGCATTGGCCTTTTGTGGAGAGCAGAGGAACCACGACATTAGCAATGATGTCAAGAAACTAACAGCACCAGGTCTCGCTGTTGAGCCGTTCTGTCTCTACACTGTGTGAATTGTCACGGTCCTCATGGCCACATCTGTCCCATGACCCGCCTCTGTACCAGTGGAAGACAGGATGCACTGCGTCATCAGTTACGCAGTCCTTACCCCCGGGTGGGTGATGACCAATTTGAGGTTTGTCGACCTTTGTTCTGCTGCTGGAAAGAGTGCATCTGAACGTGGGGTGAGGTGCACGCGAAGAGAAACTAATTACTAAGAGATGTTTTAAAATGCACATTTCCACATAAGCCTTTAACCGGGGGGTCACTCATAATGACAAGGTGCCCGTTGGTATGTACCAAAAATTGAGGGTAGACGGTACTTTCTCAGAAAGTCTTGCAGGACCCACGCAAGGTCCAATGGGGCAATAGGTTCCTAAATTTCCATTTCGTGAGGTGAGGCAGAAAAATCTACCCGGCAAAAGGGGGTACGCGGGGATTAGCAGATCTGGTATCCAATATAGGGGGTCTCTCAGCAATTTTTGGTACATGCCTGGGGACACCTTGTCAATAAGACTGGCGCCCGGGGTCTTTCCCTATCATTCATTCATGCCATTCATGGCGCCGCTGTTCACAAGCCGACACTATGGAAACCAACACTGCAGGTTTCTGGGCCAACAGTCATTAGGTAAAACGTATTTATTAGCTCTCGGTTGACTGGTTAGAGCCAACACATTTTCAAACAGCTTTAATTCTATTTGACGGAACTATAAATGTCTTATTCTAGTACTTACTCTTGCTCATGTGGGCCAAAACACAGAACACGGAAGTCAAATATATATTTCCGATAGATGGCGAATCCGTGACCTTGCGTCGGCCTTGACCGAGAAATGCAAATTTTCTCACGGTCAAAGATTTTTGTCACGATGTTGCGGACGGAAGCCAGCGAAACTCAGCGCGAGTTTTGTACTGCAGTGTAATATGTTGTTATTTTGGAGCACTTTCTGTGATTTTTATAAACCCATTGTAGCTGACAATGTAATCCTCGTTCTACGGAGCTTCAGGCAGTTTTCTTTGATGAAAAGCTGTAGTACACATGTAAGTTAGTAAAATGTTTTTAGTGTATAGTATACGGGTCACGAGAGCAACAAAACAACCACTTCAAGTGGCACTTGACACTTCTACGACCAGCCAGTTCTATTAGGCCTAAACGTCATTTTCTTGCACAGTTATCCAGCTTTTGTCACAAAGAAAAGCCTTTCGCCCATGAACAAACATATAACCCTCTTGACATGCGCATGCTCCATTTGCTCATTTTTGCGACGTATATTTCTTAAGTTGATGACAGCTTTGCCAACGCAAACCAATTCCAAGAATTTGTTGTGACGTGTACATGATGCACACGACCTTGTGGAGGAAAAACAGGTTGACTAACTGAAAGCCAGCTTAAGGCTGGGACTACGGGGGAACCGTATGGTAGGTGATCCGTAACTTAAGGTTTGGCGTTCGAATTCGTTAGAATTTTCACGATTGTCACAAACGAAGGTCACCAGGGCAACGTACTTCATATTTTGCAATTTATCAGCGCGGAACTTACCTGGGCACTAGTCGGATATAATGGACCCTGATTTAGAGAACCAGTTTGATCCATTAAGTAACAGCCGTTATTTAGTGGATGAAACGGGTTCTCTGAGTCACGGTCCATTATATCCGACTAGTGCCACTTATCCAAATAGTCTATTATTTACCTGCAATATTTTTTAAAAAATGAAATTAGATGCATTTTTTAATTCTGAACCAAACATATTTGAAATCGCCTTAGTATTGTTCTGCCAGGTGTCACATTTACTTCACCATTGCTGGTACAGCGTTCTCATTGCTGGTACAGCGTTCTCATTGCTGGTACAGCGTTCTCACAAATGGACTGTGTTGTTAAAAATAAAAGTTAAGTTATAAGATGTTTGAACATAAACCAATAACATTCCTGAACTCCTCATCAAATGCTGACCATGGTTAGTTTTTGAATCACCAAAATCGCCCAACTACAACCGAATGTAAGACAGTCTATTCTGCCCGAACTTATACCAACGCTCTTAAGTTTGAGTGTGGTCACATGTGGTCAGTAATAAGCCTGGTAGATAATTGGCCTGCATGTTGTCATACCTGCATTTTGTCATACCTGACATAAGACTATGCTCAGCAGTTAACAAACGAGATAGATGTCATTATCACATGCTCACAACCCCCCCCCCTCTATGTCTAGTAAAGTCACTGAACTTGGAGAACGCCCTAATGATGACATACACATGCTCTTCAATGTTTTGTTTGACTATCAGACTCATCAATGAGTGTATTTTAAACAAAATATGAAAGACCAATGACTATTACTAAGTGTTTCCGTGCTACATGTGATTAGAAATCACATTTGTAAAAAGTTAAATTCTCTTGTCTGATTTTGGAACAACTTTAAAAGAAACTTTTGGTGGAATTTGTCTTTGAAGCCCCAGCTGTAACAAGAAGATTCACAGAGGTTGCTAATTTGGTTTATTCCTGTTTGAATTAGTTCCCCTAATCAGTAGTGGATTAATTAGTATTGAGTGGGATATAAATGCGCGCAACTTGAGAAATTCATGAAAAAATGGCATAGTTTGAATGACTTTCGGTTCTGACTGGGGTAACACCAGTTGATCTATTTGAGTCAAGAACGAAAAATTCTGAACTATGTGGTTGGCATCTCTAAAAGGCAGAGGAGGCAGTGTGACCTAGTGCGATAGGTGCCTACTTTCTTTACTAGAAGTCCGGGGTTTGAGTCCTACTGGACCACGCTGCTCGACTCCTGAGTCAGGTTTGTAGCTCCTCAGCTCGGTTTTAACTAAAAATTAGTAAAGCATAAAAATAGTTCCAGGTGGTCAGTGCAATGGCCGAATTGTCCCACATGCACAGCCTGCACACATCTAGTACGACGTGTACCAGACCGCCTGCAATTAAAAATAATCTCTAAAATTCTGTCATTTTTCTCAACCGCCTCTATTGGTTTTGTTCATATGTAACTTTTAAAACTAAAATAGTTATTTCTGATTAAAGTCTCGGGTTGTACCTTATATAATTATGGAAAGTTTCTAATAGTGTTTTTGACATCAGTTCTTAAATTTGCCGTATCTGAGATGTGATGCTCTGATGTATCCATTGGAGTTTCATTGGTTACCTCAAATGAATTAAATTAAGCTTGAACCGTACTTGAGCACCTAACAAGTACATACTCAGGTTACCTGTGTACAAAAAGTTAATTGGTGTGATGTAAGCCTACTGGCAAACAACTTACCTGTTTTTTACATGTTTCAGCTGCTGATGGTCAACACAGATGGCGTGTGGTGACGATCACATTGGATATGGCCCTCTGAAAGTCGACCCTTTGACCTCTGTGTTGCGGGATGTTCAGGGTCAACTTGAGGACAAGGAACGTCTTGAATTATTGTTTTTAGTTAATAAACAAATAGGTGATTCCTGCCATACGAAACTGCGTTCTGAACTCCAAAAAAGAGACAATGAAATGGGTTTCATGGATATCTTTCAGACTTTGAAAACAAAGCTGGGGACCAAATACAAGGCCGTCGAAGTGTTAATTAATGTTTTTAAGGAAACTAAATTGCGCGTGACCTTTGGCAGCAATATAGGCAAGCCCATTTACGAGGTTCTGACCCAAGCGTTGAAAGAGTGTGTCAAAGTCGATCGCGAAACTGGTCAATCAGAGATAGAGCACATCATTGGGAGGGAAGAGGATATGAGGATCGTGATGGAATGGTTACTGTCACCCAATGTTTTAGGTAGTATATTATGAACTACCGAAAGGTGTTTTTGAGCATGGTGGTCTGAAGCATTGCATTGAGATCTTAGCCACTAATTTTGAGCTACCGTGGTCAAATTTTGAGCCACCATGCTCACATTTTGAGCTAGTAAATTTTGATTGTCATGTTTTAAGTGGTTATAAACCCACATTCCGTCTTCAAAATCACATGCCATCAGTGGGGATTGGTTTTAAATTTTTGCTTAATCAAAGTAAAGTTTCAGTGATTTGGCTATGGTAGTAAAGAATTGTTTAGGGCCTCAAATCAGAGGTGGGTCTATGATGGGGATTCAGGGGTTTAACCCCCTTGGGACAGGATCAAAAATTCAAATAAAACAAAAAACGTCACCAGGAAAACGAAATCAGCTACAAAAACAAAAAAAAATCTACGAGGGGGGGAATACCCCCTCCCAACCATCCCTCCACTTGGTGCTAGGCGCCTTGGATTTGCGCAAATCCTAAACCCCCTTTACTGAAAACATAGATCTGCCACACTGCAAATCATTTGTTTTCAGGTTTTCGCTTTTTTGATACACTACTCAAATTGTTGGTCATAGTGTGTCTAGTTTATAGTCCCTAAAGTTTTTCATATGACATCATAGATTTGTAGCATTGTTTAGTTGAAGTTTGAAGCAAAGAAAAAATTCAGTTCTTAATTTTCTAGTAGGCTTAATTGTCATATTTTTTGGCCTGATGACTACACGCAAAGTCGAAATGAAATGCAGCTTAAATTTTCATTATAGCTTTGAGTAGCTTAGTTAAGCTGTAAATTCTTACTTTTTTGTGCTGAATGCATTTATGAATTATGGTACATAACTATTTGTCTTCGTTTATTCGGAGAAAGTTGATTTCATTCATTTGGTAACCATTTCAGCTGCAAGCATTTGTGGAATGCCAGGTATTGGTAAAACCAGTTTAGCCATGAAAGTATGGTTTGCCATGAGGCACGAAGAGAGTTATGATGTCCATGTCATACACTTGAGGTATTTGTCTACTGGCCTCCATTTCATGACCAGTAACCTAAGACTTAAGTCAGAAAGTTGGTCTTCCGTACTACATAACCATGTTTGAAAAATTATTAAATTGTACTTGATCAAAATTTCTTAGAATATAGACATAACTGCAAGCTAACTGAGACACTTTGTATATTTTTATTTCTGAAATGATGAACTTGTGATTACTTAATTGTTAAATCTTTATTCCACAATTGTGAAGTGAGGGCATCAGACCAAATTTCAGTCTTAATTCACTTTTAATGAAACAGATTCCTGCACTAATCTGGGTTTTGCCAATTGACATTACGGCTGTTGACATATTACTGGCCGTCATCGTTGGCTGCTGATTAAAGTTAGGTCAAGTTTCCCTAGAAGATAGAGAGGTGACTACAAGGTCAAGTTAAGTCAAGTATCCTTGAAAGTAAAGAGGTGCTCAGCAGTTGATTAAATTTACATCTGGTCAAATTTCCCTTGAAAGGTACAGAGGTGGTCAGCATTTGACTTAAGTTAAGTCAACTCCTTTACTTACACCAAAAGTTTCCACATTGCTTTCATTCAACTTAAACAGTTGCTTCAACAATGGCGACTTATTTTGTATTCAACTTTCACCGAGTTCATTATGTCGGCTTTCACACTAAAAAAGTGTGATAATGACGAAGGTAGAGCCGAGGAGTCTGAAAGCCAAAATCTTGTCTGAGTGTGAAAGTCAATAAATGTGTAATTTTATCACGTATTTCATGGAATAAGACTGCGTAATAGCCTTCTGATCTTGTGTGAATCACTCGTTCAGTAAGTCAGCTACTATTTTTTTAACCAAAATGCTGTTGAGAGATTTGAAAAAATGTTCAGAAGATGCTCGTAATAAAAAGTGCAGGTGGTCTGATGTGATTTGCGGTGCATCAGATGTGCGTAGTCCTCATGGTTGGGCCCAATGCACAAGACACCTGAGCTAAAAACATAAGAGCCTGTCTCGTTTAAGAAAACAATTAGGCTTTTCTGTTTGTTGCTATGCACTTTATGTTGTAGTTATGCAACAGTGCCATCAAATAAGTTGCTCCTTAGCCTGTAATAAGCCGTGCAAGACTCTACCAGGTATTTAAGGGGTTTCAACGTCAGTACCACAGTCGGGCTACACTGGGCTCCCCATATGCCCAGTGATGTGTCTGTGTGGGGCTTGGTTTCCGTAGCTTGTCAAAATTTGAATAATGTGTCTTATGCCTAATCTATCAAGACTCAAAAGTTTGTTTTTTTTTTGAACCTTTTGGCTTGATCACGTTGGGAAAATTCTCCTTGGTTTCTCTGGAGGAGTTAAGCAATGACCACTGAGTTGATGACAGGATATGTACCCAATTGCGTTCACCAGCTTCCTGCAGCGCTTAAGTCCACGCATATGATGAGTATTGAAAGTCAGTGAATATTATATTTTATCCTTTGAAAGCCCACGGTTTGTGCAATAGCATGATGGAAAGAATCAATGCCTCGTTCGACGTTTGTATTCACCGATGAGCGGCTTGTATGTTACTGGTATTTCAAGACAAACGTGATGTCAGAATCGGATTTACATGAAAAGGCTCAAAAAAAACCAACTTGCTATTTTGTTGACGTACTAGTTGTACAGTGGTGAAGTAGTGGCTTGTGAACACAAAGATGCCAGGATTAATCAAAGTTATACGCTGGATAAGTTTGGTTGTTGCATGCGGTCAGGTGCATTATCCAACAATAACAACGTGGAACATGATAATGTGACATTGTTACTGTGCAGTGTATTCATAACTTTTATGTAATTGGGCCCTGGTCTCCACTACTTCACAAAATGCTTTTTATTAAGAACTAAAACGGTGTTGCCATAACAGCGACCTGAATGTAGAGTTCTTGACTTAAAATATTTACTGCTTCATAATTTGTCCAAGTCGTATAATAACGATCCGAATTGTTTCAGTGGGGAGTCGCACATTGATTGCTTTTTCACTTCTATTCTGGAAAAGCTTGATATTTTTCCTGGAGAAGCCACGGAAACGGACGTTTTGAAGCAACTGCTGATCAGCAAACTCTGGAAACTTAAAGGTAACGATCCAGAAGAATGCAGAACTCAAGAATCATACTACTTCGCAAAATATGTAGTTCTGCCAAAACTTTTTTATGCACACAGATAATGTGGATGCATATTGTCGTGCACCCTATCTGGGCATCCAATTGTCTGCTCGATGTTTTGGAAACCATGGGTTGAATCTTGATGAAATTTGGTGCAAAGGCCTCACCAGGGCAGTACATGCCACTGTTAGGCCTGCACATCCACCAAGGGAGGGGGCTTTTCAGTATTTTTATGCGCCCACATTTTTCAACACTTTGCATTGCTCTGGTTGTTTTAACCTGACAAAAGGGAGGAATTTTGGTGCAAATGTTTTGCCAAATTTGCAAAATGTCTTCATCCTGATCACTGATTCAGCAAAGGATCGGCCACTTTAGAATGAGAATTATTATTATTTGACAATTATTGACAAAGTACAAGGGACTACTTTGGGTTTCTATGATGTTCTTTTTATCCATTTCAGAATCTAAATTCCATATGGAAACTCTGTTTGTGCTTGACGATGTTGATGGGTTTTGTCAAGGTGAGAAGATGGCTGGGTTCTTAGATCATCTGTCTTATATTTTGAGATCTCTTGCCAATTTTAAGGTGAGTTAAGACACTGTCAGTAAATCAGTGAAACTTATAAAGGTGTTTCAGTTCAGCTGGCTAAAAAATGAGTAGTTGAATACTTGACTTAAGCGCCATAATTTTTTTTTGAACATTTCCTTTATTATTCAATCTTGAGTTTTATCTGAATGAATTAGCAACTAACAAAAAATATTGTGTCTTTATTGTCAGATCCGACTCTCTTGTAGACGACAACACATTGGCCCAGCTTCAGTATCTGGACTACTTTGGCGTTTTTGTTGTTTTTTGTTTAAGTTTTTTGTTACCTGCCTGACTGCCTCCCCATCTTCCAAAATAATGAACATCTCTTGTATTTGCACTATGCACGATGCTTACGGAGCATTGCTCTTATACGTAGTTTTATTGGTTCTCAGATTAAGTTTATAATCACATCCACCAACAAGTTTCTCACAGACAACAAAGGTCAGGATGTAACATGTTCACGTCGAAAGTTTTTTGGTGGTCTCCTGTGGGAATTGGAGCTGGGCAAGTTACCAGTTGAACACTGCGTTATCATCTTGGAGAAAGAGATACACTCAACCTACAAGGTATAATGTTAATGTGGTTTGCTTAAACCTATTTGACCAGTCACCTTTTCCAAGACTAAGAATATCTCAGTTTTGTAATATTTACAGTAATATTATCTTCTAAAATTTCAATATTGCTTTGCTTGATAAATACTCGTGTCAATCTCCTCTCTTGGAGATTTGCAAGCACACAGACAAAAACCTTATACTGCCATTTTCAAAACCAGAGAAATCTGTTCAGCAAACATAAAATTCCATGTAATTGTTCTTTTTTACTTTTTAGAGTGATAAATAAATTTAAAATTGCCTAAGACTTGTCTTACTTTTTCCGCTGAGTTCGGTTTTACAGATAACTTGCTGCAAGCTGTGTTTATCGTCTCAAAATCGGAAAAAGAACTGTGCCTATTTCTGAAAGACTGAACTGCTACTTGAACATGTCCGCTGCAAAACAATTATCAATCTAACTGTGGTCAGCATTGTTAATTTGAGTAAATGAATTTTTCTGGAGGGATCACCAACTACATTCTATTAATCTTAATAATTGTTCAACAACAGATTGGATTATCAATACCTGCTTTTTTTTTAAATTTGTTTTCAGGGTGTACTTGTGTCTACCGCAGAGTTACAAGAGCTGGCTGTACTCTGTGGACAGAACCCTTATCTGGTGACACTGGTTGGATCACGTCTCAGAGCAGGTGTCAATGAACCCAGGTCACTTATCAAGTCGCTACGCCGTAACATTTCAGAAACTGTGTTTGAGGTGGATAACTTAATTGGCGAGACCTTTGATAATCTCACCTACCGATACCAGGTAATGATGTGTCGTCTTTGCGTATTTGACTCACGGTTTCCTCTCGAGGCTGCTTGTGCTGTACTTGAAGTGGAGCCAGAAAGGCCAAACACCACGAAGACTACCCTGGATGTTCTAGAACATCTGAGGAATTTACGTGCAAAACACCTTTTGGAGTTAGATGTTTCTCATCATGTAAAAGACTCTGATGCTTCCGAAACCAGTCATCTAAAGAGCTATTCAGTCTATGTCCCAAGTATCATCAGAACGTATATCCAGGGCATCAGTAAAACTGAGAGATTCCAGAGGGATGAAGTGTCGGCCAAGTGTCTCCATAAACTCTTCTTTCAGAGGCTCGTGGAACAGATGGCCAATCAGACATACCCATATGCCATGGCGCAAATGTTCAGTAATCACGGAAGCATCTGCGCAGCGTTGTTGGATTTGAGCTCTGCGTATCTTGGGGATATTTCAGACAAGGAACAGTTTCTCAGCTCCTTGCGAATGTTCTGTTTCCTGGCTCAACCGACCATTTTCCGGAAAGACGAAGATCGGTTGCTCCTGTTCGGTCGTTTTCTGGAACGAGCACAAGCTTTGAAAGAGCCACTCTGGTGCATCCTATCCAAACTTTTTATAGCTCAACTTCATTACGATTACATAGACAGTGTTAACGGACACAAACAATCAGAAAAAATCTTGCAAGATATTGAGCCTGAACTGAAAGAAATAGAAAGGAATTATCCTATGTCCGTGGATTCACCAGGGACAAAGCGTACGGGTCCACTTTTGCTTCATGGATATTACTGTCTAGTAAAAGGTCAGGTGCTTGAGTGTCAAGAAAAGTACTCGGATGAGTGCAAGTTTCTTAAGAAAGGACTAAGGATATTTCATAAGTACTCCAACAAGGACCTTGTCATAGTCAGGTTCTATAATCAGCTCGGACTTGCTGCGAAAAGTCAAGGCATGTTGGACAAAGCGAAGGAATACTACGATGCTGCTTATAAAGCAATTGTCAAGAGTCTTGGTGACGTTAACCATCCTCTGAAGGCAACAGTTCTAGGTAATTATGGTGCAATTTATCATCGCTTGGCACGTCAGCAAAAAGGAAACGATGCCTGTCGTGAGGACTTCTTCAACTGTGCCTCGAAGTTTTACACCGAGGCTAGCAAAACCTTCAAGTCTCTTTACATGATGCATACAAGCAGGTCATTATCACTTCTCAATAACTTGTCAAGGTTGCATCTTGAGCAAAGGCAGTATGGTGAAGCTTTGTTTCCAGCACTTGATGCAAGGGAGGTAGCAATGACCTTCAGGATGAGTGATCCAATCGCTCAAATCCATGCTCTTCTGTCTCTAGCACATGTCTTCCAAAAGGTGGCAGCAATGAATAAGAGACAAGGTAATGAAACATTTTTTTGCTTTTTTGAAGTGACTACAATCATAAGTTATTGTGTGTTGACGATTCATGTGATATATTTTCACCATCTTGAACTTGTCTTAATAGCACCGTATATCACATATATTTAATTCCAGTTTCGTAAAAAATTAATGAAAGATCACTGGCCTCCTGTTTTTTAAAGACGTTTTGAGATGACAGAGATACCGTTTATTTATTCTGCTATGCAATATACATGTTTGTACCAGTAGTTATTTTATTGAAATTTGCGGTACGCAAATTACTGATAACCATTTAAACGAAGATTTTTTCAAGAAGCGAGTTTACGCGGATTGCTCTCCGTTTTCGTCAGTGTTGTTTTTCATAAAATATTATAAATGTTTTTGTAAATTTCATGTTTTAACGCTGTCGCACAGAATAAGTGCATTACTTTTGACATTGTGCTTGAGACTGTATATAGATTCATCTTCAATACTGTAATTGACATGAGCATGCAAACACCACGTCAGATCAAGTGGCAATTGAAAGTTTCTTTATCGTATAAACATGAAGATAAGGCTGTGAGACAATGGAACAGATGCAAAGGAATTCCTTTTCAATATCATGCGTGTTTGATATGGAAATGGGGAAGATTCCTCAAATTTTCCCATGAAGGTGTTGTTAAGTTTTAAAAAAACTTTTAACAAGATCTTTACAGTCACATGGTCTTGGTCTGTAATGCTGCAGGATATTCTAAGTAATCCCTGGTTAAAACAAAGCTGCCCACGGGTAACTAGGTCGCAAGTTCGTGGCACAGATATCGATAGATAGGTAATATCCATTGTTCAATTTGTTCGTCTTTCTTATAATAAAGATAGTGGCAAGCATTTATTGGTAACAGGCTGATGTGTGCCCAAGGTACGATATCCATGCGATCTGTACTGTTATGTCCAATAAAGACACAGCAAAGGAAAATGATGGAAGTGTCCCATAGGTGATAACCATGCGACGCGCTTACGCATGTCGCATAGATCTCGCAAATTAAAAAGTACCTTGCGACGTGTATGCAACGTCATTTGGCATGTGTGATAATTAAAAATAAAGTGTCAACTGGCAGTTGTTTGTCATTCTAGGTAATAGTTTCATGGATTATTACAAAAAGGCTGAACAAGAGTATGAAACCGTGTTGGAAATTTGCCAGGAAAAGAGGCTAGTAGCAGAAGATGTGGGTAAAGGGGATGAGTTGAAGAGCCGATACTGGTCGATGTTGTGCGATTACCCTGAGATGCTGAAAAAGAGGTTGAATAAGCAGAGCAAATCCAGTAAAGTATTTGATATGATTCAGGTACAGCATATTGTGGGTAGTCTTTGTGTGTGTTCTGATCGTTTCACTTGTTGACATGTTAAGCATATTCTGTTGGTATTTTGTTGCCTAGTAAATGCAAAATTTAAGTTTGTTAACAGTATTCACAAATGAGTATTTTGACCAGTTGTGTATACACATCATAAGAGTGTTTGTAGTAAACCTGCATGGATATGTTACTTTTTTGGAAGACCCTGGTGAGACCTCGAGTGGCCTGCGCCATGCCTTAGTTCTATGTGTCTGGGTATGATCTCCTAACTCTTACCCTGGTTGATTTTCTTTTATTTTCTTGCAAACAGGAATTCTTTGATCATCTGTTCTCAGAAAACTGCTTGTGCCACTTAGACAGAAGTACCCGATGGGTTAAGAACTTGCAGTTTATGCATCACAACTGTGCATTTTAGAGACTCGAAGAAGGATGCCCCCTGGTGGGGAGTGATGACTCGAGCAGTGCTGATCTGTCGGACAGCGGGGAATCGACTAGTGACCACCATCTCTCTGGTGAGCTACATGATCCACATCACACTTTATAATTCTACAGGACTTATATATACTCCAGCTTTTCATTTCAATCTTTGTCTGTTGCTGGTCATACTCACACCGACTCATTGATTGTTGTTGTGTGTCCACAAACTTGTATTGAATTTGCTGTCATCTCAAATAGGCGTCTGAGCATCCGCCATCTGTTGCTGTATCTCCAAACTCCTTGGAGGATGTTCGTAAAAGTTGGTACATGTGTTCAAATGGAAATGACAAGGGAAGATGATGATTTTCGAACAGGCTTGACTACCGTTGTTCCCCCATGTGACGGTGGTGCAAAACACGTCAAATCCATCCAAAAATAAGATGGCACCGTTATCTCCTTAATAAAAACCTTTGTTTGCCAACTTCTTGAAAATGCGTCAAGGGAATCCAACGATACAGATGCAAAAAATTAATTTAAAGTACTAAATTAGTATTTACATTCGCATCTGTATCTTTCGAGTCCTTTGGATTTTCCTGAAATTAGGAAATTAGCCAATGAGGTTTCTATTGAAGAGATGAATTTGAGGTATTCTGTGCCACCTGGTGGCCATTCACAAGAATTTTGAATACATTTTTAATGTCTGCATCCCTATACACCAAACCACTCAAAGGATCATTATGAACATTCTTGGTAGATGAAAGACCTCGAGTCAGCTGACGTTGATTTTCTGGTGTCCCCTATTGGCAGTTTTATTTTTTGCATCCATGGTTGTATCTCCATAAGCCTTTGCAGGATCTTTGTGAATTTTGGCAGATGTGATCCTGTGGAGATGGCAATTGATGACAACAAATTTTAGACCAACCCAATAACAGCTGTGCCCTCTAGTGGCAGTTTTATTTTGTATGTTTGCCTCTGTATCTCTGGAATTCCTTGGTGGATTTTCATGAAATTTGGCAAATAGTTTTGTATTAGAAAGACCATGATGGATTTCCAATTTTGGATGGGTTCAATGTATTTTGCGCCATCTCATGGCTATTTGTCATACTAAAAACACCTCTAGAAACACACCATTTGTGGTGCAGCCATGAGTGCTTTTCAATGCCCTATGTTGGTCTTGTTATTATTTACAAGATTCTGCAAGGTATTTGTGAAATTTGGAACGAATTAGCCATGCTTTAGGTCAATAATTGAACTTCTAAACTAACTGCCCAGTACATATATATGCTCATAGTGGTGAATAGTGGCTTGTACGAATAATGTGTAAATGGAACGTGTACCCTTTATAGGACTTGTCCTATGATTATTAAGTATTTGCCATACTTTATACACAAGTATTAATGAATAATTGCATCTATTGTTTAAAAATATTACTGTGCTCATCAGATCTTGAGATGTTGGCAAAAGAGATGGCAACTCAAGTCACAGGCCCTTTTTGAATTGACACTTTAGAGTTGGCCAATAAACCGAAGCGTTTTTTGGAGTCGCTGATGGCTTAGAGGTTGTTCTTGGTAAACGGAAATAGAATCCGATCATTATAAGGAATATTGTGAGACGGATTTCATGAGATTAAAAGACCTAAATCCATTTTTAACCACCTTAACAGGGCAAAGTTTGTCTTTAAATCAAATGATTTTAGATATAAAAGTTGCTACAAGCCCACCTTCTGGACCAAAAAACTTTTATTTCAATCTCTTATCATTGGTTTTAAATTGTTTGTTAGTAAATATAGGTGTAATTTCTGGGCCTTTAAACCCATGGCAGTTTGTTATTGCTCGTTATTGACTACCAGTTGCCTTATCACGGCGCGTTACTTTATTTGCCGAGCATGATCTCGAGTGACAACCGACTGTCTGTTCTTAGCAAGACCTAAAATCACGTCACGTCCGAGTACTAAACAAAATGAGACCAGCGGTAGGTGGTTAAAGTAAAAAATTATTTTTGGACAGAACGCAGGTTTATTGCAGCTTTGAGTATGCATTGCAAGGAAATAGTGCAAAAGAGACAATATAAAACACTATTATAATAATTTTGTCGTCTGTGGCGCCCTCTTCTGGTGACCAATATTTTGATGTTGTTTTCAAACAGGCGCCGATGAAATTATGGGAGATAACAATGTCAAACTAGGACACATCAAGCTGGATTCAGGTAGAGCTAAGAACATTTCATTTTTTAGTGTAAATTGTTGTAAAATATTAATTGAGTTGAAAATTCTGAGCTTAATCATTATATTATTTACTTTATGAAGGATGATTTCCTAATCTGTTTGTTGTCTGCTTCTCACAGTTGAAGATAACTCCCCCTTGATGAACCGTGGTGCTTGTCCTAAACGTGGCCAAGAGGAACAATATTCTGGTAATTGCAATTAGTGCAAAGGATAGATTTAAGAAAAAATAAGATTTACATAACTTAAGTAGTTTAAAGGCACATTTTTTACCTTTAACAACTTTATTTTTAAAAATTATGGCTCGGGATGTTCTATACCTGTGAGATGAAGGTCTATAGATGGTGGAAACATGAGACTAACCATGTGTTCTTTAATTAAACATTTCTTAACATGTCCAATGACATCATTACCAGACAGACAACACAAGCAGACATGGGTAGGGTCCATATCAGTAAATGACAGCCAGATGATGATACAGATGTCAACACGTGTTATTTTTGTGTTGTGTTTCAACTTTGGGGATTGGCCTGAGACTTTTATCTGGGAATGATTTTAGTAGATAGCATGCTGTTTGCATGCAGAGTTCATGATATTGTGAGTGGTCAAAATCATCTGGTCATAAGTTATATGAACACGGAATTTTTAAATTAAAGTTGGGGAAAGTCCTGGGGTTCACCTGCAAGTTTCATAAACCAGCGACAACTTAAAAATGTCATGGAAAGAATCCTAATCTGACACTCTTTCCACTTTAGTTTGGGCATCTCGACCAATTCGCTAACCTTAAAATTAGCCTCTATCTCAAAAGAAACTACCCAGGGTCAGCTTATGTTATCCTTCTCTATAGATTAACTTGGGTAATCGGGTATTAAATTGACAATTACAAGTATAGTTGTAGTAAACACTGGGGGGCGACAATAGTATTTTTCAAGTTTTTATTTCTATTTAAATAGCATAGATGTATGGTTTGGTTTCTGAATTTTGAAAATTGGACAAGATGGGTGACTTCAATATAAACCTAAAAATAGAAAGTAGCTCACAGTTCTGCTTCATTAGTTCTGCGGGGGCGCAACATAATAGGTCAATTTCCAAAGTGTCATTAACCAGCAGTTGAAATTGAGAAGAGCCAAACTCTGCCATTGTACAGTTCTGGACTTGTTTCTTTAAAAATCCCGTACATCTCTGGTCAAAAATTTTCCTTATAGGATGGGTGAGACTCGAAACCATGGTAGTGTGGTTAGTTTGAAGAACACGAAGCTTGTCAGCTGTGGCACAGGTCTAAAGAGTTCATATTTCTTTATTGTATATTGTATATTGTATTATGCTAATAGCTGAGCAGGATTTTCATATTTCACAACTTGTCTATCGTACTGTGCTCGCACTGAAGGTAAAATGTCAAATGTATCTTTTTCTAACTCTTGGTAATCTTTTCACCCATTGTACCCCATCAAAATCCATTCATTTTGTGGCTTATTTTGTAGCTAATGAAGCTTTGCCCTTAAAAGTCCCCCGTCTTGACTATGGTGTAGACAATGATCCTTCGATGGAGAGCGTCAGCAGTACTGAAGACCGTAAAGACCAACAGATGGCAGGATAGTAATGCGCAACTAAACCGGGTGTGGTAACTTTGTGAGGCTGTTCAGTGATAGGGGTCATGTAGGGATGCGTTCCGTAGATACAAGAAGTAAATTGCAAAGCACTGGCGGTGAGAAATTTTGGCTCATGCAATGGAAACCATGAATTCTTTAATATATTCAACATTCTGACCTCAGCGACTAATCTCGTCAGTGTCCGCCATTTTGCGCTGGTGAGGACCAGAACATACAATGCCTTTCACCCTTGTGGTCTTGCATGATCTTAATTTTTTGTAACATACTTGCATCTAGGAAACGCTCCCCGGTAAAGAGGGCCATTGCTAACTAGGATTTGTGAATTTCAGAGAGCATGTAGTTAGCACAGCCTTTCTGAAGAAGGTGATCACATCTTAAAATTTTTGTTACTTAGTACTCAGGAATAGTCTATGAGAGGAAATGCGAAGCTCTTTCAAATTTAGTAATTTTTGATAAGTCTTGAAACTAAACATGTTTTTGTAACTGAATTATTTATTTTGGGCTCTTTTTCATGACTACTACAATTCTGTCAAACTGCTTTTCTAAGAAAAGTACTTTAATTTGTTGAGATTTTCGAGGAATACTATATTACTATGTGCTGTTTAAAACGGCATCTGTTTTTCTTCCTTATCATGGTATATTTTATAAAATGGAAAGCTATTTTGATATGATTTTGTAAAATTGTTTCCAATCATGAAGATCTTTTCAAAAGAGTTGATGTTTTTTTTCAAAATTAATCTGGTTTGTTGACATCAAAACAAAATCAGATGAAACATACTGTAAAAACTGAAAAAATTTGACTCAAAAAATGTGTTTTTGCCTGTAAGAAGCAAAATAATGATTATTTTCATCTTTTCTTGAAAACTACCGGATTGTGCTTTTTTGACACAACAGTCAGCTGCCTAGAAGCTCTTCAAAATGAAAAAAGGACAATTTTAGCATTTATTTGTTTTCCAAAATTGATGCAGCAGTTCGTTTAATAAGCCTTTTGTTGAATGATGTTAGTAATTGATTTGACATGTCTTGATTTGCAGTAACATAATTATCCTTAGCCCAGAATCTGATCTCTGTACTGTAAAGTGGGCATAGAAATTAACCAATTGCATGGCACACTTCAATTTAACTTACAAATTTGGGCTCAAATAATGCGATGTGATTGTTTAAGTATTGAGTCTGAGTTGAGTCTGAATTTGGAGATTAGATTGTGGGCCCGTACGTATGTTCTGACCTCACGAACTTTTGTATCACATAATGATGATAGATGGTATGATTTTGTAGTTATTCAAACTGATTTTATTGTACTTTGTTGTTGTGGTGAATTTCCCTAGTAGAACATGCCCTCCTGTGTTCTACTGATAGTATTATAAACTAAGGATTAGGTACAGCGAAGCTGTTTTGTTTTCTGTTTTAGCAGACTCCACGCATCTCAGTTTCCATTTTAGTTGAAGCCCTGGCTTGCACATAAATTGCGGGTTAGATTCTGATTGGCTGTATAATGACTTTTGTGTTCAAGTGCAAGTCACACTTGTTTGTGTTGTGCAAATCTGCTGTGTAACAGATCATGTAGTTTCTCAGAGTTTGTCTTGGTATTTTCAAAGTTTTATTTTATGAAAACGTAGCCATGAATTTCCATCACATCCATTTCAGTTTGAATTTGAATACCTTAAGTATGTGATATTGGTTTGCGAAGTTGCCAAGTTCATGTTGCTAGCCTTGGTAAAAGGCTGGCAAAGGCTTTGCATTTTATGTTCGAGTGCTATACAGGTTGTTTTTGTATATTATCGCCATCTCTCTGGCCGTCTGTTCTCACATTTACCAAACTGCTTAAGAATTCTTTATGAAATTTGTTAGCCATATTCCTTCTCTAAAGGATCTGCTCTGCCAATGTTTTGAAGGGATCTTACTTCTGTTGTGTCCCCTTGTGGCAATTTTAGATTTTTTTACACTTGCATTTTTGCATTAGTTTCTGCCAAGGCGGGTGACAGATCTTTATAAAACCTAGTAGATATGTTTGTATCAAGGAGCGAAAGTCACCTGCCAATGTCCAGACTGCCGTCATGTTGTGCTCTTTTAGTGATGTTTTTAGTACTTTGGTTGTTGTCAGGGTGCCCCCGTGAGGAAGTTTTGCCTCATTTTTGCGTCTGCCTCCGTAACTACCAAGCATGATGTGTTAGTATAAAATAGAAGACTAGTACTGCCAGACATATCCTGTGCCCACAAGTGGCAGTTTTAGTACTTTGTTTAAATTTTTGTCTGTCGCCTTTCTATTGGTTTGAGGAATTGTCACGAAATCTACAAAATGTGTTTCTAGTGACGGAAACCAGGCTAACATTGATTTTTGGACTGTTGTTATGTCGCCCTAGTGTCAGTATTAATTTTTTTGTTTGTTTCGAAATTTGGCACATGAGATTTCCCAATGTGACTAGCATACTACTCTCGGTAGAATCAATGCGAAGTCGACTAGTATTTCTCTTGTCAGGCCTGGAAATGTTTAGAATAATTAGCACCCATTATACTTTTGCCTTTTGGGATGCACAGGATGCACGCATTTCAACACACTGTGTTGCTCGTGTGATGTATGATGAGTTTATTTTTGTATCTTAAGGTTCCAGTATTAAATGTGTATTAAGGTGCATGAGTATTAAGGTATTGTATTTCACCTTGTGGATATTTGGTCAGTTTGGAGTGAAGTTTAAGATTTGTTTCACATGAGTGCTGTGCGTGCCTTTCTTATCTTTTTTTGAAAGAAAAATAAAAGCACTTTGTATTATGTGAAGTATTTTCATTTGGTTACTTTTAATACATTTTTGATTCAGTTGTTGACCACGACATAAAAAAGGTATACAATTGACAAGTGGGAGCTTCAATGCACGTGGAATCTTGTGGATAACACAATAAAATAAAACTTCATTTCCAAACGGTGATACCTAAAATTTGCATGTTTGTGTGGCGCCACCAATATACCATTGTCAGCGTTTTAGTCCCACGGCTATCGTCTGTCGTTTTGCTAATTGTGGCGCCCCCTCGTGACTCACAAGAATCGCCTCGTGCCAACTGCCGCACTTGACCTATGTATTCCAGAGTCTCGCTGGCACCTTGCCTGCAAAGTTACATATGCCAGGAGTTTTCAAGAAGGCATTTTTGGTGTTCAACCCGTGTTACAGTATTTGATTTCTGAGTTAACTAATGAAGATTACGAATCATCCATTCCCATGTTTATGACTAACTAGAATATTCCGACCAGTCGGTCGTACTAGTTAAAACTTCGGTTCAGATCGAAGTTGGCATTCCAGGGCTAGAGTTCTGTGGTGTAAGCCAATTGTTTCGTTTTTCAAAACTGGCGCATTAGGCCTACTTACTAAAATTTCACGTACGTACAACTTCAGTGCATACTTATAATAAGGTTAGTGAGTGAGATGCCTGTGCTCGTGCAGCGACTGCTTCTCGAAGAGACTATTGTCTTTTGACTTGGGCCAAGTTAGAAATATCTGTTTACGAATAGCCAATAGTTGATGTCTGTCTTGTGCGTTCCTCGAAACATCTAATCTCTTCTTAGTCCAGCAGACTATGGAGTTTCTGTCTTTTGACTTCGACTTGTAAACAAATTTTCTGACTTTCAGCCTTAGCCCTCAAGTAACAGGTTTGCATCCCATCAACCCACAGCATTGGTTGCCTGCTATTTTGATTGCTATTATCCGCAAGGCGTGCCTGCTAATATGTAGGCTTGTTTTGCTAGTATGCAGCAAAAAGTCAACACTGCGCCGTCGTCGCGAGGACCGCAGCGTTGTGTTCATGTATCTTGGTCCGTCAATGGGAGTAGAGCACTCAATTATACTAGTAAGAACACAATTGGCAGTAGAAAGGTGACTGAGGACTGTTTTTGTTAATGTGTGGGTTGCATGCACTCAACATTGATTCAAAGTTCTACTGGAAATAACAGTAAGCAACTACAAGAACTTTTACGACAATCGTAACTTGGAAATTTACTATTGTGCTTGCCTGATACGGTAATTTTCAGCGGTCTCAAGTTACTATTCTGGGAATGACCATTGCGTAATCTTGTTTACTATGTAGAGTTCATCAAAGCGTGTGGTCTAGCTGCACTTGAGGGGCCACTGACTGAACTGAAAGCCGAAACAAGTTAACATAAACATCAAGTCTTCTGGCAATGTGATAGTATAGTAATATAATACTATAAAAACCCACACACTTATCAAAAATGGATTTCATGAATTGATCATACACCTGAACCTACGGTAATTTCTTCACTGAGCCCTGCTTAAACACACTATGGTCCCCGACAAATCAAATGTTTTCCGTCAAATTTGTTCACAAAAATAAATATTAAGAAAATTTTAGTCTATTACAATCTAAATATTATAAGCAACTTTTGGCAAAGTTTCCATTATTTGCTGTAAAATAATTAGCCATCTTTGAAAGATGACAATTTAGACTGTTGTTTATGGGCGAAATAAGTCGAAAATTACCGTATATTCGTCTCTTCTAAATATAAGCTCGGCAAGGAATTGACGTTAGTCCATAAACTGGAATTCGATCGAATAAACGTCACCGGGCTTGTCCTACAAAACCCACATGAGCAAGCGTATTATGACGCTTTAGTTGAGTCATGCTACTCGGAGCAACATGCTCATTCAAAATTAACTTGAAGCTGAATTTCGCCTCGTTACGCTTACTAAACAACGAAAATTAAATTAGGTGTATTACTTTGCATAAAATGATGTTTCGTAATTTTTTTTACAGTGATTCTATTTTATTTCCGTTACTTACTTAAGCCAGAGGCAATGCGTTCTTATGCCATTTTCGAATATTTTCGATTTTAGGGTTGCACAATCCACTAAACAAACTCTGGAGTCGTTTTCTTGATGAGTTGGATGTTGTTGCAACGGAAATTGAATCCGAATATGATGAGTGCGATTTTATGAGAGTAAAAGGCCAAATTCGATTTTCGTTTTTATCCACTGGCAGCTGAACAGGAAAAAGCACCATACCATGTTTTGGTAATTTCAACCAATCCTCGTTCTGTCACCTAATAATGCACGACTGGCCTCCCACTCGAGTGATAAAAGCAGGATTCAATTAAAAAATTATACTTTCTTTGTCGCAGATAGGAAATGTGGTGCTTGGTGGGTGCCGGTCTTTCCCGTACAGCTGCAGTGTAACTCGCCTAAACGTAGGTCACGTGACGCTTGCCCGTTTAGTAGGCTTTCTAAAGTTTGCTAGAAATATTTGAGGGTTGGCGAAGATTACAACGCATTATTTTGTTTCAGAAACAAGATGGAAACGTCATTTTTAACATCTGTCAATAGCCCAAAAGCGGGTTTGGTATCCTTTTAAGCGCTTTTCATTCAAGTCGATTACTGAAGAGTTCCTTATGGTGGGTTCAAAGTACCGGCAGAACAGAGCAAACTGAAAATGCCTTTTTGCCAGCCAAGCCAAGAGGACTCGTTTTGTTTCAGTCTCAGGTGCTTTTTGGTTTCATTTTGAGAAATGAAATGTGGTTGGATTGATTTTTGATGACCTGTCATCATGAACTATTCACCCCTTAGTCAGTCAGGCAAATCGTGCTCCGGAAATAAACTAGTTAGCACTATGCGCACTTCTAAATCTATGACAGGTGCAGATCCAGGATTTTTAAAGAGAGGGGTCGGATCAAGGATTTTTTAAAATGGGGGTCCCAGTAAACAATTTTGAAATTCTAGATTTGATTTCGTTAAAATCAAATGAAAAAGGGGTCGGGACCCTCTTGACCCCCTTGGATCCGCCTATGTATAAACTAAACTAAATAGTTATTGAATAACAGGAAAGATATCAAATATTAAAATCCACGCCAATGCATCACGTTTTCTTATCAGACATTGTGCGGGTTATACTTTTGAGTAGTCACGAGAAAAATCTAACATCATAACAAAACACGGAAAGACAAGACTGTCCGGATAAAGCATACGTGAAAATGAACACTTATAAAATTAATATTAAGATTTGCCTTCATAATTGAGCCGATTATAAGATGCACCGCATTATTCCAGTTAGTTTTTACGTTTTTTTTTACGCAAAACGTATTTTAGTCAGATTCAAATGAGTTAATTTGAAACAGTTCTTTCTCTTTAAGATATCATGCATGGCATATCACTTGGATTCGCCGTCACTAACTACTTCTCTGAGGCCACTGGATGACGGACGTAACCAACAAACCACTTTCTCCTTGGATACAATTACGGCCATAAAACCCGAGTGACGTTCCTGTCGTAAATTGCGGGACGGCACTTTTCCCCCAACGACCCACAATAGATGACTACCAGGAAACGTGTGGTAAATCACCCTCTGCTTAAAATCGTGACAAAGATAGCTGTGAATTCAAGCAATCAGAACCCTATGGCTATTTTACTGAACTAGTCAGCTCCAAATATCCCAGTGCCGGCTCTATTCCTTTCCGGGGGACAAAAATGTACTTGGGGACCACCTTCATTACTGACTAAAATCTAACACGTGCGCCCTCTGACAATTTGGCTACAAAGAGTTTTTTTTGGCATATGTTAAAGTGGCATACCGCGTAGGATCCGAAGGCCGAAAACGGTCAACCCGGCCCCGCAAGCTGTCATAAGACAAGCTTACAATGACTGATGCGACCATACGTGATTGCTCGAGTAAGTTTATTAGCAATAATAACCTGAGCGTTATATGAAAAAAACAAAGTTGATCTGAACGATGGAGTTGTATTTCCATTTTACAGGAGGCCACATCGAAGGAAATGCATTATTCCGCTTCGAAAATAGTGATAAGTACGAGTTCGAGTGGCGCACGCGTAGAAGTGAAGTTCCCCTCGCAGAAAACATCATGCTGTATAACGAGCATTTGAACGTTAAAAATGCAAGTTCAATATATGTCATCGTTTTGTTGCTAAATTCTGATCCACAACGAAAGTGTCAAATCGTTTATTTCTTCTGGAGAAGAGGTTTTCAATTACCATCATTCAGGTTAATGGTAGTCAATCCATCGAATTTAAACTTATTAATAAATCAGTAAATTCTGAATACATTTTATTATGATTTTTCTCATGGCGCTGTAGTTCTAAATTTAGAGGTATTCAGTACGCCCAGCCTGTTAGCGCAGTGAAACGAAGTGCTGTCACAACCCCAGACGCACATTCGGGTGTGAATTAACAAGAAAATAAAACTAGATATTATAATCTACATTTCTTTGAGAACAATATATATTACGAATAACTAAAATTTACATTCACTTGATACCTTAGTTTGAATTTCCACAGAAAGTGAGCTCATAAATAATGTAGGCCTATGAGATGAGAGGTAGAAATGTTAATTGTAAAATCTTCTGCAAATTGCAATTTTCAATCAGTGCTGTAGTGATAAAATCAGAGGTAAGTAGGCGCCCAAAGCCCACCGTGTCATCTTGAGCACTGAACGTAACTTACGGTGTGCAGGCGCTACGTTCAAATGCCAAAAGGTGGTTGCTGCGCCTATGTGCGCCTACGCTCCACTACAGCACTGGACACGCACTGTCAAGAGTGAAATAAGCACCAGCGGATTGTTCCATGAAAGGTGACTTAGCACTTATTAAATCAGAGATTTGGTCTTACGCTTCACATAACTTTTTTAGAAAAAAATGATTAAATTCAACAGCAAAAGTACCTGAGAATATTATCTCAACTCACTGTTACAGACATGAATTTATACATTATTTCTAGACTGTAATACGTTCATATTTACCGGTACTTATTATGCTTATTTCATAAATTGTGAAGTGGCAGCGCAAGACCTGCCAGTCGTTCAGTAACGTTAGAACCTCGCTATAATACAAGACAACAAGAGATTGCGTGAGATAATGCAGTGTATTTTAAATGAGACCACGTGATTCTGGCTATATATGTTAGCGAGGTCCCAGAGTTACTGGATTCTAAACAAACAGTCTTGAGTCGGGGAATACTATAGAAACAGCCGAACGATGAATTCTAGGACAAGAATGAAATCATATTTCAAAACATAAACGCCATGTAATATAAAGTCATTTATCAATGTGATTTAGATCTTGCATATATTTTCGTGGAGTTACACCAAGGGGATCACAAATACTAACAAGGTGCCCGCAGGCGTGTTGGCGTTACTTTTTCAACAAGCTTTGTGGAACCGCGTGGGGTCCGACAGGCTCAAATTTTCATTTTGCGAAATGTGAGGCAGAAAAATCTACCCCACAAAGGGGGGCGGGAATTAGCAGACTTGGCACCCGAAAAGGGGTATCTCAGCAATTTTTGCACACACTTGCGGGCAGCTTGTCGATATGAGTGAAACCCCTCTCCCGAAATACACCTGACAGTGATGAGGTATTAATGAAGTCAAAGGACTCGCACAACTTCACAAGAGGCTAGGGACCAACTGAACGTTGATGAAACGTGTCGGTGCATAATGTACAAACAGGATAATTAACTTAAACAATTAAATAAATAAAACAGTAATTTACACATCGTTGCAACATATGGTTGCCCCTAATATATGATATAAGGACTGTCGTCTGCAAAAAGTTCCGGTCACATCACTCGACACCTAGCCTTAATTTGAACATTACCGAGTATCACATTTAGGCCTATTTCAATTCCAGCTGCTATTCGCAGAACGCTGATAGGAGACTATTCAGGAATGAAGTAAAATCAGGATAATATTGGCCTTGGAAATCTGAATGAAACTGCTCCTGTATTCAGCCTTCAGTCAACGCCATACTTTGGGCTGAAAGTAGAGGAAGCAAACCATTGCTGTTCCTTGAGTTCGAAGGAAGCTACTTGCTTCGGCGACATGTGCAATTTCCAGTCTCCCGTTTGTCCTTTTCTCAAGAAACGACCTTTACCAGGTTCAAAGTACAAGTCTAAAGCAGAGATACTCTTGTGGTTTCTCATATTCTCAAAAGAGCATAGGTCTGCAACTTTTGCGGTAAAGTCTTCCGTAAGCTTGACTTCAAGGAATTGTGCGATTCTTCTAATCTCTTTTACTAGATCCTTCTTCATGTCTTCATAATGTACAAGTAGCATATACGTCCCGTTGAAATGCTTCCAGTATTGCGAATAAAATGGAAAGTACGAACCACAACCGAAAGGTGGACCGTCCTTGTGAAGAAACCTGTCAATAAATTGTTGAAATGATTCGTCGTACTTGAAATACACGTGTTGTGCCACCATAAAATGATAAAAACTGACGGCAACATCTCTCGGATTTCTTACAATTAAAATGATTTTCCCCTTTGAAACATTCTTTGGAAGGAGACTCCAGTGCAAATGAGTGTTAAAAATTCTCGGCTGGGAATGTGGTAAACTATTCAGACGGTCAAACGTTTCAAATTCGTTTTCGTGACGCCCATTCACCATACGAGGTGAGCCGAATTCCAGCCAATCCATTTGTGCGTCTATATTAGTATTCAAGTCTGCTTCTTCCTCATTGGACTTTATAAGGGAAACTATAAATTTCAACCAATGGTTTCCAGTCTTAGGATAACCAACCAGGAAAATATCGTTCAACCGAACTTCGAAATTGGCCACGAGGTTGTGTATTCTGTTTGCGCTAGTCTGTCCTTCGATATATCGAATGCCTTGAACTTCAAAAATTTTTGGAAAACTCTCGGGAATGATATTGTGGTTAAGTCCATTCTTTAACTGAAATAAAGAAGAAAAAGAACTAATAATAAAACAAAATCATCCCTGACTTGACCAAGGGCTCTCTCTCTCCCCTCCCTCCTTCTCTCTACCTCCATGAGTGGCTGATGGTTTTAAAGTTCTTTTTGGTAGCGGAAATCCGTGTCGTGAACATGTCCTTTAAACCAGATTCCATCGCCACAACCGGTTTTATTCACATTTCCATGCCCAGCTCCTACTGTGACTTGGTGTTGCAGTATAATTACTGTGACAGATACAGTAAGCCATGCTACTTTCTTTAATAGCTCAAGGCTTGGATTTCCGTTGAAAAAATCGCTACTACTCGGATTTTGACAATTCAAAAATCCACATGGTCTAATTTTTATTCCTCTGTATATGATTTCCACCGGTTTAAATGTTCCAAAAATAAAAATAGAAGTACAGCCTGGATGCTTTCAAGCCTTGTTTAGATGTGACTGTTCAGAAGCGATGTTTACCCTCATTACTGAAGCAGTTAACAGAGCCATTCCTTTTGATGACCAAACACNTTCAGACCCGATTTCAAGGCTAAGTAACGGCGCTGCCGGTTGATATGTGCGTGATATCCCAGGCGATCCGCAGTGGCTCTGCGAACTGCCATTCCGTTTCCGTCGTCTGCTCCACTGTGCCACAGGCGCTTGAGTTCTTTGTTCCTCAGTCATCACTGACGTCACTAAGAAGACATGTTTCTTACATATGGTTATGAGTCATCGGGAAATTCGAGCGCCTGTGCACTGTGCAATGAAGAAAATTCCTTCATTTTGTTAAAAAAAAAAACCGGAATCTGAGTGACGATGAAGAAACAGAAGCTGCTGGTAAGATGTGAATTTTAATCGAAGCCTTAGTGAATCACTCAGAATCTCATAATTCTCTCTTTGTCAAACATTAAAATTAAGACGATTTCCAAAGCAATCGCGTGGTTAATGCCAACACGAAAAACGGATTTGGTCTTTTTGGCAACTGAAGACTATCTTAAGCACAAGTTTTGTTACGAACTGGTTGCACAAAGCAATGAGATAAATATAGCTCATTAGCACAAAATATAAAGCGTGTAATAAGCATTTACAGAAATACTCAGATTCGCGCGCAAACGCTGTGGACCATAAACAAGTACCGGTATGTCTCTTAGTATGAAATTGTGAGTACATGTAATCGTACTAGCGCAGTGGTAGAGCACGCACGGTCTAGCAGACAGCTCGTGAGTTTAAGTCTGTGGCTCTTACAACTTTTGCAGTTTTACACGTTCTCAGTGTTTTTTTCCTTTGATAATACTTCATAAGTCAAGGAAAGTGCTTGTTTTTAGAGGCAAAAACAAAATTATACTCCTGGGCGGGAGGGGGTTTCCACTTCACCCCCCATTCGACGCTATGCGCTTCTACAATCGTGCATTGCGCGACTGTAGACAAAATGTTGGCCCCCCGTTATCATATCCTAGATCCGCCACTGGCAGTCTAGTTAAATCAAATGAAAAGAGCATGCTTTTCCGACTGGCGTAAACCCCTTGCTGTGATCACCATGCCCACTGCTCTCAGTGTCACTCAACCAATACGCATTGTTTTGGTTTACAGTAACCCCTGCAACAGTGTTCAAATAGAAGCAGTTCTATTTTGGTGGCTCATAAAGCAGGAGCGGATCCAGGGTTTTGAGTTGGGGGGCAGGGCAGAGTATTAGCCAAGAATTTGCCCGTCAGACTTTCGCACCCCCGAACTGCCAAATGGAATATGGGAGAATTTTAGGGGGGGCATGGCCCCTTTGGCCCCTCTGTAAATCCGCCACTGTAAAGGTTGTCCAAAAATGAACAACTGGCAGTTGAAATTACAGGGCAGAAATTAGATAAACACTTACCTCAGAAAATGAGAGAAATGTGTGAGATGATTTGAAATGCGAATGTAAATCAAAACGTTCGGCTTAATATGGTAAAAATCTGAACAAATGACTTCAGTCAACACTGTTCTCGAAAACGTATGGTTCAACCTAGATTCAGTACAATTGCTGTAGTTTTGAAAGCGAAGTCCACTTTGTGCTAAATCAAACAATGTTGCTATGTACAACTCTCTATCCTTCTCGTTGTCCGGCATGACCTTGACTTTTTGGATCTGTCCTTTCCATCACGTGCCCGAGTTTCATATTAAAACCTGCGCTCGTCCTGAACACTTTGAAACGTGTTCAAGTATACAGCATGCAGATTTGAAAGTTGTACTTCAAACACGTGACAAATGAGGATAAAAACGTTGCAGAAACTGAAGAAATGTCGAATGTTGTTATCGATTGATAATAACATGAAATGAACCAAACTTGGAAATAAAAATATTTGTTGCCCTGCGTTGACCCCTAGATTATTTGAGAGACACAGTCAAGTGACACTATACTGTGCGACGAATTTCAGGGGATGGCGAGGAAAACAAATGGTTGCTGCCACCGATGGACAACCATAGCATAGTTCCTCGTGCGCATGACATTCAATAGTCACCACGTCTGGTATTTTTCCGAACATTTCTGTGATGCAGAAAAGAGATTGGCATACACGTATTGTGTTAACTGGTCATGACTATTGTAGGTTTTTGCTGACTGATTTCAGGACATAGGCAACCGCTAAATCGATTCGATTGCAAGTCCCGGCTGCGAGTCTGTTACACACCCATTGGCGATCTGCATTCGAATATTCGCCAGTTTCCGTACGACTGTATCGTGTACATTATTATTCTACTGATCGGTGCAGAGTAGCACGTTCTCGAAGCAAAACCCACAAAGATGTGTGAGTGTGAAATGGCTGCAAAGTATGACTAGCAGCTAGAGGGGGTAATACTGGTCAGACAATTTGCTGCCTTCCCTGTCGGTTATCTGCGCATGTACAGAATGACGCCATCGGTGAGGACTTTCTGCAAAAGCATGGACACCACATCTGCCGTCAAAACGTGAAAGCACGTCTGTTCGGTACTTTGAGCACGGGAGGGGGGGGGGGACAACAAGACGGTGCGGTGGTCCTAAATTGAGCACATTTTGCAGGACTTATAATCTTGGAGAGCCGTTTAATCACACTTGAAAGGTCAGTTTTGAATAAGCAGCTAACAGAGCTTCGTCGCTCGCTGCACTTGTTTGCGTGGCCTTCCTGATAACCCCTCCGTCGTACTAATTAAGTTGCAATCACATCGTATTGTGCCCTCCCCCGCTAGCTCAGTGTTGCTTTGTATAGAAATTAGTGCATCATTTCATGTCTACTAGTGAAAAAAGAGGAGTGTTTCAAAATTTCGTGTGCTATTTTACGTATGTCTCTTGGTTAGCTTGGAAACTAACGAAATAAAGATGATCACAAATAACGAAAAGTGGCGTGTGTTCAATGCATTTTGCCTATACATATTCTGATATATACTTTTATGTGACGTATCTACACGATAACATCATAGCGAACATTGACTAATTTGGATGTTCTATCAGTCCTGAGCTCATGTGGTACTTATTTTGAATTATACATCCACCATCATATATCACAATGCAATCGATCTCAATGCACGGATTACACGGCGATGGACTGAACTCTCCTTTGTCCTAGAAATAAGAAAGCTCTTAGTTTTGGAAATCGGGAACATTTTCGTGTCTCATTGATGTTGGGAAGACGAATAATTTCAGATCACGCATACATGGATATTTGTCCAGTTTATAAAACCTTCAAATTGGAGTTGCAACCCACAGCACAGCAATAGGCCTAATACTTCGTGGGTATTTGAAAGATCGAGTAACGCAACAGAGAAAAACTTGTCAAGAATCAGACAACAACAGCTAGCAAGTGAAATTCTAGTGGTACGAAAACGAGTCACCAAATGTACCTGACGGATGTTTACGGCATTGTGGGTAAATACTGGGAGACTCGCGTGTCGTTGTATATTCCGGGACGGACCTATTGGGGCGAGTTTGCAGAAAAAAGAGAAACTATTGTATGCAAATTAGAGTCCGAGTTTAGAGATCTGATGGGGAAGACAAAAGCTGTTGCCAAATGTCCAAACCAATAGCCTACCAATTCGCTATAGTTACCCGGTATAATTTAGTGCATACCAACCTTTTCTTCCATAGTCATCTATTGAAGTTTTTCCGATTCCTAGAAAAAACAGATGTAGGTATGAATTTATGAAATCATTGAGTTTCATTTGACAGATAAAAGTACGATTGTTGACACCTGCTGTGCATTACAGCCGAATTTTCCCATGACGACCTATACAAAAGCGTCAATTTACCACCTCATATCTAACTTTGTACAAACTACGTTGACAATTATTGGTGGAATATGTCGCACCCTCGTTAGTTAATCATTTGGACAAATTAGCGTTTGTGTTTCAGTAGAAAAGGAATTGTTTTCAATGTTTAATAATCTATAAAACTGCAGTGTACGTATCAAAGTGGCACAGAATGCGAAAATTGCAGACTAGCTTGCATTATTCAAAGTGGTTCTCTACCACTGAAGCGTAAGTCAAACTGTTCACCACCTATTTTTACATTTTGTTTGCAAAGATTTTGAATTTCTGTTTATGTCAAAGCATTTTTCCTTTAACTTCAAATTTCAAGAGATGATCCGTCAACTGCTCGTCACTTCGTCGATTTGTCTCCCACAAGGCAAAGCCCGCCTCTTTATTTGGTATGGCAAGACAAAGACGTAGCACATTCCTTTGTAGGTAAAATGTGACCTTTGCTGTAAAAAAGCGCTTATTTACTTGGTAAATGTTTATTGGACAATACTTTTTAGCACATGCGCGCTTATATATTAGGCTCGGATAATTTGAAAACTGTATTGGGATGCGAGACTATATACGTCGTCTGTGGGTCAAACATAGTGAATCTGACGATTTCTTTTTTCTAGAAATGCAATATTCGAAGTGAGTAACTCTATCTCTAGCATCCCTAATAAGTATATTCGCCACGATCTATTTAAAAGGTTTTTTTCAACTTATCGCGTTCCATGCCCCTTTAAAGAACCATATTTAACGATGCACGACAAAGCTCATTAAGCCAGTGAACAGTATACATGAACACACGAACTGATATATCCAAGGGTTCCCCAGAACAACGGAACCAATGAATTCTATCACATAATAACGCAGTCCACCGTCCCCGATCAATCGTTTCAGTGGCAGCCATTTTGCTTGGGCATGCTGTTAGGAAGCTCCCGAGCATACTTGCGAAATAATGACTATTCACCGACTCACATGTTTTTGCTTGCCCTTGTAGTATTGATCTTGCTTTTTATTGGGAGCTTGAGTCTACGAAGCATAGCCCAGGTCTGTATGCACGCTTTCTTATACTATCATATTTTCTAAGTGAACTTCAGTATAATTCAATTGCGTCTGCCATTTTGTGAGTTCTCCACCAAAAATTAAAATAGATTTTAAAAGTATTTTGAATTCTGTATATTATGAAAAAATAGGTGTTGAAAATACGTCATTTGTGAATACGTTTAGACGAAAGTTCGCTTGGTGAGGCTTTTAACCAAAAATGAAACGCCAAATAATATTTAACATAACGAACTAAATTTGAACTGAATGCTTGACAAAAAGAGTGCCTGATATCCCTGCAACTCATAGCGTATACTGCAGCACAGTTTGTGGTTTTGTTTTGTCTACTTTTCCTCATGTTATCTAAAATCGCTGCCCACTCACAACTTTGACCTACCTATAAGTAATAACAAAAGATAACAATATTTGAAGTAGGATAGACTCGTACTAATAGCTAAACGAAGACATTCCATCTTTGCTGAAACTCATGTTTCCGGTTTACATTTTGTAAAATCTATAATAATAACAACAACGATAGCGATAACGATAACGATAATGATGATGATGACAATGACAATAACAATAACAACAAAAAATACTAATAAATAAGAATAAGAAGAATAGTGATTTATCTTTTGTTCAGTGGCAGATAACAAAGGCTGGTGATAAAGCGTATTTTTGCATAAGTCGATTAGATACCCCAACGTTAAAAATAGATCGATCGGCTTACATGATGATAGTTGTGGTAATATCTTGTTTGAGTGCCTTCATGATTTATGTTCAAAATAAGTCCAAAGTAAGTTTGCAGGTTCACCGACTGACAAGTGCGCAAAAGTCGGTCCGCTCCCAACCCTTTAAGCGACCGCTCTTTCCACAAGCGTTCCCATAAAGAGCGTTCCTTCATCATAATTTGTTTCTTTTCTCATGAGCTCGAACAAAATTGAGCGACCTTTATTCAAGCTTACAAATCTGGAGAAAAGAATTGAATTCACGAGAAAAGAAGGGTGGTCAATTTCTGACCAATCCGATTCGTGAATAGGCTCGGCTATTTATCATAGACAAATACATTCGAATTGCCAATATTTTGTCTCTCTACTCAGCGAGCAAATTATCCGCAACGGGTCCCAGCTGGAGGCTGTCTGTCAAGTGATTTGGATTATGAGATTACGGTTGAATTTCTCAAGTTTTTTGTGCTTCTCAGAAATTAAGAACCGCGTGTACGTATTTACCCATCATTACAAAAGTCAACGCGCTATAGGAGGGTGCAAAAATTGCATAACTCTACGCAAATCCGTGGTATGGTGACAAGTTACATAATATTCCTAAATCAACGTAGTCGAGGTCATGGGCCGGGATGTCGAGGGTGTACAAACACGTATACTCAACATATAATCTACAGCCTGCAGCTTACCCTGAGATTCTCACCATCAACATATCAGCAGTGGCGGATTTAGAGGGGGGCCAAGCCCCTCCCTAAAATTATCCCAGATTCCATTTGGCAGGTGTGTGGTGCGAATGTCTGATGGGCAAAATCCTGGCTAATGCTCTGCCCTACCCCCCTAACTCAAGCTCCTAGATCCGCCCTTGACCAGCGCAGCCTCCTCCACCCCCACAATCCATTATCATAATTAATGTTCGTCATTATCCTAATCTCAATAGTCATCGTTATTATTTTTCTTGTGCTAAAAGCATACTCTAATATAGCGGGCGTACTTAAAAAGAAATTTATGTCTTTCCTACAAA
>NMRA01000057.1:597295-748433 GCA_002633005.1 Phoronis australis
AAACAAGTACCGGTATGTCTCTTAGTATGAAATTGTGAGTACACGGAAGCGTACTGGCGCAGTGGTAGAGCACGCACAGTCTAGCAGACAGCTCGTGAGATTAAGTGTGTGGCACTTACAAATTTTGCAGTTTTACACGTTCTCAGTGTTTTTTCATTTGATAATGCATAAATTAAGGAAAGTGCTTGTTTTTAGAGGCAAAAACAAAATTTTACCCCTCATGAGAGGGGGATTTTTACCCCCCACCCCTCCCTATTCGACGCTATGCGCGGCCTCTGCCTCTGTTGGCGCCCGTTATCATATCTTAGATCCGCCACTGGCAGTCTAGTTAAATCAAATGAAAAGAGCGTGCTTTTACAACCTTAATCTGGCGTAAATCTCTTGTTGTGATCACCATTCCCACTGCTCTCAATGTCACTCAACCAATACGCATCGTTTTGGTTTACAGTAACCCCTACAATAGTGTTCAAATAGAAGCAGTTCTATTTTGGTGGCTCATAAAGGTTGTCCAAAAAGGAACAACTGGCAGTTAAAATTGCAGAGCAGAAATTAGATAAACACTTGTCTCAGAAAATGAGAGAAATACGAGAGATGATTTGAAATGCGAATGTAAATCAAAACGTTCGGCTTAATATGGTAAAAATATGAACAAATGACTTCGGCCAACACTGTTCTCGACCCAGATTCGGTACAATTGCTATAGTTTTGAAAGCGAAGTCCACTTTGTGCTAAATCAAACAATGTTGCTATGTACAACCCCCATCTTTCTTGTTGTCCATGACCTTGACTTTTTGGATCCGTCCTTTCTATCACGTGCCCGAGTTTCATATTGAAACCTGCCTCCCGTTCAGTAACGCTAGGCCCTCGCTAAAAAGCAAGACTTCGCGAGATTACGTGAGATATTGCCGTGTATTTCAAATATGAACACGTGACTTTGAATAGGTTTTAGCTAGGTCCTAGCGTAGGTTCTAGCACTACTGAACGCACGCCTGCGCTCGTCCTGAGCACTTTGAAACGTGTACACAGCATGCAGATTTGAAAGTTGTACTTCAAACACGTGACAAATGAAGATAAAAACGTTGCAGAAACTGAAGAAATGTCGAATGTTGTTATCGACTGACAATAACATGAAATGAACCAAACTTGGAAATAAAAATATTTGTTGTCCCGCGTTGCCCCCTAGATTATTTAAGTGACAGTCATGTGACACTATTATATAGTGTGCGACGAATTTCAGGGGATGGCGAGGAAAAGACGAATGGTTGCTGCCACCGATGGACAACCGTAACATAGTTCCTCGTGCGCATGACACTCAATAGTCACCACGTCTGGTATTTTTCCAAATATTTCTGTGATGTAGAAAAGAGATTGGCATACACGTACTGTGTTAACTGCATGGCCATGACTAGTGTAGGTTTTTGCTGACTAATTTCCGGACATACATGTACGCCACCACTGAATCGATTCGATTGCAAGTCCCGGCTGCGAGTCTGTCACACGCCCATTCGATCTGCACTCGAATATTCGCCAGTTTCCGCACGACAAGTGTATCGTGTACGTTACTGATTATTGTACTTCGTTGCGGAGAAGCACGTTCTCGACGCAAAATTCACAAAGAATATGCAACAACTATAGAAACGTTCTCAGTGAGACATAACGTGGCACGGGCGGCGAAGCCCTGAAAAAAGTGGAAGGCTATTGCCCTCCAGTTCCCCTGTGGTGCACCGCCCATATACCATGGGCGGCGCAGCCCTGAAAAATTTGTAGGCTATAGCCCCCTATGGTGCGCCGCCCATGTGTGAGTGTGAAATACTGCAAAGTATGACTAGCAGCTGGAGGGGGTAATACTGGCGTGCGTTCAGTAACGCTAGGACCTAAGCTAGGACCTGGCTAAAATCTAGCTAAAGTCATGTGTTCTCACTTAAAATACACGGCAATATATCACGTAATCTCGCGAAGTCCAGTGCTGTAGTGGTAAAAGTAGAGGTAAGTAGGCGCCTAAAGCCCATCGTATCACCTTGAGCACTGAACGTAACTTACGGTGCGTAGGCGCTACGTTCAAATGCCAAAAGGTGGTTGGCTGCGCCTACGTGCGCCTACGCCCCACTATAACACAGCCGTTTAATCACACTTGAAAGGTCAGTTTTGAGTAAGCAGCTAACAGAGCTTCGTCGCTCGCTGCACTTGTTTGCGTGACCTTCCTGATAACCCCTCCGTCGTACTAATTAAGTTGCACATCGTATTGTGTCCTCTGTTGCTTTGTATAGAAATTATAGTGCATCATTTCATGTCTACTTGTGAAAAAATTTCGTGTGAGCTTTTACGTATGTCTCTTGGTTAGTTTGGAAACTAACGAAATAAAGATCACAAATAACGAAAAGTGTCGTGTGTTCAATGCATTTTGCCTATACATATTCTGATATATACTTTTATGTGACGTATGTACACGATAACATCATAGCGAACATTGACTAATGTTCAATCAAATCCTGGGCTCATATGCTACTTATTTTGATATCAAACCTTTCCAAATTGGAGTTGCAACCCACAGCACAGCAATAATACTTCGTGGGAATTTGAAAGATCGAGTAACGCAACAAAGAAAAACTTGTCAAGAATCAGACAACAACAGCTAGCGGTACGAAAACGGGTCACCAAATGTACCTGACGGATGTTTACGGCATTGTGGGTAAATACTGGGAGACTGGCGTGTCGTTGTACATGTATAATCCGGGACGGAACTATTGGGGCGAGTTTGCAGAAAAAAAGAGAAACTATTGTATGAAAATTAGAGTTCGAGTTCAGAGATCTGATGAGGAAGACAAAAGCTGTTGCTAAATGTCCAAACCAATAGCCTCCCAATTCGCTTGAGTTACCCGGTATAATTTAGTGCATACCAACCTTTTCTTCCATAGTCATCTATTGAAGTTTTTCCGATTCCTAGAAAAAACAGATGTAGGTATGAATTTATGAAATCATTGAGTTTCATTTGACAGATACAAGTACGATTGCTGACACCTGCTGTGCATTACAGCCGAATTTTCCCATGACGACCTATATAAAAGCGTCAATTTGACCACCTCATATCCAACTTTGTACAAACTACGTTGACAATTATTGGTGGAGTAATGGCACCCCCGTTAGTTAATCATTTCGACAAATTAGCGTTTGTGTTTGAGTAGAAAAGGAACTGTTTTCAATGTTTAATAATCTATAAAACTGCAGTGCACGTATCAAAGTGGCACAGGATGCGAAAATTGCAGACTAGCTTGCATTATTCAAAGTGGTTCTCTACCACTGAAGCAGAAGTCAAACTGTTCACCACCTATTTTTACATTTTGTTTGCAAAGATTTTGAATTTCTGTTTATGTCAAAGCATTTTTCCTTAAACTTCAAATTAGAAAAAATTATCCGCCAACTGCTCGTCACTTCGTCGATTTGTCTCCCACAAGGCAAAGCCCGCCTCTTTATTTGGTATGGCAAGACAAAGACGTAGCACGTTCCCTTGTAGGTAAAATGTGAACTTTGCTGTAAACAAAAAACTTATTTACTTGGTAAATGTTTATTGGACAATACTTTTTAGCACATGCGCTCTTATACATTAGGCTCGGATAATTTAAAAACTGTATTGGGATGCTAGTGTTTATACGCCGTCTGTGGGTCAAACATAGTGAATCTGACTATTTCTTTTTTCTAGAAATGCAATATTCGAAGTGAGTAACTCTAACTTTAGCATCCCTAATAAGTAGATTCGCCACGATCTGTTTAAAAGGTTTTTTCAACTTATCGCGTTCCATGCCTCTTTAAAGAACCATATGTAACGATGCACGACAAAGCTCTTTTAAGCCAGTGAACAGTATACATGAACACACGAACTGATATATCCAAGGGTTCCCCAGAACAACGGAACCAATGAGTTCTATCACATAATAACACATTCCACCGTCCCCGATCAAACATTTCAGTGGCCGCCATTTTGCTTGGGCATGCTGTTAGGAAGCTTACTTGCGAAATAATGACAATTCACCGACTCGCATGTTTTTGCTTGACCTTGTGGTATTGATCTTGCTTTTTACTGGGAGCTTCCGTCTACGAAACATAGCCCAGGTCTGTATGCACGCCTTTTTATACTATCATATTTTCTAAGTGAACTTCAGTATAATTCAATTGTGTCTGCCATTTTGTGAGTTCGCCACCAAAAATTAAAATAGATTTTAAAAGTCTAGTTTGAATTCTGTATATTTTGAAAAAAAATGCGGTGTTGAAAATACGTCATTTGTGAATACGTTTAGACGGAAGTTCGCTTCGTAAGGCTTTTAACGAAAATGAAATGAAAAATAATCTTTAACATAACGAACTAAATTTGAACTGAATGCTTGACAAAAAGAGTGCCTGATATCCCTGCAACTCATAGCGTATACTGCAGCACAGTTTGTGGTTTTGTTTTGTCTACTTTTCCTCATGTTATCTAAAATCGCTGCCCACTCACAACTTTGACCTACCTATAAGTAATAACAAAAGATAACAATATTTGAAGTAGGATACACTCGTACTAATAGCTAAACGAAGACATTCCATCTTTGATGAAACTCATGTTTCCGGTTTACATTTTGTAAGCGATAACGATAATGATGATGATGACAATGACAATAACAATAAAAACAAATATACTAATAAATAAGAATAAGAAGAACAGTAATTTATCTTTGGTTCAGTGGCAGATAACAAAGGCTGGTGATAAAGCGTAATTTTGCATAAGTCGATTAGATACTCCAACATTAAAAATAGATTGATCGGCTTACATGATGATAGTTGTGGTAATACCTTGTTTGAGTGACTTCATGATTTATGTTCAAAATAAATCCAAAGTAAGTTTGCAGGTTCACCGACTGACAAGTGCGCGAAAGTCGGTCCGCTCCCAACCCTCTAAGCGACCGCTCTTTCCACAAGCGTTCCCATAAAGAGCGTTCCTTCCTCATAATTTGTTTCTTTTCTCATGAGCTCGAACAAAATTGAGCGACCTTTATTCAAGCTTACAAATCTGGAGAAAAGAATTGAATTCACGAGAAAAGAAGGGTTGTCAATTTCTGGCCAATTCGATTCGTGAATAGGCTCAGCTATTTATCATAGACAAATACATTCGAATTGCCAATATTTTGTCTCTCTACTCAGCGAGCAAATTATCCGCAACGGGTCCCAGCTGGAGGTTGTCTGTCAAGTGATTTGGATTATGAGATTACGGTTCAATTTCTCAAGTTTTTTGTGCTTCTCAGAAATTAAGAACCGCGTGTACGTATTTACCCATCATTACAAAAGTCAACGCGCTGTAGGAGGGTGCAAAAATTGCATAACTTTACATAAGTCCGTGGTATGGTGACAAGTTACCTAATATTCCTAAATCAACGTAGTCGAGGTCATGGGCCGGGATGTCGAGGGTGTACAAACACGTATACTCAACATATAATCTACAGCCTGCAGCTTACGCTGATATTCTCACCAGCAACATCAGCAGTGGCAGATTTAGAGGGGAGCCAAGCCCCCCACCCCCTAAAATTATCCCAGATTCCATTTGGCAGGTACGTGGTGCGAATGTCTGACGGGCAAAATCCTGGCTAATGCTCTGCCCTACCCCCTAACTCAAGATCCTAGATCCGCCCTTGATCAGCGCAGCCTCACCGCCCCCACAATCCATTATCACCATTAATGTACGTCATTATCCTAATCTCAATAGTCATCGTTATCATTTTTCTTGTGCTAAAAGCATACTCTAATATAGCGGGCGTACTTAAAAAGAAATTAATGACTTTCATACAACCCCCCTCTTCTATTGAATCCGTGTTCGAGTAAACTATTTTCAAGTCTCAGCACTAATAAGCCAGGTGAATTAAAAATGATTCAAATTGAAACCAATTGCTGAATGTTCTGGGATGAAGGTTGTTCATTTTACGACCCGTGCTGCCCGTAGGAGAATAATGTTCACAAAGCCGAACTAAGAATGTCACGAATATTGAAATTCAGGTGAATGTGATTTTTTTTCTACCAAAATAGTAAATTTCCTTACAAGCCCCATCAGAAGTACATTTTTAACACGATAGTCAAGTCAGTAAATACATATGTCACAATACCTCACCGGACGAGAACTGATGTGTTCAATGGACGCTTCGCTGGATTGTTTTGTCACCAGTACTATCAGGGTTTGCACCGTATCAAACTGAACTTTAAACTGACTTGTAGAAGAAAGTCGAAATCCCAGATCAACTATTGGCGTCAGTACATGAATCCAAAGCAAGCCGTCTATTAATTGCAATCCCAACTTCATCAATCTGAATTAAGCTTCATCATTCACACGTATTCACTTCGGAATTCCCTGTTTACATTATAAACGGGACACCCAGGCTAGGCACCCAGGGGCTAAGCACAACGGTTCACCTATTGGCTGTCAATTTTCTACAAGTTTATTTAAGCTTTAAAGTAAACTCGCTTTCTCTTCAACCAGTTTATAGGTCAAGACGAATTTTATTGGAATAATTGTTATTTGTCCCCTCTAATCATACACACAAATGACACTCTTCAAAATTATGTTTGCAACGATGGCGCACGACGCTTCTGTTTTTATGAATTAAGTATTGCGCATCATCGTCGGAAAGTCACTTAGTTGGGACAAAGATACTATAAAATCTTTGGTTGAGAGCAACACATTATCATACTTCACCTTACAAATGAAATGTCCGTTGACTTGACACAAATTGACCCTTGTTTAGCTCGCTGTCGTAGCACTCTCCTCTTTGAACAAGATTTGCTCAAAACACCACACAGGCTGGTTACTAATCACTGCAACCACACTTCGAGGATTCACGCCCGCGTACGCGACCAAATGTGACTGTGGGAGCCTGGATCGCTTATTTACCTGAGCGGGGTCTTGACCCTTTGGGTCATAGGTCAACGGGTTGACAAAGCGACGGCAATGAAGGGCAGACTACCTGGTTGTCCGCTTTGCGATGTGCTTCGCGGCGAATCGCAGTACCCGGAAATGACAAAAATTCGGTATCAGTTTTGTCTGCTTTTGGAAAATCTCATTTTTCCAGAGTGAGGTATTTTACAAAGGCCTACTCAGAAAAATTCCATAGCCTAGTACAATACAAGAACACCATTCATCACAAACAGCAGGGACAGACAAGTACGCCTGAGAATTAAAAATGTCGGTGTATTTGTGCCAAGATTTACGTTTTTAGTTTTACAGACGTAAGTCAAAATCAACTCGTTTTCCGCACTGGGGCCATTGAAATGCGTCTTACGTTTGGTGAATAGTAGTTGATGTGAACCGAACTATGGGCTACAGTGGTTGTCTCGTGATGGCAGCTTGAAACCGTGCCAAACTACTATGCGCACGTCTGCTTTCGTAAACAATTTTAACCCCGGAAAACACAGCATAGGTGGGATACACCGGCGTGGCAGACTCTTTCAACAATTGCGTTTTTCAACTGTTCCAAATTCCTAACATACCTGTGGTTTCTGAAATGCGATGGATGTGTTTTAAGCGTGACCTTGAGAGAAAGAGAGAGTTAAAATATTTATTCAAAACCGTGATACATACTCGTGTAACATGTAAAGAAAACTACGACACTGGTGGTTCTACATGTAGGTAGCCCCTGGTACACGGGCACAAAATTGCTGAAATCAGAGACCTAATACACTACACGTCAATCAAGTCAGATATGGACATGGCTCAAAATAAGGTAAAAAAATAGAGGCAAGATAAAAAAGTAATTAAAACGAAAGAAACGAGACATTACACATCTATAAAAATTACAAAAACTAAAGGCAGATTTTGATTTTTAAGGCACAGAACTAATGTTTGTTTCGTTTTAAACTATATATTCAAACGAACCGGAACGATAGTTCAAGTTAGTCAAAATAAGTCGTGTTGAGTAAAAACATATTCAAATGGCGGACGAATGGACAAGAGGAATATATAACACCTAGCATACATTGATGTGCAAACATGGACATCGAAATTGAACATATCTATTATTAAAAGTAAGTAGCACATAATAATGTAAACGTTCTATTTTCCACAGTTGAGTGCAATTAGGTCAAGTAATTTGTTTCATGCTTTCGAAGTTATATGTATTGAGTGTGTGTGAAATTTAATCATAATATCTTTTTGGGGGAAAACACTTTTGCATACATGAATAATGCGAGGTTCGTGCGGGTGCATTTTGTCCTGTTGATTATTGTAGTTACTACCTGGCGTAAATTTGTGACGTGCATAACTAAAGTGTTCTATTTCCGAGCTCTAGTTGCTGTTCTTTTGTTTGAGACGGTCTTTTGTTATTGCTGGACAGCCCAAAAATTGAAACATCACGTCAACAAGACATTAGATTCAGAAATTTTATGGGCCACTGGTTATGTTGGTTACAATTTTGACCCCAGCAAGTATTTGCATATATGGGATGGGACAAAGTAAGTGATTTGTATTTCAAAATTAGAATGACGGTAATTTGCAGAAACGGAACTTAATAGGCTTTGATAAGATTCTTCATGTTTTCTTTCTATCTTTTTGATATTTTGTGAACGTGTTTGTTCCTAGTGAAGTTTTTGTCAGCGTATTCTGGGAATTTTGAAGGTAGTATCATAGGTGATTGTTGTTTGTTAATTTTGAGGTATTTTCGTTTTTAGTGTTTCAGTAGATGACTATAAAGTGTGCATTTGGTTTAGGAAGAGCTTAAGGCTAGTTTGTTCACCTTGTAGTTTATTCCTTCCGTATTACCCTCTTCTATTTGGCTGGATGTTTCTGAACGATACGAAACCCAGATCAGGTGAATCTAAACAAGGTGCTTCTGCTGTCTGTGCAATTAGCAGCAGAGGCTGGGTCGAGATTACGCCAACCCTGGACGTATTCACCCTACATCCCCCATGTCTCGCACTACGCAAGTCCGCATAATATTTGCTGTTCAAGTTTGTTTTAGGAGACACATTTGCTCACTCAACTACACCATAGGTTCCATCTTGGCGTGTTGTTTTCGTTATAATTGTATTAGTAGTCAAGTAGCCTTGTTACCACAGAGTACCTCTATGAAATTCTTGGTATTGTATTTTTTTATTGTTTTATAATGAGGTCGCCCCTTAAAGCATTTTAGCGGGTTTGTAACCATGCCAAACTGGAATATCTTTTAAATATGTAAATTAAGGTCGGTATTATGCAAAACTCTGTTTTCCTTGTAATTTCCTCGCCAAGCACATCAGATTATTTAGAAGTCTTTACTTATGTTTCTAGTTTGCATGTGAATAAATCGTGAATTGGCATAATTTATGCAAATTGAGGAAACAGTAGTTTAAAAATTGTCTGGCTACCAAGCACCACAGGTAAATTTTATCAATATTTAGTTTGCACCCGTGTTTCTATGGTCAATTATTTTACTGAGATCAGTTTGCAAGCTGTTGTATGATAAGTTTGCATAATTTATGCAAATAATTACCACCATTATTCAAAATCATTTTGATACTTGCGCCCGCGTTTGCGAGGTCAATGAATTTAATGAAATCAATTTGAAGGTCATTACGTCATAAATTGCATAAATTGACACGACTTATAACTAATGCAAATATAGGTCAACTGACAGCATTGCAGCTTGAATTTTTAATAACATTTATTGTTATGTTGATTTTAAAATTTCAAAGAAGACAATGTCAGTGGGTGGTGGTGAACTCTACAAGTGAATTTTTTTTATTCTACCGTTTTTCTGTGCAAACCAAAACTTCGACACTATATATAAAACTACTAGTTTACAAGATCGTTTTCATTCGGACAGCATTTGTATATGCCTTGTGTAAATCTGTACAAAATGCTGAGATGTTTTTAACTTTATAATGTAATATAATGCAAAATCTGTAAAATACGTTTCCAAGCAATACTTCAAAAATTTTCTATGTGCTGTTGAATTAACCTGCAATTTTACCTGTTTTTAATTAATTTACAGTTCACACATGTTTTAACAAGATTACGCGCAATCTAGTACATGTATGGGCTACCAAAGGTTATTTTATAACACAATGCGCTACATTTTTGGTTCACTTTTAGGTCCATAGCCTCAAAACAGTTACGTAATACCGTAAAAATGTTGTGTTGGCATTCCACTTGCCAATTGCACCGCTTTCGATAGGACTGATTCGCTGAAGCTTTGTTCCGGAAATGGCGAACACGCGCCATTTTCTTTTTCTGGTAATGGAAATAGAGTCCTTTCAGACAGTGAAACGCTTAATTTAAGTTTCGTTTTTAGCCAGCTAAACATGGTGAGATTTAAAATTCAAGTTCTAACACTGGTTATGACCGTTTTATGAAAATTGAGACTGACATCATGACAGTATGACTGCCAGCCAACATAACATATATGGCATCTGTAGATTTTTATGTTAACTTTAGAGGGCAACTTTCCCGCAAACAAATGATTGCTGAACAGACAAAAAGTGACGTTTTAAATATGCCGGGTTGTGTATCACAAGTGATTGGTTTTGGACATTTTCCAAGCTGCAAGTTTTTAAAATTTGTTAAGCTTGATGCCATAGTTGTAAAGGTGTATGATCTTAGTGTCTTCCCTGAGAGGTAACTCATAACCCATGCTAGCAGCACATCTCTCAAAATGATTTCAGATCTTGTTCTGGTGGCACAACATGCAACGGTCTCTCATCCTTAATCAGTCCATCCAGAGTCACACGTAACACAAAGACGATGAGTCAAACTACTCTTGGTGGTGACAATTTACATGAATTTATGCTGTAATGACCTGCAAACTGGCTTCATTAAATGCATTGCCTACAACATCATGGGTGCAAATATCAAAATAATCTTAGGTAGTTATGAGCAGAGAAGTTTAAATAATAGCGGCCTTTATTTGCATGAACTATGCAAATGTATCATCTAATAACATGTGAACTCGTTGAATTAGATTAATTACCAACAGAGCCATGGATGCACATATCAATATAATTTACAAGTGGTGTCCTATACCACAACAATGAGCACAAACATCATAATGCTCTATAATGGCTGCGTTAATCTGCACAATTTATGCAAATTCTTGATGTATGTACCGTTGAAATTGCTCCATTAAATTCACTGACTGCAGAAATATGGGAGCAAATATCAATATAATTTACCTCTGGTGCCTAAAATTGTTCAAATTTCTTACAGATAAACCTTTGAACATAATCGACAAATGTGCAAAATTTCAAAGAGATCTGTGTCCAATTGGGCAAGTACTGTCAAATTAAAAACAAGAGGACAAAATTACATTATCAAAAGGAAGCTCGCTTATTTTAATCTATGCTCATCTTCTCATCTTCCTCCATGACTAAACGGAGCCGTTTCTACCAACCAGAAATACTTTTCCGTATTTCTTCCATCGAGATTTCCTTCCATGACATAGCTATCTCGTCTTTTAACTCCTGCTCAGTAAATTTGTCTCTCATTCCATTGTAAACCTTCTCCTTAGAGAGTCTCACATGGCCTAGTTCTTTGGATTGCAGTAAGGACTGAGCGGAGGCCACTTCTCTTTTTGGATGAATTTTGTCGTGGCCTCCTCCAGATAAGCCTGCGTTATCTTGCTCGTGTGTGAAGGAGCCCCATCGTGCTGAAACACGCACTAATTGTTTTCAGGATGAAGTCGCCTGCAATCCGGGAGAAGATTTTCATCCAATAACTGCATGTAGCATTGACTGTTAACTTTGGCTCTATCAGTGTCAATAAATGAAAATTTGTTTTTCATTCCCATGATACTCCAGCGGAAAGCATTACTTTTTTGGAAAACCTGGAAGTTTTATGAATGAGTCGAGAAGGCTGAACTTTTCGTTTTTGTTTCCAATAAACACGTCGATCGTTTTGCCGATTTTTAGGATTTCTAGCATAAAGTCCTTTTCATTAGTGAAAATGATTCAGTGACGTAATAGCGGTCATGAACGTATCGAATTTTTCTTTTCTTTCTATTGTTTTGATCTCTCCGTGATACCCACGTTCTTTTAAAGGGGTTTGGCTCCAGTTTTCTGGTCATACTTTGCACAGAAGACTTGCTCACTTGTAAATCGCTTGTGACTTCTCTCAGAGATTTGTGATTCCCCAGGTTGTCCTCCTGGGATTGGATCAATTCAACACGATCCTCGTTTTCTTTCGAACATAAGGTTTTTGATCTCCCACTGCCACTTTTACGCGCAACAGACCCTGTGTTGCCTATTTTAGCAATAAGTCTATTTACAGTGGTACGACTCCATCCTTTTCTTGGGAACTCCCTTACTATTCTTCTAACACCCCACCGTTTCTTCTTTGAACAGGTTTCAATAATAGATTGATCACTTTCACTCAAAGGCACAGATCTGATAATAAAAACACAAAAGACTTGAGACCCAGAAGGGCATTTTGACAGATGCCAGCACAGCATAAACACGATGAAAGTCACAGTGATATTGCAGTTTTCACCTTGCTGTTTTGAATTTCACAGTTTTTCCATGATTTTTATATTTCTCTTAAATACTTTTTAGATTTGTTGATGACACCCTGAAGATACACTGTGAAAAGTTTGAACGAATTCGACTGGTCAATTGTTAAGAAATTACTTGTTAAAAGTGGCTCACTTTTTTGGGACACCTAATAAATACTTTTTCATACTTGACAACTTATCGATAATAAACAAACGATACTGTTCTGTGTTTAGCCAATTTTACATCTGTAAACAGACGACACTGTCCTGTGTGTAGCCAATTTTACATCTGTAAACAGACGACACTGTCCTGTTTTTAGCCAAGACTTCATCTGTAAACAGACGACACTGTTCTGTGTTTAGACAGATGACACTGTTATGCCTTTATGCATGCAAGAGGGTTGCTGTCAAACTACTGTGGTTTAATTTCGTTAAATATAAGCCCAACGGTCAAACAGACTCGTATTTTTAATGTTAATTTTAACTTTCCAAAGAGGGGAAAAGGCGCACCACGGGAGGGGACGAACTTGCCAAGTGCGGGGCTTGCTCATTCCTTTGAGCTCATTTGCTGTAAACGGAATTTATATCAACACTCTTGTTCAATTGTTGAATGTATGCCAAAGGTTTAAAACTGACAACTTACTAAAGAAGTGACATACGTTTTCACGATATTTTTATGAATTTAAGGGACAAACTCGCCCCGCTCTCCCTATAGTTGACGTTTAGAGACAACAGTTTCTTGAGGAACCAAAACGCCACTCAGGCATAAGGACACAGGTATCAGTACCGTGACTTGTTTTCGTAAAGCCCATGTTATACGTTCTTAACCTCGACTGAACGAATTTTGACTGATAACGATTCGCGTAAAAAGTACGCAGAGGGAACACAACGTCTGATTAATGGTCACGTACTGCATACGATAACCATTATCAGATCAGGAGGTTATGGCAAGCTAATGAACTCCAAATCACGGCGAGGATACAGACTTTTATTTATCGGTTGTTAAATATGCATGTACTTTTCGACAACACATGCCCCAATGGTCACGCGCCTCAAATACTTCATACAAGTACACGTAGATAAGCAAAACTAAAGTAGGGCAAAGTTTCCCCCGGATCGAACAAGAGTAATGGCCAAAATTGTCACTGTAGTTCAAAATGTCACCGTGTTACTTTGTGACAGCGGTACTATTTAAAGTTTTCAAATAATGAAGTAAAATTATCTTCTTGTTTACATTTTTGGAAAATTTTGATCCTGTTCTGCCATATTGTGTTCTTATTTGAAGAAACTTTACGGTACATCAAAAGTTGTGCGTGTTAGGGGCTTATGACCCTATTCACAAGGTGAAGAGGCGTTAAAATTTTTAATTTCAAGAATTTAATCAAATAAAACTGATTTATAGTGTCATTATAAAAGCGGGGTTTTTATGACCCAATGTGAATAGTACTCCGGTCTACTTTTAGAATCATGAGAATTAACTAGAAAAAAATAAGCAGGTGGTTCGATACCTGAATAGCATCAGGAGTGCGCACAGGTCGCAAAGGTCACAAAGGTCAAGCCCATTGCAAAAAAAACCTGATTTTGTAAAAATAGTCATTAGGCTCTTCCAGAGATAGCGGGTTGCAGAAGTCCATACCCAAGTAGGCGTATTCATCTGCTACGGGTGCTACGTCCATAATTTTCACTGCAAGTTGAAGTAGTCTGATCAGGTTTACAAATTCGACAGACGTTTTTTAATTATTAAGGAATCCACTTTTGGTTGATTATAAAGCCACTGCAAGTATTGATTGCTACTCGGTTACTGAAATTCACCACATTATGTTTTTTGTACAATTGGCTTAGTTATGCTACATACATCGCAGGCCTACCACGTGGTAAAAAGTTTCAGACGAGACTTTATGGTGTTAATGCACTATTAGACAACTTTCGTGACCCGGATGAATTGTTTTATTCAGGTCAAGTTTGGCAAATTGTTTGCACAGTAGGATCTCTACCAAAAATCTGAGTTTTGGGCCAAATGTCTACAGAGCTGAAGATCTTAAATCGGTAAAAGTATACATTTTCTGAAAATAGAACACCTGTTGAATTTTCTTTTGACGTTTTTGAAAGTCTCCGTGCCATGTTTTGATATTTGAAAGTAATCAATGACTATTTTATACATGTATTATACATGTAGTCTCAGTAAAACATCAGATGCATGACTATTTATATTTTGAATGGCTAAATAAACTATCTATCTGTCTGTCTATCTTTCCGTTTCTCTGTCTGTCTGTCTGCCTGCCTGTCTCTCTGTCTATTTCTCTGTCTATCTATCTATTTATCTATCTACCTACCTACCTACCTACCTACCTACCTACCTACCTACCTACCTACCTATCTATCTATCTATACCAATCGGTCATGGGCTGGATCACGTGACAATGTATTTTTATAAAATTATCAAACCAATAAAGGTATCAAAACAACGGTATCAACAACACGGATGAATTTCGTCTGATATAAATTAGTGTTCAAGATGAAATCCCAGTTTTCTAAATTATATTTTGGTTTTAGTTTTATGTATTTGGCCCAAACAATTCCTAATAGTGTTTTGGAAATCGGCGCATAAAGCATCTGGGAGTTCCATATGAATCCGTTCAGTTATGTCTGAGAGACGATGTTACGAAGTTAACCAAATTTCGTCATTTTAGGGTCCTACGATAACCGTAACTTTAGCGCCAAGTGTTGTCAGCAAATATTTATAGTGTTATTTTTAATGATTTAGTTCGCCGTTATGACTTTTACTGTAAAGACATCCGTGTGCTCGGTGTCCGTTTGCGGTAAAGGCAACAAATGTCAATGAAATTGTAGAGACAAGCTAACGGTAAGACCGGTTCGCTATTCTGTTAATTCCGGGGCCCAGGTGTTACGTGGAAGCCTCACCATCTTTACAGTTGACATTTAGAGTTACATTGAATGCTGAACTTTCAAAAGTTCAAAAGGGATTTTCTATTACGTATTAATCTTCTTCAAGCTGTTCCACGGTAAATGCTGCTCTGTAGTTAGTTAGCAAAATAGTTATTTTATTGACAATAAGGCATATATATCTGCGGATGGGCATGGGCTGTCTTACAACAACTCTTGTGGCGCTTTTTTATTACCCATCTAAGCAATTATACGTTATTCATTATATTGTAACTGTACTAGTCATAATAAATGTCCTTATATCGCCTACCTCCGATGGTAACGAGGTTGCGACGCGCGTATCATTCATCTATTATTCGGGACATTTGTCGATCATAAATGGTATTTCACTCGTTTAATATATTTATGTGAGCATATGGACCCGTCTTACTGATTCCCTCCTCATTTCGGTCTATTCCATTATTTCCTTTGTGTAGGACTACTCGTCGTTTTCCCAGCCTTCGTATTGGTCTGTTGTTATCACGTGCCTCGAGTTTGGTCAGCTCTTGGCTCTTATAGGCTGATGATTGTCACGTGTCCTTAGGGGTGTTTTCTTTGTAACCTGGCTTTCAGTTCATCTTTGTTCGGCCACATTGTCGTACGTTCAAAAACTTATCCAATTTTCACACCTTCTATCTCCCAGTTTTCGTCATCTTCTCGTACTTCCACGTGGCCGGCACTTTTTTATTGCCCATCTTACCAGATATTACCAATCATACGTTATTTACCTGTATTCATTATATTGTAAATGCCTTATATCGCCTACCTCCGTCTCGTAGTGTATGCATGAATGTATATATGTATGAATGTATGTATGTATGCATGTATGAATGTATGTACGGTATGTATGTATGTATGTATGTATGTATGTATGTATGTATGAATGTATGTATGTATGTATGTATGTATGTATGTATGAATTAATGTGCGTATGTTGTATGTATATACGGTATGTATGTATGAAAGTATGTACGTTATGTATGTAGTAAATGTGCGAGTGTGTATGTGTGCGTGAATGCATGTATGTAGCCTATTGTATGTATCATGTCACAAAGCCAAAGTAAAATACCAAGGGGAAATTAGTGACATTCGGCTGAAAAAATGCAGAGGAAAATATGAATGTCAATTGAAGCACCAAAACAACTGGCTAATTTGAAAAATCTAAAGCAGGGCACCCTGAAATTAAATCAAATTAAGAGGAAATTTATGAACGTCATACTTATCGGACTAAATCGATCTCCAGACGAGTTATGTGGAATTAATATTTTGGCAAGACAAAAAAAAAACATGCGACCCACTTTACAGACTTCTTAGCCTTCGATTCCCAAAACGGTTAAAAACTACCATACCTTTCTGTGGCTGAAACTCCTGAAGTAAACTGTCACAGATTGTAAATTAGTCAGTCTATTGCAAAACTTTAAGTAGTAGTTCACTTCAGCTTCTTGGGAGACAAGTACGTAGAACTGTTACTATAATACCCTTCGTTTTTGCAACTCGCATTTGATCGATTAGCCGTTAATGCTGTTGTTAATTTCATTAAGATTAAGATTAAGATTTTACTCAGACTGGGCTCACATGTTCTATGCTGTACCATTTCAGTTATTACAGTACTCAAAAGAATTACGAGAAACGTGAACCTCGTTGTTTCTAGTTGGACCGCCGAACAACTTCCATAACTAACCCGCCATCGAATTATCGGCGCCGAGAAACGTACATGTACGTGATTTTCCGAAATGTGCCTCAGCGCAGAGGACCTGCAACCGTCGCGGTTGTCGCAGCCTGAACGCTCTAGTCTCATGGCAGACCCACCTGGTACATTCAGGCAGTTGAATTCCAGGGTCACTTGTTAACGCGTATGGGTAGCGCGTTCATCTACGCCTGTACGTATTTGATAACGCGTAAACTCGCAGTGGTTTGAGCTCTGGGGACTCCTGTTTGGGAAACTTGATTTCAGTGGCTGACAATCGAGCATTGCACAAGGGTGCCTCCTACTCCTCTGAGCTCGGCCTTATACTAATGAATGTATGCATGCACGGGAGTGAATGAGAACCCGAATGTAATACGAAAGCGATTTCTGGGGCTGTGCTCATATTAGCATGGGCGGCGCACCACTGAAAACTGAAGTAGAGGGCTATAGCCCCCCCCCCAGCCCTCTATGGTGCGCCGCCCATATAAATTAGTACTCGCTTTGTAGATGTGCGTAAGATGTCGCTTGTTTGTCCTTAGAGTTATATGGTATATAGTTTCTCGGGTTTTAAACCTTTTTCAGATTAGGTTTTTACATGCTTTCATTCGTTTTTCTTTATACATAGACCTACCAGGGTAGAGTTCAGTAGCCGTCTCGGAGCTAAAAAATTAGTCAACATCACGTGTTCTCATTTAAAATACACGGCAATATCTCACGTAATCTCTCGAAGTCTTGCTTTTTAGAGTGGTTCTAGTCTAGGTCTTCAGCAATCAACGGTACTATATAGTCACTGCCAAGGATTATAAATTCTGGGTATACATCCCTGTTAGATTGATATTTATCATAGCATCATTTGTTTTATAATGGGTTAAAAAAGGAAAGCCCAAACAGGTTGAAAGCAGTCCTGAAATTATCAGCTCACCACGTCATTAACATATCAGTCAAACGGTTCTCCTCTTGTCATATCTCATTGCATTAGTCCGAGTCGGATTCAAGAGCGTCACCCCCTGCAGGCAAGAAGAATGACTGTAAAAGAATCATAAAAACAACGGATTCTGTTGTTTTGTTGCTGGTCAAGCAGGGCTCTCGCTCACTTGAGAGGAAAGTGCCTCGGTATAGCTCTCCTGAGGGGGGATTTTTCAGTCGGGAGGAGAAAATCCTTTACTTCCAATTCTACGCTTCTGTCGTTACCTCTCATCAGCTGCCTCAAAAACTTACTGCAGAAGTGATTTTAACCAGCCTTGGCGGTATTCTTAATCACAAGCGTACTTTTAACTTGATGAGAGGAATTTCGCATAATTTTTAAATATCTTTCATTGGTGAAAGAGGCCTTGTTCGTCCCCAAAATTGAAGCATCCAGTTCCCTGGAATCAGGAGTCGGTCCGATTCAGCAATCATCACCAAAGAGTTTTCGGTACTAGTAAAACCGGTACTGTTCCTTTAAGTCTGGCTGCAGCAGGGCACTTGTATATGTCTACCTTTAGTACACAGGGATGAACCTACAGCTATCGGGTAATCGGAGGTAAGCTGCGGTGCCAGGGTGTAATCTTTCCATCGCGACTCGAAGTATTTACTTTTTTCGTCCTACTTTCGTGCGAACTCAAGATAATGGCCTATTTTTGTATCCAGACTCGGAATTATAGCTGAAATGTCGGGGTTATCAAGTACAAACCAAGATTAGACAGCCAACCACGTAAAGCGTAATGTACTCTAGCAAGAATACGGAAAAAAACGTATCTTCACTGGACACACGTAGGCCAAGCAGGCGGTGGAAACAATCCAACTTTCTGATGTAGATCAACTGCAAACGAACTTAACTTAATGAACAGATCTCAGTAGTTCTGGGCCGTCGGCGGGGGATGCAGAGTGACTTACTTGGATTCGTGCTAAAATGTCACTGCTGCGACTTCCAACGAGTACTCATGTGCATTACGGTATTATTTCAGTGACACAAAAACAATACGAATGTTTGTGATTCGTAAATAATTATTTCTAAAAAGAACGCTTCAATCAAACATTAGAAATAAAAAATTCTATGCCTGGATGACGTTTTAAAACAAATTACAAGGTATTGTCTGTTTAAAAGTTCCTGTGTTCAAGTTTTACCTTAAGTGTTCATCGTTTTGTACTACCATAAATTTTTTTCCGTCATCGCTGAGTTTCACAGAGAACCTCAGCTCTTTCAGTTTCGTGGACTCAAGAATCTTAAGGAAGCCAGCGTGATCACACGTCTTCCTTAAAATATAGCGATATTTCGCAATTTTGGGAGTGCTTGCTTTTCTTGCAAGGAACTAGGTCTACGCAACGTACGCCTAATCCGAGTGCAGGAGCAAGTTGAGGGCAATCAAAAGTTACCATTTTTTGACAAATGGCGGGTATATAACAGTCTAATACTTAGATAATTAAAATATCTTAAGCCCGTCTTAGTTTCTCTTAAACAAGTTGGGTGACCTTTTGAATTCAGATTACTTATCTTTTTATGAATAAGAAATGAATGTTGACTCCGGCATTTATAGATTACATTTGTCCCAGGGCAGCCTAGGCAAACCCAGAATCTGTTATGTTACAAAACAGCAAGGCTAAAAATAGAACTTAAATGAGATTATCTCCACCAACGAACACAGGTTAGTGGGTCGAGGTCATGCAAATATTTCAAAGGGTGGATGCGTCAACAATTAAAGGTGAATGTCTTATAGGGCATTCTCCTTGTTTTAAACATTCCAGTGACGTACTGAGTTCTCTAGAGGTAAAATATGCGTGAAACCGAATGGACAGAGTTCACGTTGCACTTTACCTACGGGTAAGAGTAAAACATTTGTTTTGAAAATTGTGAAATATAAAATCAAATTACCCTACCAGCTTCACCAATTTTATCTCCTACAATTGTCCCGGTTGACAAAAGGTCGACAACCTTGTAAGATGTTTCACAGCCGCACACGTGGTCTCTATCTTCGTTTCCTTCAGCCTTCCACACCTAAACTCCGAATACTTCATGTTAAATAATACCAACATTATTGGAGTCCAAATTACAAAGACCTAGAGTCATAAATTTTCACTTGAGTTGGTGGAATTATTTATAAAAAACAAAAGGAAACACTTTGTTTAACATGTTTATTTTTTAATAAATTGATTCCTTACACCAACAACCTACAGGAAAAAACTGAGTACATAATAATGTTTTAAACATAAAATCCAACACAAACTGGCAAGGAATGTCTTTAAGACTACACAACCAACATCCTCAGGCTCAACTAAAGGCTGTTTCTCTATCTCAAAATACCAACATAACAGAGATCATTTACTTGTTACACAGCGAACCCAATTTTCTGTTGTAACAGAAAATAAGCAGAATTTATAATGAATCGGACTACCTTGGTTGAGTTAAAAGTTTGGAATGGAATTCACATATTTCAATAATACTAGTAGATGGTGTNTTACATATATACGTTATGTATGCATGTATGAATGAATGTATGTATGCATGAATGTATGTACAGTAAGTTGTATTAATTTGTTTTTTGTAATTGCCAAATATTAAGAATGTAAGCCAACAAATTCCACAGTGGGCACTGTGTAACTAAAATGCCTTGGTAATAAAATCTTCAGCAATATTTACAAATAACGATCCAACCAACGGGTGCAGTATTTACACAGCACCAACCAAAAGTATTCGAACAGCATTACCCAGAATTCTCTGTCATGAGGGATGTACAAAAGCCAAGTTTGCTTCTAGAGTGGCCATTCCTCATGACCGTGAATGAAGCGGCATTAACAGGAAAGTCTGTAAGGTGCCCAAACCATTCTGTTTTTAGAATTCTGATGCCCTTACGGTCATTACCAGTCATTTTTGCTGTTCTATTAAGACAAATAATTATCGCATGGGGAAACATTATTTTTCAGATTACTTTTGCCATGCACTGAAAGAACTATTGACAAAAAAGTTAACCATAAAGAATTGGAATGTGTTTGTTCAGAGAAAATATTTCAAATATCTGAGCCTAAGGATTTTAATCCTTACTTGAAATTTGACTCTGAAATTGATCAATCGCATCACAAAAAATAAGAAAGCGTAGTTGAAGCAATTTTCAAGTTGAGTACTTGAGTAACATTTATGTCCATAAGAGAACACTGAGCATGTACCCAGCCTTCTGGGTACAACACACACCCCACTGACCAAACAAAGGCAACTAAAGATTATGGGCGATTACTACATGTACAGATGAGACAAGATTACTGTTAACAAGGGACTGATCAACATACATACAATGTGCTCACTGTCATGACTAATGAGAGCAATGTGGGGCGTTGATATGCACCCACGGTGTGCATGCCACTCAGGTACACCAGATGATCATTATTTTAAGCATTGCCACTGAATGAAGCAATGCTATTAAACTTAATAATAGCCCCTGGAGGATGCAAAACAAGTCGGAAATGCTATCCTCAAAGGAAAACACCTGCCATGTTCCACTATGATGACGTTGGTCAAATTCATCCTCAACAGGGCAGCTGTTACCGTCTGCATTATAGTAACTTATTTGCCAAATTCCATGAGCATACATCAAGGAACTTAGTAGACATCAAGTCAAACATTAAGAAATACACAATGCCAATGGATGATTCCGTAGTAGACAGATTTGTTGCAAAATCCAGGTCAGCTGTACTCTCCTCAGTACTGAACAACAGGCAAAAATTAAGTTAGACAAGAGGGGGCCACACCAGTTGGACCCACTCAAAAATCGCCCTCAGACATGTACTTCCCGGAATAATCATGTCACGCCAGTTTTAAGAACGATCCGTGGAGTGAATTGGCCAATACAGCAGCAGATGTCAACAACCAGATTCAGAAACATTAAGAGCGGCCACTAGGTGGCATGAAACATGTAAAAAAACGAGACGGCAGCGTAGTTTCCTTGACAAATACCTATAATCAAATTTTATAAATAGATAAATAGATACTCTTTTATGCTATCAGATTTTATCTTTGTAACACAACAAGCAACGTGGAGCGTTGAAATGCACCTATGACTTCACCGCCAACGGTGTTGCTCAAAAACAGTAAAAATGGCCACAAGGCGGCACAAAATACCGCGAATCTGTCCGAAAATGGAAAGGTAGCATCATCTCACTAATAGATACCTATTTGCCAAATTTATGAAAATCCTTCAAGGACCTTTGAAGATACAGGTAAACATAAAAAACTAAAATTGCCACTAGGAGCAGAATCGTAGTTGGATCCACCTGACAATTTGCTCATGACATCCCATCCATGAAAGGACCACATGGCAGATTGTGCAAAATTTCGTGCACATACATCAAAGGGTTTTGGAGAGCAGCAGACGCCAGACGGATGGATGCACCAACATATAAATATGTGGCCACATAAAAATCAGTCAAGGAACTTAAAGTTTAAAAGATACATAGGAAAATGTAAAACACAAAATTGCCACTAGAAGGCACAGTGGTTGTTGGATACGTCAAAAACTTGTTGCCATCTGTTGTCAATTTCATAGAAATATATTAGCCAAATTTAACAAAGTTTCTGCGAATGGTTCATGAGATACAACCACAGACACAAAAAACAAAACTGCCACTAGGAGGCACCACAGTAGTTAGAGCCATATAAAAATAGTCAGCTGTCCTCTTGCCAGTAGCAACACACATACCAATTTTCATAACAATCTTTACTGCGGTTTGAGCAAGACAGATGTCAAAACACAGACTTGAAAGCAATACAAATGGCCACAAGATACCCATTTGCAAAATTATATGAAAATACCTCAAGGAACTCTGAAGATACAGAGGAAAAAAGTTAAGAAAGAAAATTGCCAATAAAGGGCACAATGCTCATCGGACCAGTCCGAAAGTTGTCACCCTATGTTGTCATATTCCTAGAAATACACTTGCCAAATTTACCAAAGGTCCTGAAAGGGATGCGTAGATACAACTGCCACTAGGAGGCACCATAGCAGTCGAATGTTCATCCAAGGGTTTTGGAGATACAGCAGTGGTTTGCCAGACAGATGGGGATGGCGACATAATGCACCCACATACAAATGTGTGGGTGCATAAAAAATCTTAATATTGGACTATTCTTCCGAAAAAGGTACTAAACTTTTGATTATTATCCAATAGAGGTTTGCAGAATGTCAATTTTATGCACTGAGCTCAATCCATGCTGTTGGACGCTTTTAAAGCTAACTTTTAGGCAGTCTTCTTGATGATCTTTGAATTAAGGCCCAACGAAGCACGGGGAGATAACTTGGATGATCTGGCAAAAAAGTCTAAACATTGATCTCTTACAATTCAAGCAGTTACACAGTATGTGCCGCAAATGTCCCCCATCAGCATCTAAGCACAACTCGATGCGCCTTTACAAATTGGAAAGCGCACAGCTCAATCCACTGAGTGCAGAATCGACACACTGCCAAATAAAACAGTACTCTGATACCCTGAAAGGCAGGATTGAGCAATCATTTTGCAGTGCGTGCTACAATGTTTTTGTTTACAATTGCATTGTGCAGATTTATGTAGCTGTTAGTCCTTAACTCAAGTAGGGAAACAATTATTAGCAAAAGTGTGGGGCCTGTTTCGGGATGATCAGCCTGTATTAAAGTGCTTAAAATCACTTAATTCATATCAAACCCCCCCCCAAAAAAAAAACAAAAAAACAACAACCCCACCAGTTGATCAGATATTTAAATTATAACACCCACAAACACTATCTGACCATATCTTATTAAGCTCATCTTGAGTTATGAGCATTAATAGGTCACACTACGTAGAATTGGGTCAACAAATCACAGCAATAGTCAAACTCAGTATTTGAGCACGCTGTGGCTCTCTTCATTTTCCTATGGGACATCAAGGAACCACGGACAGGGCACAGGTTTGTACAAGAAACTTGCTTGTTGGTGAATACAACATACTGGCGTTGGGTATGTTCTTGCATCACATTCATGTTCGTAGAGCTAAGAAACTCAGTCAATAGCTGACCCTTCAAAAGTTTGAGAAGTAAGTGATTGCCTTGATGAGTCCCGAATTAATATTGGCACTGTGAAGACATGCTTTACCAAGAGAGGCCTTTGTCCTAAGAACAAAAATTCACAACGCGCGAGCTGAGCTCACAAGGCTATCGACAGCATGCTTTAGCGTACATCCTGAGGGGGTTGCACTACTTTACACTCGAGTTCTAGTGCAGTAAACTCTTATGAGATTTCCAACAAAAATATGGTTCACCGTACATTACTTGATAATAATGCACATCAACGTGGAACACAGAATAAACAACATTATATGATCACAAAACTGGCAAATAGTATCAAACAGAATGAAATCACATAATCTGAGCATATTTCACCAATAACACACCCGTGTCACTTTCATTGGAATGGGCATGGCAGTTTGACATATGGGGCCTGTATCTCAATTAGTCTTTTGACGTTTGACTTAATTGGCCAAAAGTCACAAATATGATAACAAACAACCAAAGTTGATTTTTTGCCTTTAATGTTTCTCTGATTAGAAGGCCTCACTCTTGGTCTTTAGAAGATGTGCCTACATTAATATAAAAGGCCCCACTTCTGAGGCTCAAAAATGAATTTTTCCAAGTCATTTTAATAAAATTAAGTCATTAAAAGTAACAAGCTGTAGAACCAGTTTGTCTTCTGTTTACTTAATGTTTCTAATAAGCAGATTATCGATTTCAGTCCATTGACTTTGATTTTCTGACTTTCAACCTCAGCCTGATTTTCATGAAACATGTCCAGCCATTCATAGACTTACAAAAGCCAACAGACTCTTTGAGAAAGAAGCCCCTGGTATAATGCGACCTGGCAAACTCCTCCCTGGCCTTCAGCAATACAACTGACAGAATGGCAAATCAAGGAATCCTGGTTAGTAGTAAAAACAGCTGCTTTTAAGCCACCTTGTCAGCATCGAAGACCACAATACGACTTCTACGAGTTCCATCTATAGATCTGAAAGCGAGAAACAAAGTCAGGTAAATGCAATATGAAGACCCTGCATGCTTGTGTATTTGGCCTAATATCTGCAAAACTATGACACTATTTTCTAAAAATTGAAAGAATTTGGTTTTTGACATCATGGGACAATCATATTTTTGACAGCCCTCCATGCAGTCAGTGGCACAACCCTAAATAAAATGAAGGAAAATTAGAGAACTCCTTTCAAAGTTTGCTAAATGGACAAGTGTGACTTGCACTTTCAACGAATCACAAGGCAGCAGTGGAGAACGAACTCCCTCCAAGAACCATGATAATTCACAATCCGAGACACAGGTAGTAAAAGACTTGGTTGATTCGTGCTTTTATCTTTCATGACTAGTGCCAATGATGCATTCAGAGCACGGGACAGAACAAGGATTGACTGAAAACATCAAAACAGGGTTAAGTAATTTATCCTTTTAGAAGTTGGTGCAACAGATAAATTTTGTTATGGTGATTTAACAGAACTTCCCAAAATGATACTTTAATTAGCTGTTAATTAACTTTCAAAACCCACATTCCTTGGACCAAAAGGCACTTGTCCCATGGACATTGCGTTTTCCAATTGTACATTTGAGTGTCCCATGGCAGGTTTCTTAACTTGTACCACGTAACAATCCGGATGACACATGGTATTAAATGAGTTTATTGGGTTTTTCATTTTTCCGAATGTTATAACATAATCACCACTACGGTAGAGTTTCATATGCTGTAGTATTTCGACTGAGCCTGTGAAATGTATTTACGGTTACTGTAAATGCAAGCGAGAGTTGGAAAATCTTTCAGAATCGATTAATCGGTAAGCTATTCGACTCGATGCTCGATTCTGAATTGGTTTTGACTGACATATTAGTCACTCAGTACTGGCAAGGCAATGAGATTGGTTCAAAATAGATGTTCTGTTCCTCTAGTCAACAGCAGACGACACTGCCTGATACCACCAGGCAAGAATACGCGTGCGGTCACGGTGACTTTGTCCAGTTTCTGCGATTTATCAAAACGTTTTAGTAATATCACACTACAAAAGTGTGACTAAAAAGGTTTTTGCTCGAGTTTGTTCCTATGATTTAAAATTTTCAGTGAAATCACATAAAAAACACAAACAATGTACAGAGTAATCTCACCAATTTATGACACAATATGACAGACAAATAGGACTTCCCCACCTTCACAAAACCAACTTACTGGAACCAGAGGATGCATTCATAGGCCCAAAAATTTCAAGAGAGGAGCTAGTTTGATCACATGATTTGTTTTCAATGTATGGCGTTATCTCGCAGTCTTCGGGATCTTGAACTTTTGCTAGTCTCTTGGGTCAAGAAAAATTGTAGGCTTAACTAAATCCAGACAACACTTGGAGCATTGAGCAGGAACAGGTTAAGGCAATATGGATTGAGGTGGGACAGAAATTATGATAATGCTAAGCAGACATTTTCCTATTCTTCAAAGACTCGCGTGGCTATGGATGATCACAAGAGCAATGCAGAGCGGAGAAATGCACCCGTAAGCGGAGTGCTTCAAGAGTTGTTTATTTGTATCATAAAAATGACAACTAGATGGTGCAAAACGTCCAATCCACCTGTAAATGGAACATGCCATTGCTTCTTCAATAGAAAGCTATTTACTAAATTTCAGAAAAAACTTCAGAGAAGCAAAAACAGAAAAAAATGAAACTGCCACTAGGGGGCGCAACGTCCGCCTGAAAGTTGTCATCTATTGTTCCTTTATAATAAACACACTTACTAAATTTAATAAAGATATGGCAGTGGGTTTAAGAGATAGAGCTATGGGCGCAAAACAAAATAAAACCACCACTAGGAGGCGCCACAGTAGTTAAAGACCTCATCTTCAACTGTCCTTTTCACACTGAGAGCACACACGCCAATTTTCAAAATCATCCTTAGAAAGATTCGGTTGATAGATGGATGCCAAAAAACAGGCTCAAAAACAGTAAAAATGGCCATTAGGTGGCCTCAAATACCTCGAATCTATTTGAAAATGGTAGGATAGCGTCAATTCTCCAATAGATGAATATATTCCAAATTTTATGTAACTCCATTGAGGACCTTTGGAGATAAACTTAAAAAACTAAAATTGCCATTAGGGGGCACACTGGTGAAAAAATCTGTGCGAAAGTCCTTGTCGTCCCTTGTCAAGATCATATAAATGCATTTGCTAATTTAGTAAAGATCCTGCGAACGGTTTAGGAGATACAGCCATGGGCATTGGAAAATCATCGTCAGCCATCCTGTTCACAGTAAGAACATACATGCTAATTTTCACAATCATCTTAGAGCGGTTTGGTGGACAGAGAGATGGACGCCAAAAAAGCAGACTCGAAAATAGTATAAATGGCCACTAAGTGGTGCAAACACCTCAAATCCATCCAAAAAGGAGATGATAGCGTCTTCTTACTAATAGACACCTATATCCCAAATTTTATTAAAATGTGTTGAGGAACCTTAAAGATACAGAGGTAAACGTAAAAAAACTAAAATTGCCAATAGGGGGAGCAACAGTAGTCCCATCCCTGCAAAAGTCGTCGTCGTCTGTTGTCAACATCAATACCAAATTTAAAAAAGATTCTGCGAACGGTTCAGTAGATACAGCCATGGGCACAAAAAAACTGCCATTAGAAGGCACCACAGTAGCCGAAGTCATCGGAAAATCATTGTCAGCCATACTTTACATAGTAAGAACATACATGCCAATTTTCACAATCATCCTAACAGCGGTTTGGTTAATAGAGGGGTGGACTCGAAAACAGTAAAAATGGCCAATAGGTGGCGCAAACTACATTGAATCCATCCAAAAACGAGAGGATAATGTCATCTCACTAATAGATGCCTATATTCCAAATTTTGTGAAATACGCTGAGGACCAGAGGTGAGCGTAAAAAACTAAAATTGCCACTAGGGGGCACATCCGTAGTCAGAGAGGTCCCAAATTTGTCCTCATCCGTCACTGCTTGATAGGAACACATCTGCCAAATGTCATCAAGATCCTGTCAGGGGTTTAGGAGATAGAGCTGTGGACGCCAGACGCCGGACACCCAGACAGAGATGACTGCAGTAAGCTACCACATATAAATATGTGGGCACATATAAATGTCTAACAATCTTGTCTAGAGATAGCTACACCACACAACAATAAGTTCTAAGCTGAAAAGTCATCTTTGTTGAGAAATTTAACAAGGAAAAAGATAAAATTTCAGTAGCTATCTTGTATCCCAAGTTGGTGAATTTTTACCAAAACAAAAAACTGGCATTTGTAATGACTGAGAATACGACAGTTGTGCCATGACTATCTCTTATCTCACTGCCTCGTAATACAGTAGACCAGTGAAATTTTCAGTCAAATTTCTCAATAAAAAGATCAAGATCTAGAATTTTTTTAGTATTATGACAGGAAAACTAAAAATACGACACTTATTTGTTAATTATTTTCGCGCGCAATACTGAAGACTTACTGTAACCTACTGTGCTACTTACTCTGTGGCGAGTTGATACGTTTTAAAGATGGGGGGATCCAGGCGGTTGTATATCCTCCAAGAAGTCCCATTATTGCTGCTGTAGATGATTCTCATCCCAGGAAACATTGTAGTCATTCTCACCCTGCCACCATCAACACTACAACACCAAACATTTGATTCACAAAGCTGATAGGGGGCACTTCACATCAACAAAAGAACATCAGCTGCATTTAAATAGCTTAAATCTTTGTAACTATTAACCAGACAGGTGTAATATGCTTGGGCCATCTTCAAATGACGGATAATGTATTTCCATCCCTACCTATGACCTGATTCTAAGGAACTAGTGGGTAAATCGGACCAACTGGCATCATCTGCTGGCATGCTATATCTCGTGGAGGTCAGATGGTGAACAATTACTCATCAAGTGGAGGCTCCTGATGAAACTATCATGAAGGTATTAACTCTTTACATATAAGACGAAATCTAACTAATGCAAATCCATTAGTGCAGATTTTACCTGCAAGCAGAGATCCTGGCTGTTGGCATATATGACAACACGCTTTCCATATAACTCAACATTACTGTAGAAAAGCGCTAAGGAAATCTGTACAGTCAAATAACTGATGGGACTAAACAACCTAGTTGACCTCTTGACCCTGGACTCACACTGCTCCTGGTGGTGGGAGATAGTAGGCCACCTTCATCTTGTCAAGTCGGGGAAACTCCCTGGTGACGAGAACGTGCGAAAACCGTCGCCAGTCCTGTATAACCATCGGCTCCCTGAGATTTCTGTTTGTTACCTCCTCCCACTCCGCCTTGTGCCACGCCCTTTCTGCCACGGCGAGCAATCGTGGGAAGACCATCTCCTCCAGCTGCTGGCCAGTGCGCATGGTCTCCGTCCACACACACGTCTCCATTCCTAGTTACAAGACATGAATGCTGAGAACAGTGTAACCCAATAGTTTCTTGTGATCTTGGATATCATGGACGTATCACCACGCCAAGAATTTTTTTGGTGAAAAAATTACTTAATTTCAAAGATATGCTCATGGGCTAAGCACACAAGTAACTAGTATATAATAAATTGTGTTCTTGAATTTCATAAGTTTGTCCCATCTTGACATGTCTTCAAGGCTTATCTTTGGCTATTGGGCTGTAAGCTCGTCAAGGTTGTACCACTCAAAAATTTCTGCATGAGAATCATATGAGGTAACTCGTCTTAGAGAATGTTAAGTTAGGTGGATACACAAAAAAAATAATTTTGACTGTTTTTTACATTTTCATATCATCCTAATCTTTAATTCTTGATGCACAGTATACTGAAGAAAACTAAACTCATTCTGAAAATCCAAAGTTGTTTTTTTAGCTATATTTGACCAAGCCTCAGTAAGTCGTATGGCTCGAGTGCTCACCAGCTCAGTGATTAACAACTGGGGCGGAGCTTATATACAAGGACACTAGCTCTAATCTAACCCTGTCAACAAGCATTGCGTAACCGGGCAATCGAGAGTGATGTACCAGCTGATACTGGTGTTGTAGCAAGACCAAGAATAAAACAATTCTATTTTTGACCATGTGAATGTTATTACTGAAATGGTGAACTAGCTCCTGTTCCGAGCCTGAGCCTGTTTGTCTATCTGCAAAAAAATTAAGTTGAGTACGCCAAGCCCTACCGAAGCCATCACTGCACTCAGCTTGAGGAGTCAGAAATTGTGCATGTATAAGAGAAGTCGGTAATATAAGGTCAGTTGTCTTGCGAGAGGACGCTGAGTGTCGACGTGGGTGGTGTTGCACGATTCGGTGAGAGTGCATGCACGCGCTGTGACGACAAGCCGCGCGCGCGACACATGGACAACTACATGCCGTCAGAGTACAGTCTTCGCAGATAAACCGTGCTTCTGCGCTGGGAACGTGCCGTGGAGAAACTAGGCTGTCAAACCCAGAGGATTTTTAACTTGCCACTGGCCGTAACCCAAAGAATTAGAGAAATGACCCAGTGTTCAACATAACAAAAATTTTTCTAGTGCATAGATTCAAACGTAACCCTGAATTAAAACTCATGATATTATACAATTTTAGAGGAAAGCAATATAAGAAACTTTAGTAACTTGAGAATCTCACCCAAGCGGCGCTATTTGCGCAGAAAGTGATATTTTCTTATCCCAAAGTCCATTCGGTACAGGCACGTAAAAATGTTGAACCATTACTATGAAAGTAGTTCTTTATCCTCGTCGCCAATATTGTTATGTAGGCAGTAACGCGGCGATTTGATATAACACATATATTGGTTGATGATAATATTGGAATACTAACAAATAGGTCTGTGTAATATAGTTAGAGAGTCTTTTACAAACTGAGTGGAGAGTTCAGATGAATCGTATAAACAATCAACACATGGTGGTCGGCACACCAGTACAGCAGACAATAGATCAACGCTAAGCTCCGCCCACGTGACAGCCATATTTGTTTTGGTCGTCTGTCGTGCATCACAAGTTCGAAAAAATGATTAAAATTACGCTGTAAACAAACAGGTATGTCACATTTTCTAAATATGAAGTAAATATCAGCTTTATTTCTAGTACTTCAACAAAAATTGGAACATAATGACCACGCATTCTGAACGAAATTTGATCTCAAGTGGCAATCGATGACCGCTTAACTTCAAAGCCGTTTTTCTCGGCTCGTGATTTCAGGATAGTGACACGATTCTCGGGCCTATTTTTCCACAACACGTGGGTCAATTTTAACGAAAGTTGCAAATTTGAAATCCTCTTGGACTGAAGTAAAATCGCGTGCCAGGGTTTTTTGATAAATGGACCAGATTTTTAGTTATTAGACGGAAAGTGACCAAATGACAAAAAGTGGCGTGCTTGCCCCAACTCACACACAAAAAATGCCACAAAATCAAGATCATAATGATTTTGTACATATATTTGGTATGGATAAGTAGAATATTGCGTAAGGAAATAGTTGATGATGATCCCTGTGCATTTTGAAAAAAAATTTGAGGTAAAATTGGATTTGTTGAAAATTAAAAAATACGATTTTTAAAAAAAACGAACTACAAAAAAAACATTTTTTTTCGATTTCTGTCACTTTCAGAGTCATGTCTAACTAGTTAAAACTCCCTTTTTACTCATTTTAGTTAGGAACCTGGAGATTTGATCAGTGTATACACCTACCTTAAGGAAACAGACATGTCATAAACTCAGTTTCAGTCGGCTTGTAAAACTTGATTTCTAACTATTTGTAATTCTGTCTACATACACAATGAAAACAAGCCCAGTGCTTGAAATAAAGAGTAAATGTTCCGTCACTGTTAAATTTAAGCCAATAATCCTTTTGGGAACTGGTGATAAGACAAAGTTTTCCACTGGACGTAAAACATTGTGGGTAAGTGATACAAGACAGGAGCGGTGATGCTTGCTGCTGCTATAAGCCAGATAACTCTCCAGAAAGGGTGAATGTTCTGCATTTTGAAAAAAATGCTAATACAATGAAAAAACAACAAAAATCTACACAACACCGCAGCAATAAATTTGAACTAAAAACTTTAGAAAACTGTATCAGTGTTTTTGAGTCTTATCTTGAACATACATACCAAATAAAATTTGATCATGATGTTTGATACCATTGCTTTGCAGTCAAATAATGTACAATTGCCTAATTGCACTAAAAAGAAAAGGTCACCTAACCGAATTAATGGCAGACTGGTAAAAACTAAAAATCAAATTCTACAGACTTTCAACCAAACACATAGAACAGACTAAATGTGAAATACAACATCATAGTCACGGGCTGGTTCAGCCAAGAATCTGTGTCGCAGCCACTCGCGAATGGATGAGGTCATGTTTTGCAAAAGTTTTCTGAGTGGGTAAGAGCGATACAGAGCAAGTAGTACAAATGGCACACTCATCAAAACCACACTGAACTGCCTTGTTTACAATCCTAACATCTACCTCTGAATGATTTGAAATTATTGGGATCTGAATAGCCCAAACCAGAAACTTTGTGTCTACTTTAAAGCTCTCATTAGAACACAGGTAAAACAACTGACAGAATTGTTTTATTTGGAGAAACAGGGAGCAGAAGATGATTGTTAAGGCTCTTTCACACTAACTATACTCTGGTATTAGCGGAGTATTGACGTAAACTGTGACGTAACAATTGAACTGTTCATACCAAATAATATGGTTACCGTAGTAAACGAAGAAATCGCAAGGTAGCGCTGACGCACCCCATTTAACAATTTGAGAAAATTTACCTGTGTTTATTAATTTAATTAACTTAGTTCTAATTCGATTGGTGATTATTTGAGCAAAATATAGGCAAATATTAGCTATGACACTGCCTTTTAATTGTTGACTTAGCAGTGGCCCCTGGCGATAACTTCGAAAAGACAGAAGTCAACTGGTCATACTGCACTGCAGTTACATCTACCTGTTTACTGCGAGATTAACTGGCGCTATTAACTTTGAACCAAGTTAACTGTTCATACTGACTGTAACTCTCCAAAACATCAATGTGTCTACCTTAGTTTGAAAGGGCCTTGAGGGAAATAGCACTGTCATACAACTTGCATGTGTCCAGAACATGCCCTTTAAAGGAGATTCTTTCAACAGGTAGACATTTTAGGACTGGTTTTATCCACATTCTTTCAGACACAGCTTCTATTGTGAGTCCGTGATGCATATAATTAGCTGATGCTGGAAACTACTTTGCAATGGAAACACAGACCCAGGAGGTTTTCAAACCTATTCAGATATCCCAAAAGCAACAGCTACTTATAACTTCACTCTGCAACCTAGTGAATAGACCCACTCTATTGGTCACTGGCCCCCCAGTGAGACTGGACTGTGGATAGAACTAGTCCAGCTGACCAAGTGACATAATATTGGAGAAATTCAAAAGATTTTTCCAAATTGATCTCCTAATTAAAAGGTAATGTTTACAGCATGTGACTTGCCTTGTCCTCCAGTCAGAGCATAAGTTAGAGTGTTATCTAAAACTCCTAAAATATACACTGATGTTTCCTGTACGAATAGGATAATGCCGTGTGGATTATGAGAAACTGCCTTTCGTTTCACATGCAAAAAACACAAAATACACTAAACAAACTTACCCACAATATTCTCTGCATTTACCAGTCTAGTGCACTTTCCACTGCTGATACAGCTGTCAATCTCTTCAGGTTGGATAACTCTGCCATTACCATCGTGTTGCTGGTTCTCATAAGACATATCTGGCATAAATGAGAACGTCTTGAAGGTGGATATCTCACGTGACGCCCACGAGTTGCCCCGGTCATCCGGGTGATTCTCATTAGGCTGATCCAGGTACAGGTGAGTAGCATGGGACATAATCACCTGTGTGTTAAAATTGTTCTTGAAAGAAAAATGAAGAAGCATCTCTCATGTGAAATTGTGTGGCGACAACAAAAGTTTCGACCCATTCCCTGAGGGCAGTAATAATTCATATTGCATATGGTATTTAATGTCAGTCTTAACAAGAGTAGAGTAAAACTGCTTCAGTTAGTAAACAATATTGAACAATTTGTTTGGGGTAAAATTTCTTGGAATATGAACAAATATTTAGTTCACTGTTAGTATAATAATTGTACAGGCACCATCAGCAAATATATTGGGTTCATAAAAAAACCTGTTGTGAGCATTTTGTACAATTACATAAAATCTCAAGCCTTTAGGAGACAAGAAAGCAGACAAGAGAGTGCACTATTTTTTCCTTTTTACAAAACAATAAGTGAAACCCAATTGCTTTATCATTTCCAAGTTCTACATCATAGCAACCACAAGACAAGAGGAGGCAGTGTGGCATGGTTGATAAGTGCCCGCTTTCTTTACTCGAGGTCATGGGTTCAAGTCCCACCAGGTCACACTGCTAAACCCTTGAGCCAGGTTTCTAGCTCCTCAGCTCGGTTTTAACCATATATTAATAAAGTATAAAAAATATTTCCAGGTGATCAGTGCAATGGGCCCACATGCGAGGCCTGCGCACATCTGGTACGTGTATCAGACCGCCTGCAATTATATATATATAACCACAAGACAATAAGTTGCTAAATTGTGAGCATTCATGACATTAGAAGCCCCAATTTGAATAATGGAATTGATCAATTTTATCGATGCCTTTTGTACCGAAATAGCATTGTTATCCACCAAGCAGAGAACTTTTGAAAACTGGAAAAACAATAATTTCAAAACATGCATTTTTGAAATTGAAGATACTTGACTGATAATTAAACAATTAACACATTACCTTGTATCCTGCATTCGCCAGCTTGTAGGGAACGGACGCCGTACCCCAGCGGTAGATGATTTTCCATGCATTGGCGTATTTAGGGCTGGTATCTCCTTCCTTTATATTCAACAACTCTAACTCTTTACTTAAATACGCATCCTCCCATCCAGCCAGACTCAATTTATGCTTTGCTAAGATATCGGCTACGCGCGATATAAAGTAACTTTTTATGTGCTCCGCAGTTTGCACTGTGGGTTCACGTTTTCTTAGATCGGCACATGCAGGAGAATTCTGCCATACTCCTCGCGGCACTTCGTCGCCACCAATGTTGAACCGAGATAGTGGTGCCACCTTTTTATGAATGTCAATAACTTGCTCAACCAGGAGACGGATGAATCTGTATGTAGACTCTAGGCACGGATTAATGACACCATCATTGAAAAACTGAGGTGTCTCAAACTGCGACGTGTCTTCTGGGTCATTTAATCGGAAATCGCGCATCGACTCAGGTACATCTTTTTTGCTGTAACGCAACTCCATTGCTTTAATTGCTGCTCTGGCATGGCTAGGAAAGTCAAATTCGGGTATGACTTCGATGTGTCTCCTTTTGGCAAAGTGCAGAATCTCCAAATAGTCCTTGATAGTGTAGAAACCACTTCCTTGATCAGGTAACCTGGGGTGAGAACCAAGTTGCGGCAAAAGACACTTGGTTTCTGACAGGTCATGACACCTTTTGGAGCCAAGCTGTAATGAGAAGGCATCGGCACTGTTTAAAGATATGTTGTAATTATAAAGAAATGGTACAAATCAACAGCAATAGTTGTTTTAAAAAATGGACAGACAGTTGACATAACTCTGACAAACATTGATGCTCTTCACGCCAGAAATATTTGGAAATAAAATGGCACCTTTTTTCGCAATGGAACAGCACTGTAGTCAAACAATTTCCAGAAATGATTAACTGTTGTTGTACCTAGACTTTATTGCCATGACATTACTCCAAATCACTAACTGGATGAAGGTAGCCTTAGCTGCTACTGTCAGGTTTATTTTAAAGGCGAAGGCAACCTTTTTCCATGTCATTTTGAGCTAAAATAAGGTTGGTTGGTTATCCTAGACATATTTTCCACTTAATTACAGCTTTTCGTAATTTTATTAATTACTCGTCTGCTACTCCGGAAGTGACGTTTTAGGAGGCAAGCATTTCGCGCCAATTTCTTTTCNGCGCAAACTACATTGAATCCATCCAAAAACGAGAGGATAATGTCATCTCACTAATAGATGCCTATATTCCAAATTTTGTGAAATACGCTGAGGACCAGAGGTGAGCGTAAAAAACTAAAATTGCCACTAGGGGGCACATCCGTAGTCAGAGAGGTCCCAAATTTGTCCTCATCCGTCACTGCTTGATAGGAACACATCTGCCAAATGTCATCAAGATCCTGTCAGGGGTTTAGGAGATAGAGCTGTGGACGCCAGACGCCGGACACCCAGACAGAGATGACTGCAGTAAGCTACCACATATAAATATGTGGGCACATATAAATGTCTAACAATCTTGTCTAGAGATAGCTACACCACACAACAATAAGTTCTAAGCTGAAAAGTCATCTTTGTTGAGAAATTTAACAAGGAAAAAGATAAAATTTCAGTAGCTATCTTGTATCCCAAGTTGGTGAATTTTTACCAAAACAAAAAACTGGCATTTGTAATGACTGAGAATACGACAGTTGTGCCATGACTATCTCTTATCTCACTGCCTCGTAATACAGTAGCCCAGTGAAATTTTCAGTCAAATTTCTCAATAAAAAGATCAAGATCTAGAATTTTTTTAGTATTATGACAGGAAAACTAAAAATACGACACTTATGTGTTAATTATTTTTGTGCGCAATACTGAAGACTTACTGTAACCTACTGTGCTACTTACTCTGTGGCGAGTTGATACGTTTTAAAGATGGGGGGATCCAGGCGGTTGTATATCCTCCAAGAAGTCCCATTATTGCTGCTGTAGATGATTCTCATCCCAGGAAACATTGTAGTCATTCTCACCCTGCCACCATCAACACTACAACACCAGACATTTGATTCACAAAGCTAATAGGGGGCACTTCACATCAACAAAAGAACATCAGTTGCATTTAAATAGCTTAAATCTTTGTAACTATTAACCAGACAGGTGTAATTTGCTTGGACCACCTTCAGATGACAGATGATGTATTTTCATGCCTACCTATGACCTGATTCTAAGGAAGTAGTGGGTAAACCGGACCAACTGGCATCATCTGCTGGCATGCTATATCTCGTCGAGGTCAGATTGTGAACAATTACTCATCAAGTGGAGGCTCCTGATGAAACTATCATGAAGGTATTAACTCTTTACATATAAGACGAAATCTAACTAATGCAAATCCATTAGTGCAGATTTTACCTGCAAGCAGAGATCCTGGCTGTTGGCATATATGACAACATGCTTTCCATGTAACTCAACATTACTGTAGAAAGGAGCTAAGGAAATCTGTACAGTCAAATAACTGATGGGACTCAACAACCTAGTTGACCTCTTGACCCTGGACTCACACTGCTCCTGGTGGTGGGAGATAGTAGGCCACCTTCATCTTGTCAAGTCGGGGAAACTCCCTGGTGACGAGAACGTGCGAAAACCGTCGCCAGTCCTGTATAACCATCGGCTCCCTGAGATTTCTGTTTGTTACCTCCTCCCACTCCGCCTTGTGCCACGCCCTTTCCGCCACGGCGAGCAATCGTGGAAAGACCATCTCCTCCAGCTGCTGAGCAGTGCGCATGGTCTCCGTCCACACACATGCCTCCATTCCTAGTTACAAGACATGAATGCTGAGAACAGTGTAACCCAACAGTTTCTTGTGATCTTGGATATCATGGACGTACCACCACGCCAAGAATTTTTTTTGGTGAAAAAATCACTTAATTTCAAAGATATGCTCATGGGCTCAGCACACAAGTAACTAGTATATAATAAATTGTGTTTTTGAATTTCATAAGTTGGTCCCATTTTGACATGCCCTCAAGGCTTATCTTTGGCCATTGGGCTGTATGCTCGTCAAGGTTGTGCCACTCAAAAATGTTCTGCATGAGAATCATATGAGGTAACTTGTCTTAGAGAATGTTAAGGAAACAGACATGTCATAAACTCAGTTTCAGTCGGCTTGTAAAACTTAATTTCTAACTATTTGTAATACTGTCTGCATAACAGCTAACTACACAATGAAAACAAGCCCAAACAGAAAATGGAAACACAGACCCTGGAGGTTTTCAAACCTATTCAGATATCCCATAAGCAACTGCTACTTAATACCTTCACTTTGCAACCTAGTGAATAGACCCACTCTATTGGTCACTAGCCCCCCAGTGAGACTGGACTGTGGATAGAACTAGTCCAGCTGACCAAGTGATATAATATTGGAGAAATTCAAAAGATTTTTCCAAATTGATCTCCTTTAAAGGTAATATGTACAGCCTGTGACTTGCCTGGTCACCTAATCAGAGCATACATTAGTGTTATCTAAAACTCCTAAAGTCACTCTGATGTTTCCTGTAGGAATAGGATAATGCCGTGTGGATTATGAGAAACTGCCTTACGTTTTACATGCAAAAAAACACAAAATACACTAAACAAACTTACCCACAATATTCTCTGCATTTACCAGTCTAGTGCACTTCCCGCTGCTGATACAGCTGTCAATCTCTTCAGGTCGGATAACTCTGCCATTACCATCGTGTTGCTGGTTCTCATAAGACATGTCTGGCATAAATGAGAACGTCTTGAAGGTGGATATCTCGCGTGACGCCCACGAGTTGCCCCGCTCATCCGGGTGATTCTCATTAGGCTGATCCAGGTACAGGTGAGTAGCATGGGACATAATCACCTGTGTGTTAGAATTGTTCTTCAAAGAAAAACGAAGAAGCATCTCTCATGTGAAATTGGGTGGCGACAACAAAAGTTTCGAGTCATTTCCTGAGGGGAGTAATAATTCATATTACACGGTATTTAATGTCAGTCTTAACAAGAGCAGAGTGAAAGTGTTTCAGTTAGTAAACAACATTGAACGATTTGTTTGGGGTAAAATTTCTCGGAATGTGAACAAATCTTTAGTTCACTGTTAGTATGATTATATATTGTACAGGCACCATCAGCAAATATATTGGGTTCATAAAAAACCTGTTGTGAGCATTTTGTACAATTACATAGAATCTCAAGACTTTAGGAAACAAGAAAGCAGACGAGAGAGTGCACTTTTATTTTTTCCTTTTTACAAAACAATAAATGAAACCCAAGTTCTACATCATAGCAACCACAAGACAATAAGTTGCTAAATTGTGAGCATTCACGACATTAGAAGCCCCAATTTGAATAATGGAATTGATCAATTTTATCAATGCCTTTTGTACCGAAATACCATTGTTATCCACCAAGCAGAAAACTTTTGAAAACTGGAAAAACAATAATTTCAAAAAATGCATTTTTGAAATTGACGATACTTGACTGATAATTGAACAATTAACGCATTACCTTGTATCCTGCATTCGCCAGCTTGTAGGGAACAGACGCCGTACCCCAGCGATAAATGATTTTCCATGCATTGGCGTATTTAGGGCTGGTATCTCCCTTCTTTGTATTCAACAACTCTAACTCTTTACTTAAATACGCATCCTCCCATCCAGCCAGACTCAATTTATGCTTTGCTAAGATATCGGCTACGCGCGATATAAAGTAACTTTTTATGTGCTCCGCAGTTTGCATTGTGGGTTCACGTTTTCTTAGAGCGGCACATGCAGGAGAATTCTGCCAGACTCCTCGCGGCACTTCGTCGCCACCAATGTTGAAGCGAGATAGTGGTGCCACCTTTGTATGAATGTCAATAACTTGCTCAACCAGGAGACGGATGAATCTGTATGTAGACTCTAGGCACGGATTAATGACGTCATCATTGAAAAACTGAGGTGTCTCAAACTGCGACGTGTCTTCTGGGTCATTTAATCGGAAATCGCGCATCGACTCGGGTACATCTTTTTTGCTGTAACGCAACTCCATTGCTTTAATTGCTGCTCTGGCATGGCTAGGAAAGTCAAATTCGGGTATGACTTCGATGTGTCTCCTTTTGGCATAGTGCAGAATATCCAAATAGTCCTTGACAGTGTAGAAACCACTTCCTTGATCAGGTAACCTGGGGTGAGAACCAAGTTGCGGCAAAAGACACTTGGTTTCTGACAGGTCATGACACCTTTTGGAGCCAAGCTGTAATGAGAAGGCATCGGCACTGTTAAAAGATAGTAATAGTTGTTTTAAAAAATGGACAGACAGTTGACATAAGTTTGCCAAACACTGATGCTCTTCACGCCAGAAATATTTGGGAATAAAATGGCACCTTTTTTCGCAATGGAACAGCACTGTAGTCAAACAATTTCCAGAAATGATTTACTGTTGTTGTACCTAGACTTTATTGCCATGACATTACTCCAAATCACTAACTGGATGAAGGTAGCCTTAGCCGCTACTGTCAGGTTTATTTTAATGATTTCAAGTTGTTGCTAACAAGATCATATTACCAAGTCACTTTGCAAGATGAAAGGATATGCCTCGCAATAGTGTTTGCTCACAAGTTTGTTAACACAGTGTTGTAAATATACTGTGTTTCAGAAACCCCAGTGACAATTCAAACAATTTTCAAACCTGTTATTTTGTAACTCATGTACGCCCGGATTAATGTTTGGTTTCGGGACTTGCAATTTGGTTACTTTTCATTGTCTCTGAGTCTCAAATGAAGTCGTGCTGATGTTTTGGGTGTTCACCACGTGTATGCCATGTACTGTATTCTGGCAACTGATTCGCACTATGTAGTGAAGGGAAGAATTTGCTAAATAGAGGTTACTGCAGAGCATATACTGCAGACAGAGGCTAATCAATCAAGTCCTTCTTGTGGTCTTTTGTCCGGCACCACCACTAGCAGGCCAATTATCTACCAGTCTGTTCAAAGGGTTACTAAAGCCACGTGAAACTATTTTCATCAATGGGTAACAGAGAACTGAAACCTAATTCACCTATTTCAGATATCTTTTATCTGGTTTTAACCTAAAATAACCAGGATATCAATTTCAGTGACTAAGCAGACCTTAACATTCTCTGGGTACGTCCCTTTAGAGGCAATTTTCTCCGCCGGGCAAAAAATATCACAAAAGTTCATACATTCACTGAAAGCTACTGAGACCTAACAATTGCTGTATTAATTACTTTCCAAGAATCAGTGAGTTCTCTGATTGTACGTCCTTTACAGATGGAATTGGCCAATTTAAAAAATCAGCTATTTCAAAATTTACTTTATCTAGTGCCTTGAAGTCATCGCTAACGCACTGTCTTGCTCCACAAAAAGACATGCGATCAGCATTCCTGATAAACAGGCATCTTGATGACAGATGTTTCTAAACAAAGATATATTGACAATGTACAAGGTGAGGTACAAGGCTTAGTCCCAAATGGTTCACACACTGATTACACTATGGAATTTCTACTCTTACCTCAGTCAACTCTGGTAAGCCTGGAATCTCCAGTCTCCATGCCTCATCGTCAGATAAATGGAGGTGGAGCTTATTCAGTTTATACATTGACATCACATCAATCAACTTAAGCACCTCCTCCTTTGGCTGGAAATTGCGCACCACATCCAACATGAACCCACGGTGTCCAAAGCGAGGCTGGTCACGGATCTTAGCTTCTACAACCTAAACAAAAGCCCACTGCAATATTTCATCAAGAAAACATTTAATCATAGAAGCAAGACTCTACTAAATATTGGTTGGAAAACCATAAACAGCAGTTAATGTTGAATTCTGAACAGATTCACTTTGGGGTTTCAAACATTACTACACTCATGCAACCTTGATTATTTGCAGAATCAGCTGGCTATTCAGGTCACACACATTTTGCACACGCACCATTTCCAAATCCTTAAAATTTTAGGGTTGGCCAACCCCAGTAAACTCTGAAGCATTATCTTGAGCCTCGGATGGTTTCAGTATTCTAGTTGGCAATGGAAATAGAATTGTATTGGGAGAAAGTTTATGACGATACCAATCTTCTCAGAGCAAATAGCCAATTCATTCTCGCCACATAAACTGCCAGGGGCAAATGCAGTACTAAGCAGCATCACCATATAGTAAAATAAAACAAACACATCAAATGCATTGGCATGGGTTTGAAAAAGATTTACAATTTAAAGAAACACGATGTACACCATGCATGTGCATATTTTGACCCTACGCTCTTTCTTTTTGACGTTCACATTTCACACATAGTAGCATTATGCTTAAACTTCATTACAGTAGTCAATCCTTTATATGCACAAAAATAGATGTTTTATAAATTTCTTTAACATTTTTAGTACTTTTCAATCATGAACTGAAAAATTTCATTAGTGTCAGTAACGCAATAATATTAAAAGTTTTCCACTGCTCTCACTAATAACACAAGTCCTCACTTACACACATGTACGGCTCATGGATCTGATCAACTCAATTCACCAGCTCACAAACGTGTCCACCGACCGACAAATACTGTCAGTGCCAGTCTCATAAAACGCAACTTAAGCATCTGAAACAATTGCTCCCAAACCCACGTACGTAGTACCATATCGGTCGTTCAGTGAGTCGTGTTCAGTAGTCAGAGAGCCGGCCAAGTTTGTGAGTCGGGAATAGGCTGTTGAACTGTATTACTTTATAAGTGAGGAACTATGTGGCAGCCATGTTGTTTGAATCGTACGACACATAGACACACGTGCCTAACTCGATCCAGATGCAGGCAGTTCTCCGTAAAGGCGCATACTTCTATTAAAGTAAAACAATCTAGAAAACTATCAAACACTTGACCATGATTCGATGTAGTTATACCCTTACTAAACCTGTGGTTGTTTGATAACAACCCAATGAATGCACTCATTGAAACCTATTACCAAATTAAATGAACTGGTTTTAAATCAAACCATGCCACGTAGCTTTAAATCAAAACATGCCATGTACCTTTGAGTCTTTGTCCATAAGACTCAGTAAACTCTGTATAGCCCAAAATACGCCTGTAGTGGTTTTTCCAATAATAGAGACACAACTAGTCAATGCATCCACATCCAGGAAGTAAGACTCCGGAGCTTTAGGGTCCACCTTTCCGTACGTCTTCCCGTCCCACAGAGCGACAGAGATGAAGTTGTGCTCTGGTTGGCTATTACTGACATCCAGTGACAGTTTCTCTAAAATTGTTGTAGGCAATCTACGAATCTCGACTTACTTGAAATGGCTTTTAACTTTGATCAAATTGTTATTTTGTACTCCAACTTCACAAGGTCCACATCAAACTTTTAGTAGGGTGCACAAGCACCTCAAGGCTTTGATTTTATTAATTTATTTCATCTATTTATTATTGTAATATTTACAATGAGGATAGCCCCGTCAGTTCACACTGCTTCCATGGGGGCCCTCAGTAAAAACATACTAAAGCAGTATGACAAACAAACATATGAATTACAAAATGAAAGACAAGATTTAAATAACCAATGATGAATAAGAAACTTAACCATGGAAAGACAGATGAAACAAAATAAATAATAAAAAAATTATAAAAAATAATAAATGGAAGATAGTAAAAGTAAGACAACATGATTAAATAAACAATACAGTAAGACATATCACACGTGCCGCACACGCACACACACACACACACACACACACACAGTCTGGTCTGGGGATATTGAATGATTTATGCATGTGATGATGTGCCACACAGAGGTGATAAGGTCAAGCTGGAGTCGCAAACTTCAAACAGGAACACATCAAGAATAAGAGTTGATAAATCTGCCATATGATGCAATAAGTGAACTGCATTTGGTCCACAGTATTCATCAAGTGTATTTAGGAACACACGTTGAAAGCCAAAACAAAGAGTTCCAAATCAATATACGAACCAAAACTTTGCCATAAAGGTGACGCATGTGGCTTTTATTTACAGATCTGACCAATGTACAGTACACGCTATTAGTAATTAGTCAAGACAAAATGACCTGGAACTCCCTGTTATGACGGCTACGCACATTAGGGGAATTCCCCACTATGACAGCAACGTGCATGTGGCATTAAAACAATCGGAGTAGCTGGAATGAACTGTGTACAGTATACCAGGTAAATAAATGATGCTAATCTTGAAACAACAAAAGATATCCGACCTGCCAGGTATTTTATCTCCGACTGCAGAGCATCATCGGAGGAGACAATGACCCACTTAGAGGGGTCAATGACGATCTCTCCAGGATTGACGACCATTTGCTGTGGTGACGGCACAATGTTCAGCTGTAGCTTTTCATTGTCACGAGCGTAAAATTGGTTATTCCTGTCGTGGCGACGCAGTACTGTCACAGGTTCATAGATTTCCGCTTGGTGGATCTTATACTTCAGACGTGTATCGAAAGAGCCTACGAAATCAAGCGACTCCCCTTCCGTATTCGCAATAACAACAGGGTCATAGCCATCTGCTGCTACATACCAGTTGGGGAAGATGTCCATTTTTGATATACATGTCTTCCCACTCATTATCGTAATGGTGTCTGTTGTATGAGAAGTCAGCCTAAATCCTTCAGGGAACAGTAAAGAGTTAAGCGTCCCTTCAATGTGTTCGACTAGAGGTCTATTCTTAGTGTATCGAGTCACTTTCAAAGTCTTCAACATGTGTTGAAAGTATAACGACCACTTCAACTCCTTCACATCAATGGTGCTACGGCCCCTATTGGTGAGACGGATAACAGCCACGTTGTTTCCGAACTCCGTGTTCTCCACAACTTCAAACTGTACATGCAGATTTTCAGCCAGATCGTAGAGAATTTGCTGATTTGGACTTACACCTGACAAAAGAATGAAAAGTGACAACTGTTTAATATCTATTTTGCACATTTTATAAACAAGAACAGCAATATGCAATTATGATTGAATAAGTCCCAAACAAGTTAAATGCTCTATTCAAACAAGTCACTGCTTACCCTGTGTATGTGATGGCCATTTGGTTCTAATTTCATAAAATCACAAATTACTAACTGTAATGTGCTTTTCTGTTTCTCAGTCAAGCTTTGCATGAATAAATTAACAGAAGGCCCGTCACTACACACAAGCAGTCCTTATCTTATGTTTTTGCTAAGCTGAGCTGAATATCCTAAAAGTAATTTAATGACTTATATCACACAGTAGTACAAAATTCAGAGAAATACGAAATGATTACAGAATCAAACCAAAAACTTTTTTGTCAGAAAAAAGTAAGAATATGACAATAAACAACTTTAAGTAAAACAACATCAGACTGATTCAGAAGTTTATTAATTTTATATAGAAGCCAAGACAAATGTCCAAACTTTTGAACATCATGTCTCAGAAATGGGGCATCGTATTCATATGAAACTTTCAGATCATGTGTTCTCCAAAACACTGGAAGGGATTATCTTTAAAATGTTCCACTTTTGGATTAGGGACTACGAAATAAGTAGCACGATTTTCAAGAAAAAGATCTAAATTTGGATAAAATGAAAACAAAATAGTTTAAAAAACCGTAACAGTCTATTTGAAAACTAACCTATTGAAATTTGATATCAAATAAAATTCAGTCACATTATCAAGACCGTTGTTTGACTTCAAATTAATGCACCTTTCTGTTTTGCATATAGGTTTTACTAAAAAGACACGGTCACCTGACTTAAGTAATGCCGGATTGGTAAAAACTAAGGTAAAAAATCAAATTATACATGCTTTGTACTTTCAGAAAATATACTTTTACGGACTTAAAATCTATAGTTCTTGGCTAAATATATATTCTGACCAAAGTGCTCAACAATTAGTTTTCAAAAATAAGTTGAAAAAAAACTGCCTGGGGTGTATACCCAAAAGCAAAGCAGATTTAGAAAAATATCAATTGATTAAACATAAGCTGAATACATTCATTTTGCGACGAGAAGAAATTAGCGTATTTTGGAAGCTTTAAGACTTAAAATGCTGTTCCCGGACCCATTACGCACAATCATGTAATGTCTCTGCCGCCCAAAAGACAGCATCCATGTCAGGATTGCCAACCTTCCTTTGAGATCCCCACAGTCAGCATATACATTCAATTCTTACCTCATGAACCACAACCCAGTTCTTAGTAACACTTTTCTTTCAAACAATAATGACTCCCTGCCGCTTCTTCCACAATCTCAGTTCCACTTACACCACTAGAGGGGGCTTATTTGTGAACAAAACCGAGATTGAGGCATTAAAATAAAATTTAGTAAGTCAGACATAATTTTATAAAATACTCTTGAAAATAGTGTCTAACAGCAAATCGTTGTCATATATAGTTAATATTAGGCTGGCATAGGGTTTCTCGAGCACGTGAGATTTCACTTGCGAGGACACTTAGTACTAATTCTGTAATTACGTGACCCAAATGAGTCCCATGTAAAACGTTGAGACTTTCAGGTACTAGGATTACTTAATTTTTGGAATGTAGTAACAGCGTAATTTGGAGATACTAGAAAGTTACAACATGCATTCTGTAGCAACAGTGTACCCATATTCAACACTTTTTACCATGTTTACATGTCCAGGTACATTCTGAGGTAGTTCTGGTAAGGCTTAGTAATGAAACATAATTATTTTCCTGGGCTTTTGAATGGTGTCACCGAAAAATCACTCAGACTAAAATTTTACAAGCGATAGAAGACAACTCACTAGCTCACACAAGTTTGCACCCGTGATGGACACCACACAATTTAACATTTCCGAATGCACAGCTCTAGAAGTCGTAGTCATTTCCTGGCGAGTAGTAATTTAATTAAATCAGAGTTAGGAACTTTCAGTACTATTCAAATCTACTTTCTGCTTCAAATTTACAATTTTTTTTCAAAAATTTGCCAGTTGTCTGCTTCAACTTGTCATTAGCCGCATTAAAAAAAGCAAGATTTTGCAGACAAGGTGGCATATGTGCAGTGCTGTTTGTATCTGAGACTTGAACAGAATTTATTGTAACGAGTAAGACTGTTAAATGCTTGACAGTGTTTATTATTTTGACTGTATTTATGTACAAATTATTATCATGCGGTGGTACACGAGAAAGGCCTCTTATTTCTAGACAATGAATTCCTCTTACACTCTGTTCAAAGATGAGAAGAGATTTTAGTGAAAGTGAACTGTCGTAGATGAGAAAAGAACTACAGCCTGGAAGTAAAAACAACATTTAACGATGCTGTTAATGAGAATGACTGTGCGGCCCGTCAGGGACGAAGATTGGAGTTCTGCATACTGGCAGCAGTATGAAGCATTCGGATTGGAATAACTGTTTTACATCTAACAACTATACAATGACTCAACCAAGTCAGCATCTCCCACCAAAACATGGCCACTCAGTTCCTTGTCAAGTGACATACCATGTTTCCTCTGTGTTTATCACAGCATTAATACAACTGCTCCTCAGTATCTCACCCATCTCGTGCCACTTCAATGTGCAATTCGCATTTATTACTTAGATCTGCAAATTGCTCTTCTATTTTCTCTGAGGGAGAATACGACACACAGCCTTCGGCTCAACCTAAACAGTTTTGTGGATTCCACTACATACAGATTGGTTCCAACAATTGCTGCACTTAATGTCCGTCATTAAAACGAAATCTTCCACAAGTGAAAGTGGAGGTAATTTTATTGTTAGTAGTAAAAACTTTTTACCAGAAAAATTTGGCATTTTATTTAAACTTTTCCCGGCCCATGAAATAGTATTATTGTCGAACTGAAAACAAAGTTTAATGTCACGTTATGGCACCTAGGAAGCTCCTAATAGTTTTTTTATTTTGTGAATTATCTAGCAAGGTAAATTGTTGAATTTCTGCAAAGTGCATTGAGCAATACCAATCATCATATTTCAAGACGAAATGTGTTATTTTGTTGCATCTAAACCAATTTAGACGTTAATATCATTTCTAAATATACCGTATTCGCCGTAATAACCGCCCAGGGCGCTTAGAAAAGTTCGGTTCAGGGGGGACGCTTATTATAACCCAAGGCGGTTGAAACCCGGTCTCCGAAACGGGTGAAATCGGAAGCTAAGATTCATCAAATTTATGCTCTGTGACATATATGTAACCTATGAAAGACTTTCAACAAAACTGAGGTGCATTGCTATCAAACTTTGCTGCTAAATTACGATCATTTTATAGAAAATTGTGCTGAAATCCTCGGGCGAAAACTCGCCAACTGACTGCTTCGAAATCGCCGTCTTCGATATGGCGACTTCAATGCTTGAATAAAAATGGTTTCGATAAAGTACCTGAAATCTCATTAAGTTTTATAAGTAGCGTCTCTAAGGTTTTTAAGTTCCCGTGGAGTCTGGATTAACGGCAGGTTTAAGTATAAATCTGTGCAACATCGTGCCATCTACATGTATGATCGGCAACACGGCAAACACACATGTTGTTGTCACGTGACATTTGCTTTGAAGTTCGTCTGCAAGTAAGCGAGCGCGTGCGTGTCACCAGAGTTCATTTGCCAAAGCAGAGACCGTCTTTCAGCCAGAGCCACGCAAGCTAACCAGCTAGATGTGTCTAAAGAAATTTGCACAAGCAGTAGGCCTAAACCAGAGCGTGTTTCATTCAGCACTTGCCGATCTCGTGCTAAAATCTTTAGACATTTGTGTCGGCAAGGCCCATATAAGTCGCCGTGTAGCTGAATGCATACGTAACTATCTGACAGTTATTTTTCGGTGTAAGGGTGTGTAAGCATTCACGTCAGTAGTCATTTTATCGGATATTCGGCTTAATAACACCAATTATGGTTAATCCAACAATCCATCTTAAAAATAACGCAAACATGTTTATAGTATTAGAAATTGTCGGAAATTAGTTCCAATATTCATTTCTTATCGATGCTATGCTACCCTCTTCATGAATGGATAGTTCCCAACTAATGTCTTTGATGACAGGTTATGTAGCGCGCGCTTCCTGGCCACGTGCGTTTAACACCGAGTTATTTTTATTCATGAGACAGTCGATATGTCTACTGAAAGGTCAGACCATGGGACACGGTCGTCGCGAGAGCGTAGCAACGCTGCTGCGTTCTTTTTGAAGCGCTGCGTTACTTTGTCACGGCTAAATGCAAACGTAGCAGTGCCGCTGGTGGTCTAGAAGACCCGTGTAAATTTTTTTTGATAAATTGAAGACGTTACTGTAGCCGAGTTTTAGGACTGTAGGTATGTCAATGTTCGCATGTACACGTTCATGGACTGGGCGCTTATTTCAGCAAAGTCTGAAAACGCGTGGGGGGGCGCTTATAGGGGCATGGGCGGTTATTACGGCGAATACGGTAGTCTATATATACACAAACCTCTAGCCTTCGTACGATATTTTGGTCGGTTACTTCTCCGGCCATCTTCATGTGTCAACAGCTTTCTTAGAAGAATAAGCTTGGGTGCATGGTAGAATCATGATGGAACACCCGTGCTTGGAGAAGTAACTGACCAGAACGTTGTGCCAATTGATGTAAATAGGCTAGAGGTTGGTATAAATAGACCAATCAGTTTTGAGAAATGGGGTTGCCACATCACCTCAAAGTGGTTCTAGGATAACAATTTAGATGTTGTCCAGTTTATTTTGAAAGCTAATTGTACCCCTGCTTACAACCAGCAACAGCTCCAAGTTGACTAAATACTATAACTGGTACTTACGATGTCCCATCATAGGTAGTTTGGCTTCCTGCGGTTGATTTCCAAGTGCTCCAATTTTACCAAGTGTCTCGTGTGCACGCCCTGAATCACTGGGGAATAGCCATGCAGTGGAGAACCACAGAAAGACACCAGCAACGATGGCTCCAACGAGGAGGTTCCTAACAAGCAGTCGCCGTCCACACACAGAAATGTACCTCCTCATTATGGAAGTGTTACAGCTCTTCATGTAGTTTGGTTTCTAAAATAAATAATAATAAAATATTGGTGGAGCTAGAAACCAAATTTCAATAAAAAATAACTAACTTTTAAATTGATCAAGGCGACTTACTGCGGCACTATCACTAAGAATTGCTTGTTTCTTAGTCAGGTTTGAGGTGATTTCTGTGCTTTAGAAATACTGATTGTCCACTACAAGCCAATTTCATGAGACCAGTCTCAAATAATAACACATTGTCAGCTCTTCTCAAGCTTAAAATCTCCTCCAATCTGAGAAAGGAACATACTGATATCAGTTTTACAAATATAAGGTGAATGGTCTAAATCAAAACTTATAGATTCATGTTTTCTGACAGAAGGTGACTTTCAGCGGCAGTTTCCTGACACGTGCAAAACACAAGGCCAACGTATTCTTTACACAACTTAGTGGAACACAGAAGGATGAAAGTACCAGTTTAATGTTACACTTTGGCCAAGCAACCAACAAAACATTTACTTACATGCAAGCAAGGTTGATATGCAAAAATGAAAAAACAAAATAACATTTGAGTGTGTGTTGTAATTTTTTCAGGTGAAGTTCAAAGATAACGATACATACAAAAATAAACAAAGATGAAGATGAAATATAGATATGATGAAATGTTAACTGACACTTCTATGAATATAAATTCCGTATTATTATAAAGTTCCTTTATACCTGGCTTTTACACTCTGTAAATAGTTAATGAATTAAGAGACCAGACGGCATTTCCAACTGCGTTCAGTCCTTTCCGGATGGATGACAACTGAAATTCGATAGACAACATATTAGAGCAGGGCAAATATATTGATACTACTGCTACATCTTTCCATATCATTGAAACAAATGATAAATAATTCAGAACCATCTACACCATGCTGCAATACTTCATTTTAGTAAAATACCACCAATATAAGTACACAATATGGTGGACAGGCGAAATTTTATTTTCTCAACTTTTCACAAATGATGCCGAAATATTGCTTTGTCGATCTGTACCATAGCCACCAACACACAATATTTTAAAAAATCATGGACATTCAAAACAATGTTAGAGGTCTTTGGAAACTATTTTTGTCGGAAATTGGCGAGACAAAATATCTTCAATATAATTTCCACTCAAGAGGGAGTGCAATTTTCAAAATGTATCCAGTCTATGGTTAAGCCCTACTGCACTCTTTCCACCATCATACACACTCGTACACTGTACATATACAGCACACATAAGACAAATTTAGACAAAAAATGATTTTCCCACGATGGCTAATTCTGTTTACAGCAAAAATGACTGGTAACTGTTGTTATGGCAGAAAAATTGTAATTACATAATTAATTAGAAACCTTACTTAATTATGTTCTCGTTAATGCTCCTTCACCATCAGTCATCTCAAGGTAGGCTACTTATGATGATGAATTGTGCACCCATCCAGCTGTCACCACGGGGAATTTCAAGTCATTTTGTCTGAATTAGTTTGCTGTGTACTGTTTGCTTCAAAAAGGCCTTATGTACTATGGAGTTAGAATGTTCAGTGAACTAACATTTTTTCACATAACTATGCAAATTTTAGTCCCAATGTTAAAGGCGAATTTAACCGGTCTAAATTAAAGATGGTAATTAAAGTTAGAATAGTCTAAACGATTGGATTAGCGAGCTAGGTGACCTAAGCACAGAGCGAAATGTTAAGATTGGCTTACTTCCTTGACGGTCCTTAATTGTTTGAGATCCAATTGCAAGTGGTCAACCTCTGAGTTTTTGGTTTGATTACAGTTCAGGACATTATTCGCAACAAATATTGACAATCTTTAATTCACCAAACAATAACTGATGATTCATTCACATATTCTTCCGAATCCATGACACAAGTTCCGGCAAATGAGAAAATGGGTGATTGTGGAACTATAGGGTAAATCTTGTCCTTTCTATAAAAAATACCCATAAATCATTGACCCAGATATAGATACAAATTGTACTTAGCTTTTTTCAGTATATACACTATGCAAAACCATATGGCTCACCCAACAATAACAGGAATCTCAGACCAGTTTAAGGGATACCACCTGTCAGCTGTAGAGATCACCACATGAGGGACAACCTTACACATGCTAACAATTGTATGATGACACTTGGCTTGCCTCAGTCAATACATCTGCTGCCCCCTGGTTTGGAAATTGACTCATTTAAGTAGCATACAAAACACAATTAACGAGGAGCATTATAACGTGGCAGTTTTAGATTGTAAAAGTCTTAGTTCTCATCCGATTTTCAAAATTAAAAACCTGTCCGCGAGTGTACATACATTTAACGAACTATTCAAACATGCTATATAAAAGCTTCAAAAGTAATGTAACTTTAAAAATACTATTGTCACCCCTAATGTATTATGATGGGTCTCATATACCCAGAGAACTTATTGAGTAGCCAATGTAATTAACTACAACAGCATGGTGTCTAAATTTGATCAATGGGTAGGGAGAACAGCATTTTTCAAAAATTTTAGAAAATGTGCATGTAACATACATCATTAGAAAGCTCTTTTCGAGAATAAAATAATGATAGTAAAACTTTTTAAATTGGACTAATGGTTCCGGAGAAAATGTCATTTTCGTGTCAAAATTTTTGGTAAAAATTCTGTCAAATCGAATCTACGAGTTCAAAATATTATTATTTCAAAACTAAGAAACGTAAATAGACATGTATTACATCATTTTAAAGAACTTTTTATGATGAATAATTTGCCAAAAAAACATTTTGATTAGATGTTCCTGTGCGAAGATATTGACCTTAAAGTCAACACAGCCGACAAAGAGAAGTCACTAAGTACAATTTTGCGATTTAGAATTTTCATAAAATAACAATTACTCCAGGAAAAAAACAAATAAGGTATCATTTTAAAGATTTTTCATCAGGAAAGTTGAAACTTGATAAATGATTGAGCAAATTACTGATATTATTTGTGATATTATTTTTAACAATCATGCTGTTTGCAACCGATTTAACTTTCTTATTTGTCAAAATCAATCACATTAAATAAAAATTAAAGATAAAAATCATTTCAAAAATGTATTGATGACAAGTATGATAAATAGAACATTATAATACAAGCTTCTGAAAGACATATAATAAATAAACTTTTACATAAACTTTCCACAACAATGTAATAAAATGAACACCCTGTCATGAACCATCCAGGAATGTTCATGCTATAAAACCAACAACTGCAATATTCATAATCCTAAAATTGTCTCAAGTGATATGAACACAAAAAAGAATCTATGATGGACAGATAAAGAAAGTTCTCAAGGCATCCTCAAGGAAGGAGGGGCCAAACCCTTTCAGTGACAATTGACAGTGGAGTACCTTCCAGTAAACAGACGCTCAGTGGAGTTCCTTACACAGACTTGTGGTATCATCAAGGAAAGGGTCAAACCCTTTCACTGACTACTGTACGTCAGCAGGGTACCTTAGAGACTTGTGGCATCCTCAAGGAAAGGGAGCCAAACCCTTTCACTGACCAATTCAGTGGAGTACCTTACACAGACTTGTGGTGTCCTTCAGGAAGGGGGGGGGGGACAACCCTTTCTGACTATTGTAAGTCATTGGAGTATCTATGTGCAACATTGAGTTATTCCAGCACTTTGAAGTCCCTCTGACCAAAGTCATCAATCAGCCGAAAGGAGTAGATAGCCTCATCTTCATCGTAATGGATATTAAGCCAAGACAGATATCCAAGGACCTGAAAGAATACTATAATTCATAATTATTTGAACAGTGTTATGCGAAAATGTTACCCTACTTTGAAATTATGCACATCATTTTAACAAAGGTGACATAATAAAGTACTATTAAACTACAAGGTTGTGAAAAGAAAAAAGAAATAGCTAGATAGGTCATGTCAGTATTTGTCTGACAGTGTCTTAAGAAGTGTTGTTGGTATATGGTACTTCTTCGCGGACTCCTCAACAGCATCAGGAGCTGAAAAGCACCGCCTGATAGGTGGAGGGGAGAACCAAAGTGAAGGAGGCTTTGACCGTGTGTCCACAAGATCATGTCCAACTGAATAACTGATAAAATGCTAGTAGAATCAGTAGAAGCAGGAAAGTAGAAGGATCTGGACCAAGAGCTAGAAGCAGAGTCTGGTGAGAAAGAAATGCGAGACATGATGATGATAGAAACTGAAAAATAGGAGTGAAATTAAAAGAACAAAAATAATGAAGAAAATAACAACTGGTTTGGTCCACAGTAACTTCCAACAAAGCTTACCTGGAGGATATAGATCAGGGTGAGATTTATAAACAATCTAGGCAAACCTCACTTGTTCTGTTAAAAAAACTATATATACTGTCCAGTGGTCAGAAAAAAGTTTATCGAAAGCATGTATATGTTTCATAGTAGTGGACCACAAAGTCTTGGAAACACAGGACTGCAGTAGAACTGTACACTTGTAATATTTGTTCAATCTAAAATTAAAATATTTTCATTTCCTATCTTGACATATCCTGAATAAAATGTCATGACCAACAAGGCAAGATGGGTGAGGACCTCTCTGGCAACAAGCCAACCCAAGTCTATCAGCGGCTTGACCAACAAAAATGAGTAGCGAAATAGAAAAAAAATAAATATAAGAATCATTGTTCTCACTACGAGAAATGGCTGTTTAGTTTTCATTTACATTGAGTTTTCATCAGAAAAAGTTGAAGTGCTTCAGTATTGTAAACCAAACATTCAACGCGATTCACAGGACCACCCCTAGCGGCAGTACTCGGAACTACGAAGTGAGTCAGAAATTCGCCTGATTGTCAGAAATTGACGAAATGTTCGTTTTAGAACAAGTGTTTGAAATAGTTCATTTATGAACCCTTTAGTGCGGAATACAGTTCATTACATTCGCAAATTATGCTATATACCAATAAATTCAGATCGAAGTTGAAGGTCGCGGGAACAGGCAACTTTTTCAACTTTTAAGTGCAGGAAAGTGAAAACTACTTACATAATCGTGTTCGCAAGGCTCCTTTTTGTTCTTTCACGAAGTTTCACATAAAAATTCGCGAGTTTAGTCTTCTCCTGGGTTGAAAAACAAATAGTAGTCATTTTTACCGGCAGCCATTTTGGTCTGAAAAATCGGTCACGTCCCTGCAAAAAACTCATGCAAAGTATTATTAAACGAATTTTGCGACAGAAAAAGATTATCAGATAAGTAAAACAATATATTATTTCATACTTTGCAATAATTTTTATTCACATTTATTACATTTTTGAGTTATTTTTTGCCGATTGTAGTGAGCGAATTTAACACAGTGACAGATACGCGAAGAGATTCGCTGAAGAACGCTGTCCTCGCTACAATGGGACAGATTCTGAGATGTATGACCTGCAAAACCAGTCAATTAAGCTGCCCAATCTTGACCAGTAAGGATGTCAACAAAGGATTCTTTTGATGCATAACCTGTCTCATTATGACTGGTATTTCACACTGTATGATGTGTTACAAAGCAGCAGTGAATCTAGTTTGCTGGGTTTTTAAACATGTGGTGAATGAGAGAAGTCTACAAGTTAGCTGCTGTTAAGAGTGCCTGTGCCTGCGGACAAACACATGGGCAGCGCACCATAGGGGGCTAGGGGGGGGGGGGGGGGNACGGTCTATAGGCGGTGCACCACAGGGGGGAGGGGAGGCTGAGGGGGCTTTAGCCCCCCACTTTTTTCAGTGCTGTGCCACCCATGAAACAGTGGCAGCACCAAACTCAGTTGGCCTACAAGTTACACAGATCACCAGACACCACTTCACTTGTCAGTCACACTCAGTCACAAGGTCAGTGCAAGCGAGCTAACGTGCAGCAATACATCGAATATAATACCACGAAAATCCCACTCACCGCTTTCACTATCTGTGACGCAATACGCAAAATTCTTCTGCCTGGCTAAAACGCTTACAAGTAAAATATTCTCGCTAACTTGTTTCATCAATCGCGTGCCAGTGCATTGTACCAGATACGTGCGATACGTAGGCCTACCCTACTTTTCCAACCTCGTCCCCAAGCCTCAAGGTGACGCTGCTCGGTTAATTCATCAAATCACACTTATAGACGAGAAAAAACGAGAACATTCTTATTTTGGTCGGACATTGAAAAAAATCGATTTACTGATTTGAGTGATTATTATCTAGTAAGAAGGCTGATTATGTAGCCAGTTTTGTAGATTAAGCACCGTATGTGTTCACGTTTATATCTGTCTGATTAAATTTACAATTTTAAAGAAGGAAGACCGTCGGATTCACTACTAGTCCCCTCCTATTTCTGACCAGCTGACTGTGTACATGTTGCCTGGCTGCAGATGCGGGCACCAGAAATCTGCTTGTTATGAATTTACACTGCCGTTATCATGTGAATCAAGATAAAGGTAGGTAGTTTATTGAAGAAAGATGATGGACCTGAAGTATAGTGGTTCCAAGCAAATGGTTCGTTTTTAATTTCGCCGGATTAAACTAGTAAAAGAAAATACAAGCAACGAAGCAGTTCGTAGCTTTTTTGCAGCCCATGTTGTGCAGCTAACTACAAAGATTAGTAGCACGTACAGTAAGCTAAGTTCATTGCTAGTCTGTTCAATTTCGCATCTTGGGCTCTCAAATAACTGCACGTGTTGATATATATAATTTTGAGTTGTGTGAAAATTGGCCGAATGGTTTGGACTCCATGCAGAGTCCAGGCTCAGGTTTAGCGAGGGGTTGCATGCTGCTTTGATTCCAACTGTGAACTGAATCAAGAAAAAGTACATATCATGACTTGTTTTCTGAGCCAGTTTTCTCCACTGAATAACGGGCATCAACTGGTTCACAAAATGCGGGCACATTGTTTCAGACTATTGGCACTTACAGTGTGGCTGATCCGTACTGAAAAACTCCAGCATTGCTTTTCATTTGCCTTAATATAAGAAAGACTAGTTTCTAGGCACTCTGCTAACAACTGAGTTATAAGGCATCATCTCTGTTTGACTTAAATGAATAGATTTTGCTGCATTGTACTAGTCCATTAATCCATGGCTTGAATTTGATTTAAAACGCTATTGTTTGATTATCAAAACTTGTCTCTAAATGTGACTTGTTTAAACAACTGTTATTAAATTGCCATGGCGATATCAAAGCCCGTTATCTTATCCTGTTTCATAGTTAAGAATAGTCACAAACTTAATCTTTGTCAGTGAAGCTGTGCGAAGGCTTCTGTGTATGTGACATTGTTTGCTATGGTTAAACTAGAATTGAATTTTGTGAGGCGACCTGCTGTGAAGAGACTTGCTAAATCAAAGGTATGTGTCTTTCAGTTGACAGTTGTACACCAACATGAGTGACCTCGATATTGAGGCGTACATAGCAGCCCAAAAGGAGAAGTTAATTAGAGAGCGACAACTCATTCAAAATGCTCCTGTCCAGCAGAAGGTTTGTACATTATCAACTTGCAGGGCTCAACATTAACAGTTGCCTGATTGCCCGTGTACATGTAGATTTTGCGTCGGGCAAGTGGAATTTGAAAAGTACCTGCCCGATGGGCAAGTTAAAAAGCTGGCCGCATAGGCAAGTAGATCCTAAGATTGTCTGCTCGACATTTGCTCCAAAGTAACGAACCCCGACACAAACCTAAATACTGTCGAAAAACCCCCGGTGGCCGACAATGAAACTCCCGTCTTTGAATGAGCACTGTAAGGAAAATTGAACGAGTGTGATGCTGCATGCTCACATGACGCCCGCTGTCAAATCCTTTCGATTCTCTGAATGAGCCCTGCAGTTTATGAATAAGTTGTCACGTGATACTACTGATCGTCTGCACTCTGGCAAAATGTCCAAACCGCTTCCTTGGATCAGTTGCTAAAAATGACCTCAGGAAGAATCAAAGCAACAATATGAAAAGAAAAGGGTGCAGGGGTGGGTTCCATCATGTGAAATTAGATTTCCTGGACTGCGAGACAGGGATGATGTGTGAAGTAGGCTACTGCGTTCGTCGGCGTATGTAAGTCTAAAGTCATACAGATAAGTGCTAAAGCTAAAAAGTGAATGACTGACCACATATTTTCTACACTACACAGCAGTTTTACAGGCCTGGTTGTATTCGGGGGGCATTCCAAAGGAAAAACTTATGAATTCCCGGCTGCCGGTGGCGACTCCAAAAGAAGAGGAAGGGTGACTTTTTCGCAGTCTATTTATTTTTCAAAAATGTAATTATTTATATTGAAAATAAAAGTATATGTGGCATTATTATACCGGTATGTTAAAATTTGATTTTAAACTAATACAAGGTACTGTTGACCAAAACCGTGCAAGATTTTTACGGATAGCAAATTCAAATTCAGGTTAGCGTATAAACTATGAATTCACAGAAGTGTCTAAAGTTCGTGTCCTAGATCATTTCGGCGCCTGTGAGCGTGAGACAATGGTTCAGATAGCATAGTTACTCTGCTAATTTGTCTCTAGTGTTTTGACACACCTTATAAGAATCGTCAAAAAACAGCAACTCAATTATATAGCATGTGTGACAGAGACTCTATATAACTTGTTAGGCAGCGTTGTTTGTGTATTTTCTCAGTTCTAACGAAAACCTGTGTTTGTGAACGTTGATGTTTTAAATAAAATAATCTTTCGATTTGAATAAGATTTATGTTGAACACATCACAGTGATATTCATAATTTACAAAACAGAACCATGCATTAGACCTACCGCAAGAGTAATTTTACTGCCGGAGAATTAGCTGTAACAATTATAAGAAAAATACTTTTGTAGAATGTAAATTCATTTGTTTTGTAACTGTTTTCTTACCGGCTCGCGTAGTATGCCTACGACCGGTAAGAATGAGAAAAGAATATAGAATTTTGGGAGAAAACCAACAGAGCACGTCTTATTTTGAAAAGAAATTCGGCTGAGACTCCTCGTGAAAACCAAAGGCCGCATCAAATGCAATACGCTGATAATTAACCAATAAGAGTACGCCACAAAGAAATGTTTACAAACGTCACACACCATTGTTGACATCAAACTTAGGTAACAGCTTAAACATAGTCGAATTGAGTACTCCTGTTACACATGCACAGCAGTAGAGGAGGCTAAGTACAGACAGCCCTATGGTAACACATTACCTATGTGATTTGTGCAAATGCACGGTGCTATTTGAAATTGTTCTCAGGGCAAGTGAGTTTGTTGGTCGGGCAAGTAAAAACTTCAGCTACTTGCCCGAAGTTAATGTTGAGCACTGACTTGTGTGGTAAAAACTTGTTACAGTGACTATAAATCTACCTCCCATCACAAAAACGTCCAATTTGGACCTCTTGCTGTTATGAAATAGATCTCAAATTGTTTCTTAGTCAAATCTGAGGTCATTCCAGGGCTTCGAAAGAATTGACACTGTGTTGCTTGGTACAGGCTGTACAAGCTGTCTTGGTACTAGGCTGTGCGAGCTGTCTTGGTACCAGGCTGTGCGAGCTGTCTTGGTACCAGGCTGTACAAGCTGTTTTGCCTTGGTATGTTGTTTATACCCTGACCATGATCTCAAGGAATAACAAACTCTTAGTTCTAAATAGCAAACTCTAAAATCACCCCTCATCTGAGCAAGTGAGTTGACTCTAATATTGTAGAAGTTTGTTTCTTGGATGGAAGGAGTGTTTAATATACCCACTTATCATACTAGAATATTTGTTTTTGTTCAGACATAATATGAGAATGAGAAGAAAAGCATTTGTACGCACACACAGAGATTTGGAACTGAATCCAATCCATATTTCGTATTATGTGATCTGAACTTCCATCTAATTTTCTAGTATGTTTCATTATCCATTTTGGGGTATAACGAGAACTAGATCAGGTAGAACATTGACTGTCTATAGAAACTTACTTTCCTCAAAATGTCCTGTTTGCGTTATTTCATTTTGGTTGTTGATTTCTCCGATGCTCTATTCTAGTACTGCGTTTGTGTGTTTGGTAACTTTTGAAGTCAGATGTATACAGTTACTAAAAGGTTAAAAAAGATTTCAATCTTAAAACATCAAGGAAATTTCTCAGCTGGAAATATTAGAACTAAAGGCTATAAAATCATTTGCAAATGTCAACCTTGTATAATGAAGTATTCCTGACCACTGATATACACAATCGCGTGTTTGGTTTTGTCACGTGATCATTTTCTAGATGCTGCGAGAAATGAAAAGTTAACTCTTCATTTTCCAACAAAATACGGTACTTACTGGAATTCACAGTTGTTGTGGAACATTATGTGTTTGATAATATCTTAAGCGCATCAAATTGAGTTTTCATGTGCAGAGAGCCTACAAGATTCAAGTAATTGATCAGAATAGAAACAGAATTGACTGTATTCATTTCTGTTTAGAACTATGTTCCATTGGTTTCATATGCCTTTTGTCTTTCACCTCTTTTCTTTTCTTTTAGCGTCTTGACCCTGACTACAGTAGTAGGAAGCGTTGGGAACCTGCACAAAATCCTGACCAGTACCTTCCGCCTGTTAGTGTATATTTATTTTCATTCAGTTCAAGTTAATACTGCAATTTACCCTGTTTAGCTGGCTAAATACAAAAGTCAAATTTAATATCCTTGTATTATCATAAAACTGATCTCTAATGGTGATAGATTTCTGTATTGGTTACCAACAAGAACTGAACTCTTATGGTGATGCAGTTCAGTTACCAACAAGAACATTGAAGCCATCAACAACTCATTCAAGAAAACCCTTCAAAGTGTTTTAAGTTCCAAGGCTTACAGTGAAATTGTCTATTTGAAATTATAGTGCATGTATGCATTGCCTTTGATTTAAGTTGGGTGACGAAAATTGAGCCTATTGCGATAAGAAATATTGTGAGACAAATTTTATGAGAGCAACAGGCCTAAATCGATTTTCATATTTAAGCCAGCTAAATATGGTGAAAATCTGCTGCAGCTGCTTTAAAGTATTCAGTTGTCAAAGACTTGTTTAATGTTCTTGCTTTTTGGTTAATTATTTTTTGCTGCCAGAACTCGTATTGATAAATGTTGAATACAAGATGTCTTTGAATTTGGAGCAATGTTTATTGTGTACGAAGAGTCACCAGTCTTCATTTTTGTTCCATATTAACGCTGCCTCGCACAAACTTAGAAGGGAACTTGACGTGTCATTGTTAGAATTCGTGTGAATTCTGTTCCCATTGGGTAATTGTGGGTCTGATGAGTTTAGCACAAGAGATAACCATAATTATAGACTGTTGGTAATGATGTTTTTGGATAGTGCGATGTAGGTTTATAGTAAACCTTGTTCATGATAGTATATTTTCTTGATCAAATATTTCTCAGAACTTGTGGTCAAATCTCTCCAATTTATGACTCACTATGATAGACAAGTAAAATTTCAGTTTCCCAATTTTTCAAAAAAGTTCTGTAGCATCATAATTTTGTAATGCTATAGCAGTAGTTTCAAGGGCAATTCTGATAAGACTTATTTGTCCAATGTTGATGCGATTGTGCTATAGCTGCAGGTCTCCTGTCTTTGTCCCTGTTCAGATTTAGAATTGAGTTTTCAGTAACATAATCTTTAATTAATTGAACATTTTCATTGACCCCAAAAGACTGACAAAACTTCGCCCGGTAAGAGAGAGCCAGACTCTACCGAGAATGGCGTGCTTCCCCTCGGAGGTTATGAACAGCGCCGTCTTCAGTTGAATGCAGAGCGCAAACGCGAGTATAACGAACAGTTAGTGAAGGTAGTCACTTGTGGTGTTTAGTCCAGATCTCTGGTGGCTGTTACTAACACAATTGTTCAGGTGTCGCATGCGTTATTTTTTGAGTTGGTGTGGGAATTAATTATCCTAGCTTGTGAATTTTACTCTGCATTGCATAATTTGCATTTTGTGTATCAGTGAGCGTTTCCAGTTTCTGTTGAGGTATTGATAAGTCATTTGCAATAATTTTGTTATGCTTGAATTTTAAAATCATGTTCCAGTCTCCGAAACTCTGCATTATTCATTTTGTCACTGCAAATTGTAGCACATCTTTTGTGTGCATGCAGTTATTAAAACTAAGCATTTCCTCACTGTCTAAGTTCCAAAAAGCGTAAGTTCTTAAAATCTGCTTTATGATATTTCCTCATAATAGGACCCGATTTCAAACAGCAGTAAAGAAACTATCTGTGAGTAAAATAAATCCTTATGATCAGAGTTTACTGGGGCTGTCCAACTTAAAATTGCGAATTTGCTTTGCCTCTGAATTGAGTTGCTAGCTTACTTGGCAACAATTCAAGATGAACATGATAAAATTTTTGAACCCCAAAATCCTTTTATTAAGAGTTCAACGTTGACAGTGGCATTGTGGCGTGATGCCTTTTTGAATGTTTTCAGTACAGTTGGGTAGAGTAACCAGTGGCTGGTTGCATAAAACACTACCAAATAGGGTCTCAACTAAGGTCCCTAAGTCTTTTGGCGTATTTGTGTATGTATGAACTCACAGATGTTGCAATATTTTTATATCACTTCATCTTTATTACGAGCTCCTCTTTGATTAATGACATTTTCTAATAATATAACTAAAATTTGAGCCCTGAATTCATTGAAAATAAATGGGGTCTCGATCCTTAAATTGGGGGTGTTGCATGAAAAGATCCTAGTTACTTTAGATAATATTGACAATGCAGAATTCACTCTCGATTTGTATCAAAGCCAAAGTTGACTTGGCTATGAAGCTAAAACAATACAAGAACGTGCAATCAATGAATGTTTTCACAAGTCCACAAATACACAGTAGATTTAGGAAACTTAGTCGAGTCCCTATTTGGGACTGTTTCATGCATCTGGCTGCAGGTGTCACTGTGGTGTTGGGTGCTTGCATGTTACGGAAAATTTCTGACACAAATCTTCATGATGTATATTCTTCTTTCTAGTTATCTAATTCTGCTCTTGGATTACATTTGTTAATGCAGGCTATAAACAAGAGTGGGAATCAAAATATGTTTTTACTTAGCTTGACACATTTTGCGTTATTGTGGCCCAAAAAGTTAAGGCAATAAAGATGTTTTTGTTGTGTTTAGTTTGGGATACCACAGAAACCTAGTTAATATTTATACTGGCTCCAAAAGTAAATCCATGGCAAATATTATTGTCTGTAAAATTCCAAAAAGCGAGAATTAGTGCCTGCATGTTTTAAAAAATCGTGGTGTTGTATGATTTCGGAAATAAGCGTTTGAAGGTTTTTTGTCAAATGTCATTTCTACGTTTTTCTGTATTTAATGGTATTTTAGTTTCAATAAGGAAAATGGTCATGATGATTTTGAATTGTTTTACTTCAATTTAAAAAAAATATTACAACAGTAATTTTGTATGTGTTGTAAATTTGTAGTAGTTTTACGTTCATTACATTTCAGTGTGAAAATTTTTCTTCATTCTTTGCAGAATGGCTTGCCCCCTTCGGTACCCAAGGAAAACATACCTCCGCGGCGACGACCAGAGACTCCGCAGGAGCAAGGACTTCTGGGAGGAAAGCTAGGAGACTACGAACAAAAAAGGAAAAAGTTGGACGACGAGAGGAAAGACGAGTACAACAAGCTTCTAGCCCAGGTAAAGTTTTGGTTACTGCCACTTCTAAAGCTGCACTGTGCCCTGTTTAGCTGGGGAAAAACAGAAATTCATTAAAAGACCCGTTAATGTCATAAGGTCGGTCTCGTGTTATTTTTTACCGTGATAAGATTCTGTTTCTATGTGACTGAATAACATATTTCAGATTTTATTGGAGTTGGCCAACTCAGAAAATGTGTATTCCAAAATAGTGCATGTAAGCATTAGCTGTGATTTGTGTTGATAATGGAAAGGGGATCCTATCACGGTAAGGAATGCTATGAGGCTAACTTTATGACAATTTTTTGCATTAGACATGCTCATCCCAGTCTCATAACTGTGACAGTTGTGGCTATTATGTTAAGACACAAAATTATTACATTCGTTTCAATGTGAGTCGTGTTTTAACTTGATTTTGTAAGACAAATAAAAGGTTGCTTCCATCTTATAAGCTGACATGGGTTGAGTTTTTTAATTTTGCATGACAGAAACACAAAACTTGTTTCATCATTTCATTGCAAATTTCCAAATTTATGGGCCTGTAAATGTCCAGTGCAATCTCAGTTTAGAGGTAGTGTCTGTCAGTTTGACAAGTCTACAAGTTAATGTCCCAAGTGGCTGATGATTGCTGCATTGATACATATACATTAATGTTTAGCTTAATTTTTGTAATCGCAAAGTGAAGGCGGAGTCATGTGCAGTGTGGTACTTAATAGACTAAGTTCTCAGAATTTGAGAACAATTTTGTGCTGCCGAGTTCAGAGGAGTTACGCAGAGTATAGTGCTGTGCAATGCATCTCGGGGCACTGGTGAAGTCATTGTCATTGTGCTCTTACGTAATGTAGCTTCAAAGAAATTGATTGCATTGTTTAATAGACTCTTAGAAGTTTTGCTCTATGTTTTGTAACTTTAAAATATCCCTTGTGCTCAAATTTTGTAACCGTGTGCAGATGTGATACAGTGCCTGTCATTCGATTTCAGATATTAAAGAAAATTAGTGTTTTTCCTGAATCTTTCGGTTCTCTTGTGGCCATTTTGTCCCTAATTTGTTTACTCTATTCTGTTTGCAGAAGAACTTTCGTTCGGGCAGACGAGATGACTCAGCGCAAGCGTATGTGCCAACTATTCCAGGGTTACAAAAATCTGATTCTGCTGAGGTAAATGGCTTGTTTGAAGAAAACCTACTGTAGTTCCATACAGCATAAAATGAAACACTTTTTTGATATATTCAGTGGCCTCCAGAACCAGGGTGTTTTTTCTGTTTAGTAAGCGATTTAGCCATTTAACATCATATCATCGGAAATCAATGAGAAACCTATCGCAACCAGGGTGTGTTCAAAAGGACACAAAATTGGGTTTTGGCCTATTTATAGATATTAACAATGACTGACAGTCCCATCCAGCTCTCTAAAACAAAACAAAGTCTGGTAGTATCCTTAAACCACGTTTTTACTATTTTTCAGTCTTTCCCTGAATATATTGTAGTGTAGGCTCCTCAAATACATCTAGGCACTGATTTCCGATCAAAACACGGCTCTTTCTTATGCAATTTGCTTTTTATATTCAGATACGCAAAGCCAAGTCGCGTAATGCAGAATACAATGAATTTCTACGTCAGAAACAGGAAAAAGAAAAACATAGGTTTGATGATAAGAAAGGTCTGGACCACCCGGAGGTTAGTGTGTAGATTTTACACGAGACGTGCAATGCAACGTTTACTGAATTTGTCCATATAAACTTGCTGCCATATGAACTGTTGCCCTGTTTGATTTCAATGTGATGAAATTGACAACAATGTTGCATTTGCTTGCGTTGAAAATCTGTAGTGGCATGCATCTGTGATATACGTTGTTAACGTTTTGGCACTTGTCTTGTTGTTATAAACTGCCCCTATTTGTGAAAACGTGTGGTGGCGTGTATCATGTATTTAGAGCAGAAAAATAATGATTTTAGTACGAGTTCGTGTGATTGTTTCTCATGTGTGTCTCGTGTTTAGCATGATGTTTTGTAATTCTACTTTTTGGCCACATTGGGAAAAGAAGAGTAATTGTCACCTCTTTTTTGTTTAGCAGAATTGAACATTCTTTTAATTTCCCGAGTCGTAGCTAACTTTGACTCTGTCAGCTGATTCAGGAACACCAAACTTATGAGAATATGAGTGTTCATTACATCACCATGTCTTCATCCCCTACTATGTTGTTTACTGTCGTTGTACAATTAACTTTCAACATTTGAAATGATTGTGCCCTTACACTGGACGTGGTTGTCCACTTAGATGGTGTTTTAAGACGTAATGCTGAAGAATGTTATGATTTATAAAAATTCTTGTGTCTTGTTTCGATGTAAAGACTTTCAGAGTGAACAGTGTTGCCTACTCTTAGTTGTCTCTGTGACCCTAGCAATTGTAACTCTGGAGCTGTGCCTTGTTACTCAGCTTAGAACAAACTGTTGTAGCTACAGTAGTTGTCAGATCCATTCTTTGTCAGTCATTATAATTATATTCTATTGAAGAAATTGTGATTTACAAGAAAAAAAATTCTTGTGGAACACTTACGGGGGTCCGGTATTCTGAGAATCAGTTTCCACTCTGAATAACATTCTTCAAACTGGTTTTCAAAATCCGAGACACCCTGTAAGAGAGTAACTATTGTCTACATCCTGATATGTTTGAAGTCTAGCATGTTTTGAAACATCAGTTCTGATGGCCTCATGTTATAAGCTATTTGCTGTTGGTGTACATTAATGTGGTTTCAACTGTCCACTTCTTTCCCCTGTAGCCTGTTCCTCAGCAGCCCCAGCCAGCTGTGACTGTAGGTTTATTTTAATTTATCTGATGTGTGCATGAAACACTCACTTGACTCAGTTTCTTTCATTGGTTTTCTCGCTTATAGAAATATTCTTTGGTCATCAGGTTTTCTGTTTCACCTTTGCCATTAGTAACCATTATATTTGACTAATAAGCACCCACAGGCTGTTATTTCTTTCAGTCTGTTAAAACTCATGTGGTGAAGGCTTCCCGTGTTTTTAACTACGTTCATGTAAAGCTGGCTTCACAGTGTGATTAATGTTAACAGATTAAAATCATTAATGCCTTATACAACACAATCTTTAAAAATGGCACTAAGGTATGGGGACCAATTTTAAATTAACAGTTTTTGATCTTGCGAGTGTGCTTTTATTATTTTTTATTTTTAAAAATTCACTGCAGTCACTGTTCATTATGCAGCGGTGTGGTTTTTTGTTTCAAAAATGATTTGTTTTAGTTTCATGAAGTTAGTTTTCAATATGGATCTGAAATTTCCAACACTTTGCTGTATGATTCAGCTTTGTCTGTGCAATGTTGTACCTTATAAAACGTCGAAAAAACGTTGAGCAAATAGTACCTCCCCGCAGAACTTGTACTTCAACTTAAACTAGTGTCTTGAAGGCTCTAAGCTTATTTTGATGCTTAATGTGTATTTTTTGTTTTTTAACATTTATTGCAGAAACGAGAGACGAGTTTTTGTTTGTGTAGTTTTATATTATGTTTTTGAGGCCTTTTTACAAAGTTTGTCTGATTTTCTTGGTAAAGAAAACTTCATCACACTTCATTGGTTAGACACTTACTAGTAGTTTCTTTCATATGCAATTTTTGCAGTTCATAATATCCAGAAGTTCATTTCTATTGGTGATAAATGATTTGTTTGCTTGCCACAGAGATTCAGTTTCAAGCCATGACTTTGTGAACATCAAGTTTATCGTCATAGTAAAAGTTGATCATAATTGATAATCATTATGACTTATTTTGTCAAATATTCTTGAAACCATTCGGATTTTGCACAGGCTGTGCAAACATGTGGTTGTTATTATGGTGTTTCCATGTCTATATTTAATTTTCAGGAGTCGGAGTTTGCGTCCCTTCGTGTCAGAGATGTTGACTCGGCGCAGGTAGTTTTTAGTAATTGCATCTTTCTTAAAGGTAGTTCTAAGCTCATTCTTGCTCGTTTGAAGTTAACCACCGAGATGTAGACCTTTTGTCGTGATGTTCGGTGTCTGGCTATTTTGAAAATCCACAAAATATGATTTTGACGAAGTTTCTTTGCCTTGTTTGAAGTCAGTTAAAGTTCTTGAACAGTTTTACTTGACAAACCAAAAATCTAATTTTAACTGGATTGTGTTCATGTCTTTTTGAGATCCTGGCCCTTCATGGATCTGCATTTGTCATGTGTTGCAAAAAACTGAGTGTTCAAATAATTGAATTCTATGTACATTTCTGATAATAATCAAATAAGGTCTGAAATTTATGTATCATGTTGATCAAACTTTGCTTGTTTTACTGACTCAAAGTAAAGCAGAATGTAATTAAAAATACAATGTAGGTTTTATGATGTATGTTAAATATGGTCGAGGCATTATCAGTGTGAGCTATTTTTGCGAGATCAGTATCACACATTTTGACATTTTTCTTTGTATTTCTCTGCCCGGACTAGATCTCTTTCATGCTTAGCAATACATATCATGAACGTTTGTCCACATAAGTTATCTAGGTTGAATTGAAACAACAGGGCAAAATTGGTTGATAATCTTTAATTCCTCAAGTTTCAAACTAGCAGATAAAAATAAGAACGGGATAAACACACTCACCGAACTGTTTTTGACAACTATAGTACCGGAAGTACAACAAGCCATCTTGACTCAGTCAGACGGCACAGAGTGAGCAGATGATATTTATGAAATTTCGGAAAAGCGAAATTTTCCTGAGAATTGAATAATTTATGTAGCTGATATTTAGAAAGCCTAGTTTTGTTTGTATCTATTAAACTTCTGCTGGTAAACAAGTATTGTCGCATTTCCAATGATTGAGTTCATCAAACGAGTGACCTAGATTTCATTTGTGACTTGCATTTTATATTCTTCTTGCTTCATATTATGTTGTTTTACTCAAAGTTTTGGTAATTACTGTGAAGGATGATTACAATATTCATGTTAGCTTTCTTTCAATTGTTTTTTTATTTTATTCTGTTGGTAAACATAGTATTTTCAGTTTGTTTTCAGCTAATCAGCTGTTGACCCAGATAAGTGGAAATTCCGAGACAATGATCCAGTGCAGTGAAACTATTCCGTAGTACGAGATTTTATTTCTCAATTAGCTATTTGTCTGTATACCAGTTACTTCACGCTTTTCAGGCACGTTTGTTGTATAACGTAATAGGTGTTTAACTTGTTTTTATTAGGTGCGTAAGAGGAGAGAACGTGAGAGGAATGATGAGTATAATGAGTTTTTGAAGTACAAAGAAGCACAGAAAAGGAAAAACAGGGTAAACACAAAATACTTAATACTCAGTGATTACTCAGTTGCTGAATAGACTGCCCAGTCACTGTATCCAATGAATAGAAAAGTCTCATCAGGAAGGAAAGGGTTTCACTAGAAAAAAAAACATAAAAGTTACACTTTTCATGGGCAATAGTCAGATATAACGTGCCTGTGTTTTGAGAACCAGTTTGATGCCCGTTATTCATTGGAGAAAACTGGTTCTCAAAATTGGGGAACATATCTGACTATTACCCCATTGTTGGGCACTGTTCCAGTCTTTTTTTAATGTGATTAGTATCTTATAAAACAAGTTTGTCCTTTCAAAATGCAAAGGCAACAAATTTTAACTGCAGGGTAGTGACACAAGATTATTTTCAGTTCACAGCTTGTTTTCTGCTTCCTCAAAGAGAAATATTATCGTGGGTGACATGACCTAATTTTGTTTTTTGTGATCTCAATATCTACCCCACTCCACTGTTTAGAGGTCAGAGCTTATTTTAACAAAGTGTTAATTTAAATTACCATTGAACCAATTGTTGGAAACATGGTTTTTCTTGGACTGATATAAGATCACTAGTTGAGAAATGTCATTAAGGATTAATTTTTTCTGTTACACGAAACCATAACAACCATGCAATAATGAATTTTGAAAATATTAAAATTTGTATTCTTTCCAGTTGGTGATTCTTTAATTTTCACTGATTATTTTACAATCTTATGCGCAACATTTTTTCTATAGTATTCTAATTTGCTGAGAGATGCATTAAAGTTCCTGTTAAATTGATTGTGTCTCAGGAGGTTAATTTATGAACCTCTTGAACTGTTTACTGACAATCTGATAGTTAACTAATTACTTCTTTGTAAGCAGGGTCGTGATGACTTCATCTCGGACGATGAGCAGATTCGCAGTAAACCGCGCACTGGTTGGGCTACGCCCACGTATGAAGAGATCCTGGACAAGAAACGGCAGGAGGAACGGCAGTACAGGTCAGTCTTAAGCTTGGCTCCCAACTGTGCCTGAGCAGTTGAGATGGGAGGTGCCTTTGCTTCTTTGATGTCGAGTGTTTTGAGCATTACATTGAAGATTCCGTTGACTCATTTCAGCTGTCATCAGGTGATGCTGAGGATAAAAAAAGTATTGGGACCCATTTCATATGGCTTTGGGTGATGTTGGGAAAAAATGTGGATTCTGACCAATTTTAGCTGGTGCTTTAATATATTGATTTAGTGGACAGTTAAGGAAGTAGGCCAACCCTGATTCCTGGAATGTTATTCTCATATTTTGCTTGTATGTTATATAAAACAAACTTCAATGGATTTGTTTCTATTTTTCTGTTGCAGACAGAGGAATGACCCTGAATACCACCAGCCCATGAAACTGGGCGGAGCTAACTACCTCAGATCGTCAGTCAGTGATGGCTTTTTGAATGTAAGTCTTATCCCCTGTTGAAGGTTTTTCAGCACAGACATGTAATTAAAACAATGAAACTGAGTTAAATAATAAATTTGTCATTATATCAAGGGTCCCTGTTCTTCAAATATCTCTTTAAATGTGGGTCATTTTATATCATAGTTTCACAATGAACTGGACGGACTTCAATTGCATTCTGTTGTATCCTCTTCCCAGAATTATTTGACAGTTATGTCAAACTTTTGTCGCAGTTAAATGGCATTTTGTCAAACTTAAGTCAGAGTGTAATCACGATGTAGGGTGATTACCACTAATTGATGATTTTGTAAAATTAATGAACTTTCAAGATAAGTTGACGAGCTCTGTTAATACTTTCCTTGTTGGAGGTGTTCTGTCTGCATCTTGTCAGTTTTAACTTAATAAAATAATCTCAAATGATGCTCTTTCAACAAAAAATGAAAATGTTTTCAATTATTAGTACCAGACTAAGTAAATAACTATGCGATTTTCTAAATAATTGTTGAATTTCTGTTGGCACACCAACAAAGTGGCCATCACAGTTGAACATTAAACTTCAATAATTGTTTGTGAATCGCCAACAAAAATGAGAATGCATGCAAGGCCAAATGTTATGATTTGCTCATATTTTAGGGATGTCTCTTGATTGATATAACTCATCGTCTGTTTCAAAAAATTAGTGAAAATAAAAGAAGGAGTATCTGATTCTGATCAATACTTGCCTCCTTTAGGACGCTGTCCTGACATTTAATGCACTTAATGTCTTGAGAACAATCGGTGCTTGTAAACACATGAAATTGAACCCACGACTTTGTCAGTTTTAAGTAACGTACACTTTCTTGAAGCTATTCATAGAACTAATTGTTGAGCTTTACTAACTGTGAGTTGCATTTTGACGTCCATTAATTTTGCAGGAAGACAAACGTTTGCGCGATCTTGATAGAGAGTTTGAAAGAAAGTAAGTGATTTGTTTTTCTCTCAATTTTGCCAGTGATGAATTCAGTAAGTGTTTTTAAACAATCATGTAAAACGTTACTCTAAAAATGCAATGCAATTCTCATCTTTGTGTTGAATACTGTTTATAAACTAAGGCTGACTTCTCATCAGTATAATATTCATGTCCAGATATAATGCTTTCTAGCATTTTCTAAAACTTAAACAAACATTAAAAAGTTTCACTGGTTAATCAAACATTGAGAATAAGGTAGGTTTTGTTGATGGGGTACAGATGTACATTATTTGTCCTAATCACAGTAATTAGAATACATTAATTTTTCAACTTTTGTTCATCTCTTGCTGATACACTATTGCCTTGTCATTCATAATTGCTTCCCTGGATAACAGCTCTGATTATAAACCTCGTGACAGGAAAGTTCAGTTTGACAGAGAGATCGACGTCAGGGTCAAGGAGGAGGAGTTCAACCATTGGGTAATTAGCTGTCAATCATGATGCAATGACCAATCACCCAATGTAAACCACACGGTTGTTAAAAACTCATTTGCATAATGTGCATTTCACACTGCAGAATTGGCTGAACAAATTAAATTGAATCTTCCTTCAGTAGGTTTCAAACAGTATTACTAAACATTCTGTGTCCAAACACTGGTAAAAAATTTGGAGCAAAACATCTCATCTCAACCTTGAAACTGCAGTGTTCTGTTTCCAGTCTTACGCTATAGTACTGCAGCTGTGAATGAGTTCTAGCCTGAACCTAGAAGCCCCGATTGGCTGTGTCCTACAAAAACAGTGTGGTCTACAGTGGTTCCTGGTCTTTGATTGGTGCAAGCGGCACAAGCTTGTCACTCCACTGTTATTTGTTTGCTGGTCACGCATGACACATAAAGCTAACAACATTGCCTCTGCTCACTCACTATCAAAATGTCACTGACATACTCATATGGTAGATAAACAATATGCATGCTTATCAGGTATTTTCATGTCATGAACTCGGCTTCAGGTCATTTCATCGTAATTCTCGAGAATCCAATGAGAACTGCGGTGATTGTGACAGCACCATATTGTAATATTCATATTTGCTTCATTTACACTGACAGCTTTTGAAAGTAGTGGCACTGTTGTTGGTTCCATGTCGCTCGTGACCAGCCTCTCATCTTGAACTCAACATAGCCCTTATTGTTCACTTCTACCCACCTCAGGAAGACAAACTTGCAAGAAGAATTGCGCTATCCCAACCTTTTTTCCGACAAAACGCGACCCCGCGGAATCCTGGACGATGACCTTTGGCTGTCTCCACGAACATTACGCCAGGCTCCTGGGACTGAGCGTCAGCCAATCAATTTCTCTGTAGACAAGCCAGTGGTAAAACGCACACTGTTCTGCACTGGTTTTGTGTTGGCTTGCATGCATTTAGAGTATAGTTGATCAACATTTGACCGAAGTCACTGAAAATGAGCTAATAATTCTTTTGATGGATGTGTATTAGGTTATTTTGACACTGGCTAACATGAAGTAAAAAATGACTAACTTGGTTCTGATAACAAAAGTTTTGCTCACAAGATTCAACTCAATTATTGCTCAATTCCATGGCATTTATGTAGTCAACTTAATCTTTCAAATTTCTTGCAATGTCAAAGACAGCTTTTGAGTATTTCTACCGAAAACGTTATTGCTTAATCTCAGCAATAATTTTGTAGGAAATTAATGTGACCGAGTGACAATTTTCAGTGACTTCACAGTTTACAGTTTGATACTAACTGCATTCAGTAATGCGTAGTTATAGCTGCAGTATCTTGCACTGAAACACAGTTATCTAGCATCCATCACATGTCGGTGGTTATCGTCAGTAGTTCCAGTTTGACCTAAGTACTGATTTTTATCCCATTTGTTCCGAAAGCTTGACCGTGTGCGGGCCAAATATTGCACAACCCCTCCACCTCAGCAGAGGTTCTCTCCAAGGGAACTGCCTGTGACAAATTTGCTGTTACCACACAGTGGTCAACAGGTGGTGCCACATGCATTTGGCAATCAGGTATTTTTGTGCTGTGGTTATAAGTTACTGTGGTTGAGGATGGTCTGTGTTATCTGTTGTATTTTTTGTCATACATGTAGCAGCTGGATTGTTTACCTGGGTTTTTATTAAAGATTGCGTTTTGAAATTTTACACAACCGCATTTCTATTCTTTGCTTGTATGTTGTTGCTACATTGTAGGTTTCCCTGACCTATGTTTCTTTTGATTTTCCAAACAATTTAAATGATTATCTATACACGGGGTCCTTGATTTTCTTATTTTGGATTACCCATTGGTGGTATTCCCTTATGAAAAACATTGACATTTTGAAAATTATCTTATCAGGCCCAGAATTCACCGCTAATAGTCAAAATTTCCTCTTGAGGTTTGTCAGACTTGACTCTCTCATTATGTACATACACGACATCAGAAAGCTTTGTATATGACTGCAGAGGCCATGGACACTTTTCAGTCATTTGCTACAGCCTCAATATGAAGAACTGGATATGGGATGGTTTATTGCAAGTGCATGGGTGATTACACAGTACTGAGCAAGTAATCCAGTAACGAGTCATTGCTTCACTACTTGACAACCTCTGCTACATAATAGGCTCACCCATATAAAATCACGTCTGCTTCACAAGGCGACCAAGGGGAGGGGGTGGGATTGGTGGGGTGGGAGGGGCGGTGGTTTAGTTTTCCATTCAAAAAATTCTATCAGAAGGTACAGACTTTTGTAATTTCATTATGTGAGCAAGGGCCCTTCCACAGTAAATTTCAGTTGTACCTTTGTCATGGTTTTGATCAGCTTACTATAATGCTGATAATATATTTCTTTCATCTTCATTGATGGTTGCTGCATTATATACAATTGACTTGTGTTTTCTGTTGTACCTTCTTGACTTCGTTTTATTCAGCAACATTTAATCCATAGCCAGAGTTGCATGATTATGTTTGGTAGTTTGGGTGTTAATCCATTCTGTTGTTGGTTGGAAATTTTCTCTAGAAATGTCATGATGATGCTGTTGGCATGGAAATGTTATAACCCACCAGTAGTGTGACAAGTTTTTCATGTCCCTGTCTCAGGATGTTACTAGTGACACCTGGTGTCAGTAGTGCACATTGTTTCCAAAGGTTTGTCTTGGTGTTCAAGTTGTGATGGAGATGTCACCACTAACGCCACCTAGCTAGTATTTATCAGAGCTGCACACGAGTCGCTACTTATCAGTGAACTTTTATACCAGTGCAATGCATAAAAGTTCAATGCATGACTGATGTTGCTTGTTGCACTGAATGTATGCTTGGCATAGAATTTTGCATGGCTAGTTTGGTAAAAAGTCACTTACAGGTTTCCGCATTTTGTAAACCAGTTTTCTCCACCAAAAAACACGCATCAGACTGGTTCTCATGAACTAGGACTCCTCTAAGTGACTATTACCATTAGTTCATTTTGATTTGAGTTTTGTCTCTTGTTTTTGTTAGTGATTAGTTTTTTGAATTTATATCTAATGTTCAACCAAGTGGTGCACTCGCGGTCGAAATGTATCATAGTTTGCTTTTGTCTTTCTCCATGTCATCTTTGTGACATCGGTATTTTTTGTTACCAAATTGCCTATTTGTGTTCGAGGCATTACTGAGCATGTTTTGGAGAAACAAAATCTGAATCGTCAAACTAAATAACAAAGTATTTCGAGCCAATTTAGCATGCCACAAGAATTACATAGGGATCTCCACTCCTAAGATATTGTATAAACAGTACCGCATTTTTATGTTAGTGGAAATTATACTTTTCATATTGTTTAATCGATGCTTTACTTCACTTGAATTACTTCTGACTGGCACAAAATCAGAATAGAGGGACATTCATCACTGAAATATGTACAGTATCCTAAAACAAACTTTGTCTGCTGTGTCCAGGTTGCGCATTGAGGAAATAGTCAATTGCGGGTCCTGGGTTTTGAGAACCAGTTTCCTACTCTGACTAAGATGCGTCAAACTGGTTCTCAAAATGCGGGACACCGAACTATTGCCCGGGTGCATTTACTGAACAGTTAAATAATGCTTAGGGATTTTCTAGTCACACTTGCATAATCTGTTTTTGTGAGATGTTTAATTATTGTTTCTGTAGAACGGTCAACCACTACAGGGTAGAGACAAGACATCGCCACCAGATGTCAGCCCCAGCAGACCACGACGTAACATTCAGCCTGACCTTTCGGATGGCGAATACTACGCAACACTACCAGTTGGTACGCATAGAGTTTGTGGTTACATGATGTGTGCCTTGTCATGTGTGTTGAATTACTTATAGCCTGTTTCCAATTTCGCACAATTTTGCAAACTGGTAGACAGTCATGTAAGAAAGTTTCTGTGTGTTTAGCATTATTCGGACTTTCAAAATTGAACTCCTGTTAGGCCCATATAAAACGTTGTTTATTCATTGGTATGTGTTGAAGGGTGAGTTAGTTAACTGTTACATGATGTAGGACATTGGTGTGAGTTCTATGATTAAAATTTAATTAAAATTGAAAAGGGTTAGAATTCAGAAATATATAGATAGCCCAGTTCTAACAGTACATGTAAAACAGACAAGAATCCCCTTTCCACAAATAATTTTTCAAACAAGAATATTAATTTCATTAAATGCGCCCAAGTTTGACAGAAGTTATAAAAAATAAACTGTTCAAAGCTAAATCTTGTGTGACAAGATTGAGTTATGTGTTTATGGTTCGTCAATTCATGTTTGTACTCCATGTTGCTATTTTGTATTCAAGGAACATCCCGACGCGGTAGGTCTGATCTGTCGTGTGTAATAATTCTCTTGGTTGTATTTCTAGCTCACCTGCAATATATACAGTCTCTGTCTATCTCTTTTACTCTTATCATTTGCATAATATTTACAATTTATCCTTTTTATTAACAATCATCTGAAAACGTATCGTTTTTAAAAAAGGTGTTAGTTATTTCATTTTTCTTGTTGCTCTTGTCCTCTCATAATGTTTTTGGAATATGTTGTGAACTACATTTAGTGTGTCTTCACTTGTTTGAATTATTCTCTTGTCTTACTCTGTCATTTCTAGCTGGATACAGTCTTACTCTGTCATTTATAAGAATAATAATAATGGCACCATAGGTTTCATACCATGGTGGAGTTTTCTTTCTAGTTAATCTAACTGTTTTCAGGATTTCAGTGGTCTTTGAGACAAATTGATAAAATCCAAAGTTTGATGCTGCAATTAACAGAGTCTTCATAATTTGCTATAGGCTTAAATGAAAATTAATAAGCAAAATGCGGTGGTAAGCCAAAAATGTTGATTGTGTCAGAAACATGAGGCTTCTTTCAATCTGTTAGAATACATCTCTTAGAACACCATATAAGTTAAGAACCGAGTATTATTTACGCTCTTACACAAGAACAGAGATGCTCCGGAAGTTAGATACAGATGACTGGAAATATGGCGAGGTCGCAATCTCGCCACAACGTGACACGTGTTGATCGCTATGAATGACTTTTGATCAGGGTTTGACCCGATCATGCAACAAGAAATCATGCAGGTCATATACAGTGACAAAATTGCGACCTTGCCAGACTACTGGTGCATCTTTATTCCAGTGTAATAGCTTACACAGTAAGCCTTTCTTAACTGATATGATGCATACTAGAGGTATGTTGTAATAAATCGAAGTAAGCTCCCATGGTCATTGATGGCCGGCAGGTGTTGAGGGTGTGCTATTTGAATGTTATTTCAGGTTACGAGGACACCTCCAGCGCCAAACTGAGGCGCAAAGAGCAGTACAGGAAGGACCTAGAGGCGCAGATGGCCGAGTTGGCCAGTACCAAGAGAATGTAAGTTATGTCTTGTTGTTGGCATTTTATAATAGACAACATTTACTATGTCTTTATTATAATGTGTTATTTGCGTTCATTTTGTCAACTTCGAGGGCTTAGCTGTGTTTTAGTCTGACTTCAATCCCAAATTCAGGTGTTAAGATTTATTTTACTTTAAAGTAAAAATCTGCCGAGATCAAAATAATAAAAATAAATGTCAAAGTTTGTAATGAATGAAGTAGCCTCCGAACTAAATACTGATCTGTTCTTGACTCATGAATGTAATCACATATTATAGCGAAACCCCGACACTGATCCGTTAGTTAATCCATTCTTCCAAAGGTGGCACTGTGTGTGGCTTAAGTCAAAATAACCACCCTTTTGACGCCACCAGTCATTTTGGCTATGACGTCACAATGTAAGGAACTTCTTTCTTGGGACCAATCCACTGAAATCTTGGTGTTTTTCAAATGCACTATGTGTTGTCCTTCCCGTTATGCAAGGGCCATTCTGTTCCTTAATGATTTTCTCCCAAAATGGTGCATCTTTAGAGACTATGTCTTGCTTATATGAAACTTTGAAGACAGTAGAATGCTTTTCATTTCTCATCCTGTTAAGGTGGCAGTAACCCTGTCTTCGGTCCGCTAAGAAATGAGCTTTTGATTTAAACCAATTACCACTATAGAATTGGTCTCCGCTTGTCTCTTATTCAGATGAGAAGGGATTTCTGGTCTTGCAAAGAACTCGCATTTCATTACTCCTTGAGATCGTGCTTGGAGTTTAAATTGACGCGCCGTGACGAGCCAAGTTACAGAGCCTGGTCTCAAGCAGTAACAAACTGTCGGTTTTTTAGAAGCCTGAAACCATCTCCAATTCGAATACAGTAATTCTCCACTTGTTTTATACAAAAAATAATTGTCAAAGTTGTCATTTTTCTATTTTTCTGCGCCAAATATTGGGAGCTTTACTAACTATTGACATTGAGACAAATTATTTGTTTTAGAAAAAAAATTGACAATGCATAATTTGTCTTACCGCCATGTTGTTCGCTGAATAAGTGATGAATTACCAAATTTAGTAATAACATTTGAGACCAATTTCATAAAGACATGTGGTGTAAGTGGTCTTTATCAAAAGTTATTTGAAAATTTCTGTGATGGAAGGCCCCAGGTTAATGGCCACTTAGTGTTCAGGTGAAATGACTTGCTCTAGGCACTATATTTCAATCATTTTTTTAAAAAAAGCACAATTTAGACATCGGTTCCTAAAATTGCAGTTATAATACGAATATGTATTATAATCATTTTCTTTTTATTATGCTTGCTTCTGTCTGTGTTAGACTCAGGTAAATGTGTGTGTTTACTAGCCAGTCTGTTCACTGTTCTGTTCTGCTGCATTATAAAACTGACGAATTGTGCCGTCTTGCCGGGAATTCAATGCTAAGTGTTCTCTCAAAGTCAAAGACATTTTGATTTCGATCACGTGTCACAGTGGCTAAAAAACTGGTGGCAACTTGTTCGTCACTCAGATGAGAAATGGTTTTTGGGTTTGGAAAAACTGTCAGCTCGTTATTGCTTGATGCCGTGCTTGACAAATGAAATGACCTGCTGTGACATGTCAATGCTGGTTGAAGCTGAGATTTTTCCAAATTCAGAAATCTTGTAGGTTATGTAGGACCTTATTGATAAGTCTACGTTTAATATTCAAGTATCTGCAAAATTGTAGGTTTTAACTAAGTTTCAGACGTAAAATTACATAATTGTGATAAGAGAAAGTCTGTAGAATTTGAGTTTTGACATTTTACCAATAATTAGCTCATAACAATATCTTTTGCAGTAAAATTTTATAGCAAAAAAGAATAATGTACATTTGATTTCCTAGCAAAATAACGGTTAATGATATCCAATTTTATTTGAAATAAGCATTTAAGGTGATATCTCAGAAAAATTGCTTCAGTTTTCTAAAATTAATATATATCATTTCTTTCTTGTTCATACAACATTAGAGTTTTTCATTGAAATCACAAAAACAGTATTTTTTGGTAGACCATCATGCAGAAGTGGAACATTTTCAAAAAGAATTCCTAACAGCAATTTTGAAATTCATGTACAAAGCATCTTTTTGGTATCTGAAAGTCTCATGAATCTGATCACCCATTTCAGATATGTGTTGTTTCGAATTTAAGGTCTTACATAACTTTATTAATTAAAGTTGCTAACAAGTGGAAGCCAATCATGATAGGTGGTTTAAATTGAAAGTTGACACTTGTACGAAGCTTTCAATGCCTTCAAAAATTGTGTTATGAAGTGGAATGCTTGGTCAAATAGTCCATTTTAGTTTCTGTATATTCTGTTCATGCAGCTGAATTCCCTTTTTGTTGAAACAGTTTTATGGATTTGCTGGTTACGTGGGTTTTAATCCTGGAAGTTATGTGGTGACTGCTTTAAAATGTGCTTGTAGTAACTAAGAGGTGTGGAATCAGGCCCTGGATGTACCCCTTAACAGATAGCCCCAACCTTATGCAGTGGGTCATATTCTATAATATCTTTGCTTTGCCAAATATTGCGTAGTGTTGCTGCCTGTAACCAAATGTTTACGGTAATTTGTAACTCCTAATTATTGTGAATGGTTATTTGTGTAATCTCCTTGATCCATATCCTGCCTGTTGTCTGTAGAGAACTCATCAAGTATAGAATCCACTTTCTTTATACAGCAAACGCTTATTGTATGTCAAGGTCAAACCATAAAATTTCATCACAGGTTGTGAGAAAGTCTGATATTGCTGGTACAAACTATCAAGCGAACTTTTGTCAGTGTCAGTCTTCCCCAATTAGTTAGTGAATACCAACTAAACGCCCTCTTTAACTGGAACTTCCTGGAATACCACAACACCTTCTGTAATAATTATTTGTGGTATTTACCCACAATGCTGTGCATCCATGGGGTGCCTGTCCCCCTGTTGTGCACTACTGTCATGCTTAGCTCTCAAGTATTGAGATTAGTTACCATTTGTTGTTCTAATGCTAATTAGGTTTTACTGTTGCATGTTGTGTTGGAGTGCAGACATCAAAATATTTGAAAATTGCAGTGAGGGGAGATGACTCATTCTTCGTTTGTCCAACTTAGCTTGCTTGTGTGTTAGCAGCACTGTCTTTTGAAAACTGGGTCAGTCATACAATGAGTTTTTCTACAAAAGGTACACCAACTTGAAACCAGCATTTTTGAAGCTGCAAATTACCTAACAGTCATAGTATAATGACAGTTAAAACTTTGTAAACAACTGTAGAGCAACTCAAAGCATAGCTGGTGTTATTCTTAAGCAATTTTGCATCATTCTTTGGTGCCCTCTCTTGTCAGGGAAAAGATCCGTGACCTCAGTGATGGTAGAGGTAGCACCCAGACAGCTCAAGCTCCCCCTGCTGCGTCCCGCAGTGCCCCGACACCTGGGACAGGTGCACCTCCCCCTGTTGATCCATCAAGAAGTTACTACAATCCAGCCTACCCACCAACAGCAGCTACTGCAGCAGTGCATGATGGGTAAGAATGGTGAACTGCCTGAAATAATTTGTGTTATTGCAGTTTATGTAAATGTTATGTCTTGTCTTGGCAACAATCTCCCCTGAAGAATATAATACGAATGTCTCTAAATGCAACGTGATTGTGATTGAATGTTCTTATGGTGTTAACGAATGGTTTATAAACAGTCTGCAGAAGAAAATACCAGTCTGTTTTCAAGATTTTGCAGTACTTGAAATTAATGCCTGCTTTATGAAAAGCTTAATTTCATTCCAAAGCAGTTAATCAATCTTGGTACGGTGCTAGTATTGTCCATATTTAACATTTTACTTTCTAACTAAAGCATTTCATCAGTGCTTATCTATTGTGAAATCACAGACAGTTCCACCTAATTGATAATGTAGCTACCACTCGGTAGTCTTGAAAATGGAATAATTACAAGAATAACTATAATTTGATTGTCAAAAGGTTAAACTGGTAATGGTTGTAATGTGCTACTAACTATGCATGCCTCATCACATTCAATTGATTCTTCAGGCCTCGTGGTATTCTAAACCGTGGATTTGATTTCCCGTATGGCCGACAGCCTCCCGGTGCCCCACAATCTCAGGCTAACCTTCTTCCAAACTCGTGAGTAGAGGAGTTTCTTTATAGCACCACAAATCTGCCTTCCATCAGAAACCATCAGAAAAACCAATGTTGTATGTAGACCACTTATCGTTATGAAACTGATCTCAAAATCAATATTCAATTTTTTCCCTGGTCAAATTGCAGACAATTTCAGGGCTTTTAGAGAACTGTCAGTTTATTATTGCTTAAGACCAGGCTCTACTTGCTGGTATCATTTTATGCCCCAAGCATGGTCTCTAGGGATAGAAAACTACCAAGTTCTTTAGAAATTCAGAAATCTGTTCGTTCTTATCCTAGAAAGGGTCAAGATGAGACCAGTTTTTATCTGGAATGGGTCAAAATCAATGAACGTGGTTTTGTGGCCTTTGTAACTGTAGCTTTTGTTGTTGTACTAAGTTTCTATCTTGGTTTGATTATAAGTATCCCATATTGAACTATACAGTGTATACTGAGCACTAGGAGTGAAGTTTGTGCCGGGTCTTGAATGTTTGGGTAAGATTAAATACGTGATAGGAACTTGATTTAGAGAGTAAAACAGTGTAAGAAGTTACTCAGTGACGTGTCATTATAGAGTAATTTAAAAATAAAGTTGATGAGATTTCTTCTTCAAAATCCAAAATAAAAATTACTGGGGAATTTTCAAATGATTTTTTTTATTTTCCGTTTGGTTTTGTTTTGAATTTTCACTGTCTGTTACTTTAATGAGGTTCTGCAAAATTTTACAGAATTAGTCAGCTTTTTATGAAAACTGAACTGTATAATGGGCTGGATTATCACGGTATTCACAACTTATATCATTTATCGTCAATGTTGTTGTTATTATCCATAGGTTGTTATGACATTGAAAAATCTTTCAGACACAACGTGTCTTTAATCTCAGTTTGAGTTCAGGTTTTTATGAACTATATTTAGTACCAGTAAATTTAATGAAAAGCATTAAATTTATTTCTTTAAATTTTTTATTCAATTTAAATTATTTTTCAATCAATCATAGGTAACTATTAACTGGTGATCTCATGATTCTGAAATCTGCCATAGTAATTCACTTTATATTAATAAAAAATGTTGCCATGTTTAGGTTGGTGAATGGAGCGCCCCCTTCAGGTATTCCTCCTTTGGATCTCTACAGGAATCCCCTGGATGAGGCCTACTACTACTATGCCACACGCAACCCGCTGGAGCCCGAGTTAGCAGGAGGTATGTGATGGCTGAATTTTTAATATGATATTCAGTTGTTAAGTAAACTGTAATTTCTAAATTCACTTAAATTTCAGTTTTTAGCCACAGCAGTGGTCAGTGAACTAATGGCCTCAAGGTGGCGCTGTTGCAGACTCTGCGCAATTCACTCTTGATGTTTGCTGGTCTAAATGTGTCGTTAGAGGTTGAAACAATTGTGCTGTGACTGGATTTGGATTAGGTAGAGTGATTCCTGAATTTATTTGTTGGCTGTTTGTAAGCAGAGCAGTGTATAATTCATGACAGTCTAGTATTTATTATAACGCGTTTCCTTAGTTCATGCAGTCCACATGGCTGGAGGTTATGTTGAAGGTAACTGTGTGTGTGTGTGTGCGTGCGTGCGTGCATACGGGAGGCTGAAAGATGCTGCAGCTCCTAATTATTTGTTTTAAAGCTTGTTTTTCACCTGTGAAACACAATGTACACCAGGTCCCATTGTTATTAGACGCCATGTATCTAGCCAGGGCTGCGTTCTGCAGATGCGGGAATCTCAGAAATTCACGCAAGCTTGCGAGATATTGCCATGCTTTACAAATGAAGCCTGTGTTCACATGTACTCTAGTTTTTCTCGTGAATGTTTTGTGTCTACGAAATGCAGCCCAGACTTATCACTCAATCATGGAGGGGACGGGGAGGTTTGTGGCTCCTGTCAATATGTCGGCATGCACCTGCGGCTGTTCTTTGTAGCAAACAATACACCATTATGCGCCTTGAAGTTTTATTCAGCTAACAATAAGCAGTTAACCTGAGACGTGATATTTCTGAAAAGAACATTATGTCCCTACTGTTGTACACTCAAACTGTAGGCACCATAATGAGTGGTTGCTCTGTTCATAGGTCAAACCATTCCATCCAACTATGGTGCCCCTTCTGCTGTTAGACAAGATGTGGACGCGTCGCGCAGTAGAAGCAAAAGTAGGGTGAACTTTGATGACAGGTGAGTTTCGGGGATTGAATGTCTTTCTGATTGTATCTGAACAACCTTGCTCTTTAATATGAACACCAGGGGGCAGTGCTGATAGTCACCAGGGTCCTGTTTCATGAAAAGTGACTTCTGTTAGAACTTAGGTCTTACACTCCACACAGTTATTACAGAAAATATTTAAACCTCCCTTGGACATAAGTCCAGAGTCTGGGAGAATACTTACATGTTCTAGTTAGAGAAAATTTCTGTATTTTCTAGCTTGTGATGTGTCGTACTTACTGGACTTAACCTTTTTCCAGTACTTGGGAACTGAACGTTTGAGACCAAATATCTGTCTTAAGTCTTATTTTAAGTCATTTCCATGAGACAGACCCCAGTTTCTGTATGATGATTGAATTCTTAATACTTGTTAATCCTGACCTTATTTGGGAAGGGTATGCCCAATCTATTTTTAATTTAACTCATTTTTTCGTCTTTGCTGTTGAGCATGAATGATGATTATGAACACAATTTTAATTTCACAAAATAATTTTCAACTTCTGATCAATTTTTTTTATCCGCATTCTCTACTTTATCTTTAACCATGTCCGTGTCATTATCAAGCATAAAACCGTGCACCTTGGTTTTGTTCGCAGTGCTAAACTGGTGAACATCTTCAATTGACACCAGTCTGTGCTTAATGTTCGTATCTCCCGACATTCACAGTCTCTCAACTTTACTTGCAGTCCACGGAGGGCACCTACTCGCAACCTGAACGAGTTTCCTTCAGAGGCGCAGCAGAGAAGTAGGTCAAGGTCGGAGAAGGAGCTATACCAGGCAGAACTGCAGAGACAGGTGTGTTGAATGTTACAAGAAGTGTGAGGCAGACGTATGCATTTTTATTGTGTATTGATTAGAATTGTAGCAAATTAGGTGGAACTTCCCACTGTGCTCGGAAAAAGACCTGGTCATTAGTAGCATTCCAAGCTGAACCAAATTAACTTCTCATGTTCCTGTATTGTGATTAGTTGTGGTTTTGATTAAAAATACACAAAGTTCCCCCCTCATTGACTGCATGACATTCTGATGAAGAGTGCAATGGTTTTTTCATAAATGCAATGCTGTCTCAGCATTTCTTTCATCATGCAATGCTGCAGCAGTTCTTGTCTTACAAACGCACAATTCCTTTTTCTCATGAACATCCATTGCATCCAGTTGCAGTGCACGCTTTGGTTCAGTTTTGAGAATGTTGTTTTTTGTGTTATGTTTTCACAAGCCTACTGCTAATAAAATGAAAAGATCTGCCTGATGACGTTGTGATACATGAGAAAAGAAATCGATACAGTTTATAAGAAACAAACTAAGTTAAATCAAAGTGACGCAATAGCCTTATGCTCCCCTTCATAATTTTAAAAAATGTCTGGCAAAATAATCACAGTCTAGAAATATATTTTAGAAAGTATCTCATAAACAAGCAAACTTAGTATAATATTAATTTCTTAGAGAGACTTTGCATTTTTGCTCATGTGAGATTTATTTTTCAAAATAGTTTTGTCGAGCGAGATCAATTTGAAGTCTTAGTCCAGTTTTCAGGAAACAGACCCTTGGTCATTATTTTCATTGTATGATCTGTTGTCATTGCTATGTTGAAGATTGAAGAGCGTAAGAAAGCAAAGATGATTGAGAAACAGAAACAGGAGGAATATGACAGAAAGAAAGAGGACGAGATCGCCAACTACAACCCGTATGGTCGGGGAGGGGGCGGGGCACCTATCAAGGACAGAGGGGGCAATATCAAAGGTATGGGACCTCTGGGTTTCTACTGTATTTACCCAAAACACCAGAAATTTCACTGCGGCAATGCTGGTCACGTTTTACATGACGGTTTCTACGTTGTTCATTATGGCGTGTTGCACAAGGTGGTATGATGCTAGAACTAAGAAAATTGGCGACTGAAGGTGAACTAATTACTCATAGGTGTGGTGTATATCGTTTGGGTCTTTTCTCGATTCACCTCACACACTTGTTGGTGTCTAACATGTTGTAAGGCAGTGCTTTAATTTAAACTGTCCCCTCAATAAATTTCAAATTTTACACCACTGTCTTGTTATAACACAAAAAGAGACCTATAATAAATGCAGCTGATATTCATTTGCAGTTGTAGAGAATAATAACATCTTAAAATAATAAAGTTGACTTTCATTAAGGTTGACAAGAAAAAAATTAAGATTGACAAGTACGTAAATGCGACTATTCGACATGAAAAGCAAAAATTAGACGGATTTGTAAATAAATGACCCCCTCTTCATTTTTAGCTGACCTTCGTACGCTACGTCGGGAGAACGAAGACCCGGAAACTCCTCGCAAGAGACTGGAGGAGAGTAGACAACAGCCCTACCTCTCGCCCCGTGGCTACGACACACCGGCGCCACCTACGGTGAAGGAGGAAGAAGGCTTTGCCAGGAAAGGCAATGGGTTCTTTGGGGAACCTCAGGTAGACGGTGTTTTGTTGTGTATGTCAGATTTGGATTACCTTAAGATTGTTTTCAATTGGCAGTAATTGAAGACTAAGTTTTGTATGTGTCGGTAATCTTAGAAAAATTTGTACTTGGAATACCTGTAAGCATTTGTAGCAGAAACGTTATGCTGGAATGGATTTATTGAAAAGTGATTTAGGCAGACACAGTAGTAAACTTGAGCTTTTGGAAATGTGCCTTTTGGAATATTTTGTTTCAGTTGTTAGCTGGTTATAATTCACAGTCAGATCTGTCTTTTGAACAGGCTCATAACAAATATTTAGAACACTTGGAATTCAAGAACTTGCATTTTGCATTTTTATTATGAGTAAATGTGGTGCAGCAATGATTTTTACTCACTTTGCAGAATCTTGTTCACTTGCTTAATATGTAATAGTAGTGTTTATTGACAACTATTGTCAGTCACTGAGAATGACATGTGGGAAATTTCTTCTCACTATTGTTAATGCGTACCGTCCACTTAATACTTTGCAGTCAACTGAGGAAAAAAGTGCTTCAGAAAAATACAAAGAGGAACTACAGAAACAGGTAATGCGATTTTTTGTGGTGTCGTAATTTCTGTTTTTACTATTTGTTCAGACTTCATGTGAAAGTCTAATCTGACTGATAGAATTTGGACTGTGACTGAAGTGTTACATACAGCTGATTTGAAAAATAGTACTATGGTGATTGATTTTACACAGACATAATAACCAAAATTGTAATTTTTCTAATTTTCAGACGCTAAATTTACTGCAAATAACTGAAAATTTGTCACAAGTTGTTTTATGACCACTACTCAGTACAGACCTTGCTAGCATAGTAGTCATAGACTAAAATTAATCTTAAATTTTGTGGAGAAAATTTGACTAATTACTATAAGTAGTGTTTCACTTGTTGGCTATAGTGTGTGCTAAATGTTATGTTAGTTTGTTTTTATTCTTGAATTTCACAGTGAAGCTATCAGGTAGCCACTATTATATTCAAAATTCGACAATTTTGAAATTTGACAAACTTGTGACTCACAAATTGTACGAGTCTTAATACCCAGTACATTTATTTGACAAAAGCCCAGTTCAATTCTGGTAAATTTTGACAAAATCTCGACAGGTTCATGCACTTTGTCGAAATGGCCATAGGTTAATTAATTAGTAAATCTATCCACAATTTAAAACAATGAGTGGTTGGCCACAATAATGTCACATTAAATGTCACCTTAAACTGTAGAATTATTTTTTGACGTAAGGTCAACTACACTACGTCTACTAAATGATTTTGGCAAGAAATGTGTCCCAAGTTTGGCAAAGTCTGATTGAAAATTTCTGTCGAAGTCTATCTAGTTTATTATGTAATGCTAATTGTGTTTTCCAATCATGGAATGAGGCTGAATGAACAGGGCTGAATGCAATCAAAATTATATCATCTGGTGTTTGTTTGTTCAGATTGAGGAGAAAAAGCGCAAGAAAGCTGAGGAAGACGCTAAGGTCAAAGCTGAAGAGGAAAAGGAGTTGAAGCGTATTGAGGAGGAACAGAGACGCATGAAGGAGGAGTATGAGGCTGAGCAGAAGAGACAAAGGGAAAAGGAAGAGGAGGTAGGGGGCGCTAGGCGCTAGAGGCATCTTGGGAGTAGGGGATAATAGAGGTGGCTTGAGAGTAGGGGATGCTAGAGGTGGCTTGAGAGTAGAAGGCATTTAATTTATTTAATTGGCTTATTTGTGGAAGGCTTTACGTTTGTGGCTGGTTAGTTGTGGTGGCACGAATTGTGACTTGTAGGGGACTGTAAATGTAAGGTGGATTTTATTTTATACACTATTGTATAAGTTGTGTCTTCCTTGTGAGGTATTCCTCTTATCAAAGAGAGCACAGATGGCATGGATTGAATGAATTCAACTGCTGCCCTCTAGGGGCAATAGGGGTAATTATGCATCTGATTTATATTAAAATCCATCGCGTCACTAATTAAAAATAGTCTGCAGTTACACTACGAAATTAGTAAAGTCATTGAATTTTAAGGACATTTTTAACATCCCATAATAATCATTGATTTCAAGTGATTTGTGAATGCAGTCATTAGAACCAGTCCTAATTATGACATCGAAAAATCATGTTGCTTATTAATTTATTGATCGTCATTCATCCTGGGTAAGTCTTGGATGGAAATGTTCTTAAAAGTCATGGATAAATCTTAAAGTCTAATCACATTGGTGACCGTTTTCATGAATTTACTAATATTGTCGGTTAAGATACACTAGCCATTTTTATAACCCACTACATCAATAGTGTATGTCAACAGCAAGCTTTTGCCTTCCTTTCCATACATGTAACTGAGTGTGAAAATAGCGTTAATTGCCATAAGTCCCCTGGAATTTTTGTTATAATTGTAGTTCTGTGCAAGCCATGTGTACATTTCCGAACACTGAAGCTTGAGTGTAATTGGGGAAAAATGGTTGAGTTTGTAGGGATTGAAGTAAACCTTTCATCAACTAATGATTTAGTTTCTGGGTTTTGTTGCTTGTTTATTAATGTGAAATTATTTAGAAACAAATTTGTCAAATGAACTCAAATGTTGCTTTTAATTTTATTTGGTAATAGGAAAGAAATTATTGATCTGCAAACTCACAGTTGACTTAGAGGGATATTTCTTTCCTCACTGCCTGAACCCCAAACTACAAACCAGATTACCACAACAAACAAAGCAATCTGTGTGCAGTAATGTGATGGACAGTGATTCTCATTGACAAGTCATAATGAGTGTCAAAATTCTGTGGAATTTTGGAGCTTGACCAACCCTTCCTTGATTCTCAAATCAAATGTTATGTGTAATGGGCAGGCCTTTATGCAGCGTATGTCCTGGGCGTCTAAATGGACGCCCTAGCACTAATATGGATGGCCTGGCAAGGACACCCAATGTATCATTTGGACACCCACTATCAATAGGAACCTTTTAAGTTTGGACACACACATTGTAATGATTACTAGGAAGCCTCTGAAAACTCACAGTGGTGGCTCTTTTTTCAAAGCAGGAAGAAATATACAAGTATATACAAAGTATTAATGTTGATAGCATTGTAAAAACCTTGGTCTACGCAATTTTTGGTAAAAAAATCTGTGTGTTTGGGCGGATTTCTGGGGGTGGGGGGTTACGCGTCGGAATCATGGATGCCCTGGAATATTGGGAACCCCATTTTGGACACCCTATTTTCAAAATCCTGGATAAAGGCCTGGTAATGGGCGTGACCTTTGTGGCATGAACTCGTCTGGTACAGGCATTGGACCACCGACAATCTATTTTCTTTCCTTTTAAACTCTCCCAAGATTGGAGTGCTATCAATAGGCGGTGATCTCTCACTTCATTTTGGTTGTGCTAAACTATATTAAATGTTTTCATGGTTATGAGGTAGGAAAGGCCCTTTTTGTCATAGACAAGAGTGTAACTTCTGCATTTAAGGGTACTTGGTTATTTTCTATGCTAAACAACATACGTGTGTTTTTTCATTACCAGTACCATCTTTAAAACCTTTAGTATGATGGATTTTATGTTAGTATACATTTTGAGGCTGCTATAAAACTGTGGTATTTTGAAAAACATTGCCAGAGACTTCATTTTGAATTCATTTCACAGATTTTTTGATGCACTTTGTTAAATATTTAGTGGTACGGATGATTCCTTTGCCATTTTTGACATGTAGTAACTTGGACGTCAAGAAGTTTGATCTTTGTTGATGTCAATTACAATTATTTTTTATTCATTTTAGAATGAAATTTGTGAGCTTGTGTTAAGAACCTTGCTTTAAGCTTTTTAATGACCGGTCTTCTTTCTTTTAAGCTTTTCAATAACCACTCTTCTTAGATTTCACAGATGAAGCTCCTCTTTTCAGTGCAGGTCAGGTCGTTCCACTTGAATCTGTCTCCCCACATTTCCAAGCAGTCGTCATTTTGGTACCAGTTGTCTGGTTGTCCTAAAATGTTCAAAATATGGTGTTTGAGAAATGGTGATTTATGTCAAATTTCAAGGATTGTTGTTCTTGCTTATTTGCCCCCCAAGGATCAAATTGTGCATAGTAAGGAAATAGATGCGGTAAACTGAATGAATTTTGTTGACCATGAGAATTCTCGTTCAGACTACTATTCGGTACAACTACGGCATTTCTTCACTCATTTTGCACAAACGTAACTGCCAAAATTGTTATTTTTCTATTGTTCAAAAATTGGTGCAAACTTTGGCAAATGCTGTTTTGAGACAACTGCACACTACCAAGAATTTAAAACGACCTTTCAAAATTTTGATTGAAACCACAACCGAGCTTATATTCGGAAACTGTATGAAATAAACCCTTCTTTTTGAATTAAATGTTGTTGAATTTCACTAGTAAGAATTTTATTTGTCTATACATGTTTCACATTCAGCAAACACATAAGGTGTTGTTGTGCTGATATGATACGTTGTCAACTAAGTCACTCAATAACTCATTATTTGATGATTCTCATTTGAGTGAAATCACGATTCCAAAAATATTATATCTTGCTAAAATAAACAAAACTTTAGATCAAAACACATTACATACATACTTTAAAACAACCCTTTTGGAACATTTTCCAAACATATGCCCATGGGGGTACTTTTGGGTGGGCTTATTTTTGAATATTCCCTGAGTGTACAAACCAAATTACTACAGAATGAAACTTTCTTAATGTTTCTTTTTGATACAAAATTTGACAAAATCAGATTTTACTTATCCGACGTATTGTGTGATAAATACATGGAGAACTATGAGACTTCTGACTTGTCGTTTGATCTGTGTTCTCATATTATGCGATGTGGCGTGAAAAGGCTAATTCTCATTATCATTTTTTAGTCTACATTTGAGTGGTTTAGTCTGTCATGTTCTCGTATCAATGTGTTGATAATAGTTTTGTATGAGCTCTACAGTACATCTAATAGCAGAACTCCGTTCTGACTTTAAACACTTGACAATGTGTGATATTTAGTAACTATATAGAAGTCTCACCGACATCCCAGTTAGTGAAGAGCATCTGGCTACCAGTCTTCTCCCACACCCAGTGGCCTTCTTTTTGTCTGTCATGGCCACCCAGCCAGAACTGCTTGGTGGTGAGACCTTCAGTTAGCGCAATATGGTTGATCATTGCGCCAATGAACGCCTGTTCCTCACTGGTCTCTATGGTAGCTAGATGTGCACCGTACTGATGACATTGTTTCATTGCATCGTACCAGCCGAATTTGGCCGTAACCACTTTGTAGCAGGAGTCCTTGCTTGCAGTGAAGCCATATGGACACGTATGCTTGATCTTTGTCTGCAAGTATGCGGTTAGTGATTGGATGGAATTCTGGTTCGTCATTGACTGCGTAGTCATCTGCTTCAAGTTGTTCTTCACCGTAGACATGTCTGTTTGCAAAGTCTGCACGTACTTTTGAAGCTCTTTGTCTTGTGATATCATCTTAATGAGCAGTTCTTCCTTCAGTGTGCTGATTTTACTTTCGATGACGAGCTGAGACATTTTGATGGTTTTCAGCGTATCTAGAATCTCATCCGTCTTGCAGGGACACGTGTCATTTGCACCGAACCTCACACCCGTAGCCTGAACACTTAGGCATTGAATGAAGAGTAAGAAAGCAATGCTGATCCTACTAACCATTGTACACGGCTTTGTGTGTTGACTGGTGATGTTCGCCTCAAGTTCTGGAATATTTTTTTACGAATAAACCTTTAATTTATACTGTCTGAGGTTCAAATTAAATCTTTTGTTTACTTTCATTATCAACAAAGGTTAAACTTTTTCAGATTTTAATAAACATTATCTGGAATGAAGCTTGTAAAATGAATTGATTCCTCTGTTTCTGAGATACACACTAGGCTGTTACTAGTTGTAGGTCTTATTTAGTTTGGCCACACTTTCGTGCACCTGTAATTTGCTAGGAGTGCTTGGTGATTTATTTCCGAAATTGACATGTTCAACTCTGAACCTTGCAAACAAACAGATTTAATGTTCATTAAAATTTACACCAGTGTCGACGAACAAAATGATTTGGAATTTCACTAGTGTCATTTTTTTCTCGAGTAAGCTGCAACAAAGTTAGCGTGCACTAGACCCTGGTGTTTGACGGAAGTCTAGCTGGAGTTTCGTTGCTGTAAATATACCATTGCTTTAAAAAGTTATAATTGTAAATTGTCCCTTGGCATTTAGGTATTTTGCTATCTTTATCGGACCTTTATTTTTGATACTAAGGTTTTTTTTTCAGCAAGTCTAATGTAGAAGAGGCAACACTAGTTTGTCGCCAAAATCTCCATATACAAGGCCCTCAATCCTTAATTTTGGGACCGAATATCGGCCCAATACCCTTTGAAAAATATTGAGAAATCATGTGAATTCCCCTCACGAGACTCAAAAATTACCCTCAAATGATTGGAAAATTATAGTCGAGGTTTGAATCATTTGTAACCTACGCAGGTGACGATTTGAAAGAGCACAAAATGGTAGTTTTAGCTACTTGAGGCAAAGCTTATTAGGGCTTGGAACAGGGTGCGGGGTGCTGTTGATGGTGATCAGGAGGTAGAATTTTTCCCTCACACCCAAAAAATTCCCTGCCCAGAAAGCAAAGGCATCTTTCCCCTCGGTTGAATGAGGACTCTAATATATTACCTGCAACATTACTCTTGCTTAGTGTTACAATTATATTGCAGTGTAGTTTTTTACATGGTGGCATATTTGAAGCAATATTTGAGAAGGGTCTTTAGCTTTGGTGTTTGCGATGCACCATTTGGACGTATTTGTGCATTCATTGCTGTCTCTCCATGTACAATACATGCCAAAATAATCAAAAAAGAACTGGATGTTGTCGATTACAAGTGACTGCATGTTGAAATCCCTGACGTGGTGACTGAGTGTATCTGAACTCTGACAGTTTATTAGAGTCTTGATGGGCAGCTGTCAGCCATGACAGAGAAGGAGAGTTTTTGGTGGGTTATTTTTGGTGCAATTTATGTAGAAAAAACATTGAAAACTATGAAAACTGGTTATTTTTGTATTATTAGGTTAATCTTTAAGTGTTGGATGCGGGTGTAGCTCATTTTTCTCTTAAATGTGTCGAGAGTTTTGGTGCTTGATGTTTGTCTTCTGTAAAAGCATAGTACAAAGAAGTGTGACCATGTTGTGTTCTTTGTTGTCTCAGGAACAACGGAAGAATGAGGAGATTAAACGTCAGGCTGAGGAGAAGAGACAGGAAGCTGAGAGACAGCGGAAGGAAGCTGAGGAGAAACGCCTAGAGGAGATAAGGAAGAGACAGGATGAGGAAAGTCTGGCCAGGCAGCGGCAACAGGTGAGAGTGGTGTGGGTTGAAGCAAGGGGGTGGAATCAAAGGGCAAAGAAAGGGTGAGGAGAAGAGTGGATGATAGTGACGTGTGGGGAGAGAGAAGGGGGAGGTGTAGTCATGGTAAATGAGAGTGGGGCTGGCAGTAGTGGAGTAGGTCTGGGTGATGAGAAAGGAGGGCTGGGACAGGGATGGTGGTTGGGGGTATAGTAGTGGTGGAGGAGGAAGAGAAAGCAGGGTGGGAAGTGGCCATAGATAACCCGAAAATAAAGTTAGTTGAGTAAGTGATGACAAGATGTGTAATCATGGCTGATTAGTGTTGGAGGTTGCAACAGGCCTTGGGAAATCTTTAGGTACTGGGGAAAGTGTGAGAAAAGAAGAGGTTGAGGATTGGGGGGAGATAGAGGGATGGGAAAGAAGGTTTGAGATGGAGTGGTGCGAAGATAACTGGACAGTAGACTTCTAATTATGGAGTGTTAGCATTCAGTCTTACAAGAATCCTTTTACGAAATCATTTCAGGAGGCCCAGAGGCAGAAGTCGCCACCCATTCCCACAATGAGGAGTAAGACTGTAGCACCAACCGTAAGTTAACATATGAAGCATAGATGCTCACGTAGTACTAAAAAACTGATGCATTAAGTGATGAGACTCTTGCATGAAATCCTGGTGGTTGAAACCCAGTGTGTAAAGTTGATGTTAGTTTTCACACTTATGCGTTATATATGGAGATTAATTAATGGAGACTTGTTTATTATTATTTTGTTTCTTGCTGAATGAATTGCATGTTAACTGAGCACTTGTTGATTGATTGATAGGAGGCGAGAACGGACTCTCCCCCAGTACCTGCTGCTAGAAGTAAAACTGAACCTGACTCTGTCAGTGTGAGTATTCGGATGTTATCACAAATGTTTTCAGAAGCCATGCATAGTATGCTCACTACACGAAGTTTGTAAAATGCAGATCATCTGCAACTCTTGGCTCTTAAATCTCGATGTTGGAATGTGTATGGAACTGTAGTCATATTCTCATTATGAACTCCAGCACATTATAACTTCATGGGAAGTTGTGGTTTGTAAGTGCATCTTTGGGCTACTCGTGTTCATCTTCAATATTCAATTATTAAAAAATGGTCATCAGTCAATGAAATATTTCACTCTGTTTTGTTTAAAATTAAGTTTTTCCCTTTAATAACCCTAATGTATTGTAATCATTCAGCGACCAGCTAGCAAACAGGTAAACTTGTAGTGTAAACCAGCACCAGTGTCGAGTGAATTGATTTAATAGTTATTACAATTATTTTGTCTTATTTCTTGCATTAATTGTAGATTGTTCTTAAACAGAGTGCGAGTTTTTGTTATGGTTTTGTGTGCACTATTGACCAGCAGTGAGGTACACATAGTGCAATCCATGTAAACCTCGATTAAATTACTTTTTGCAAACATTTTAAGTCTGATCAACACGCCACCTGTCGCTACATCACGTGACCTGATGAGATTTCTGCCCCAACGAGGACTCAAACCCGTGACCTTATGCTCACTGTGCACTGAGCCATTGGGACCACTGGTTGGATGCAGTTGTCCCATCAGACTTGGGCATTTTGAACTCCTGAGTCTATAGACTTGAACGGTCGTGGAAATGTATATTGCAAACATTTTAAGCCTGGTCTGCACACCACATTGTTTTACTTTTAAGTCCTAATCTGTCTTTCTGTTTTTTGTAACATCATGATGTGTGGTATTATTGATTTGTTCTTAGAAAAAACATTCACTGAATTCAAACGTGTTTGCCAGCGATACAGAAATGGTTCGTGGTATGCAGTTTGTTGTCGTTCACTTTCAAATTGAGAATCATTTTTTTAATTATCATTAAATACCAGTAAAATCTTACCAATTTCAGACAATGCTAATTGCCATAGTAACACTTTTTTCATTTTTCAAGGGCTTCAAACATTGTTGCGAATGCCCACAATTTTTCAATATATTGTCTGTTGGTAGCCGTGGTGCAGAACTTGAATATCACAAAGCATCATAATTTGGCACTATGTATCATTTATGAAAATGGAAGAAACAAAAATTTGACCTGTCTGCCCTAGTGTGTCCAAAATTGGTGAGAGTTTACTTTACTAATATAAGATAGTGCCTGTTGGTTTGTATTGAAAGGTTCTCATGTTCTTTTGTGTTATTTTGTCTCAAGATCTCCGTTATGGCAAACGTAGAGTTGTTAAAAAAATAATCGTGGCTAATCCCATGTGCTGGACTTAAAAAACAGGGATGTGTGCTGCAGACCCTAGACACTTTCGGGTGGAATTTCCGCTAACGGAGTGGAACCATTGAATTCTCTTTGATAATTCAACATTCCAAACTCAGTGATGGACCACTTCACTGGGCGTCATTTTGCTAGGGAAATGCCATGCTGTTATAAGCTCCCAATCCTACTCGCAAAACGTCCACCTTCCACTTGCGTGATTTGGCATTGTCTTGCGTGTTCTTGCTTTTAGGCGATTTTTTAGGATCTTCAGATTTCATCTCTCTGGTTAATGGATTATGTTTTGTAATTGCCACACATCAGTCACAGTGGTTTGTTGCTAGTTACATTTTTCATAATTATACTTATATAACAGTTGACTGAACATCATGTGAATGTTGAAACGTATAAAAGTCTAATTTGCAACTGCTAACACCCTTAACTCAAATTCTTCTGTGGCGTTGTAGTTGTGATAAAAGAAGTTAGTAATCAACTGACTATATACTTAAACGTCTTGCTAATGCTGTCCCCTTTATCTCCAGCTCCGCGGTAGGACATCCCCTCCTGTGCCCGCTGTCAATAGCCAGTCAAAGTCTGACTATCGTGCCAATAGTGCAGATGTACTTAATCAGCTGGCAAGAATGAGGCAGCAGTTGCAGAGTGAGAGGTTAAGGGTCGAGAGTGCTCTTCGCAAGAAGAAGGTAATTTGTTGGTTAAGACTGTCTTTTGTAGGGGTTATGCAAGCCAAATTAGATTGTTTTGCTGTCTCTTTGGGGTATCCACAATGGCAACTTGTTCAAGTGAACCAAAGTGGGTCCAATATACACAACGTATGTCACTCCACCCTATCATATGATTGTAACTTGGACAAAATGTCCAAATAGCATCATAATTTTCCTTTAAGTTTAACCTTTCTGAAACTTGAGTTGTCAAGTCAGGATGACTTGTTGTGGGTGTTGTTGCACTTCACTGACTTGGTCAATTAAGTGATGTAGAACTGGAGACTTATGCACTTCACTGACTTGGTCATTAATTTGATGTAGAACTGGAGACTGGTGCAAGAAACTGACTTAAGCTCAATTTTGACTTATTAAGCCTAAGATTTGTCTCAGCTTCCAAACATTGAACCCTCCACATCCAGTCAAATAGTCAAAATTAAGACAAAACTTGTCAAAAACTCATGTCAAGCTTAAGCTCTCTTCCCTGAAACGGACATGAGACAAATTTAAGCTTTATCTTAAAACTGACTGAAATTTAAGATTTGTCCTCGCCATTTCTGGGAACTGCCCCAACGCCTTTTTATTGAGTAATAACTGGCTCTAGCTTCGTAACCATAAAATCTCTGCTGTATTATTTGAGGTAAAGTTTTGTGTGAACTCATCTGTTAGTTCATAAACATAATGTCTGTGGTCACTGAAACTAGAGCTGTTACTTTGATAAGAATGACGATTACCCAGAATACATGTTTGATTCACACAGTTTGAAGAATTCCAAATTCACTGTTTACATTATGTAGTGCACATCAACATAAGGTTGCCAGAGAATCGCATTAAGAGAAATCCTACATCAAAGCAACCTGAAATTTGGAATAACACAATTTCTTGTATCGCTGTTATTTTTTGTTTGTATTCCATTATGCATATTGTAGCATTGTAAGTATGTTTTTAGCACATCAGTTTTCATGTCGAAACAGTGAAAGCAATCTTTTCAAACAATGTCACAAAGCATAGCACCTCGCAAAAACTTTTGTCAAACTATCCTGTCCTGATTTCCTATTATTTTTGGAAATAAGTGAAGGAATGAATTATCTGCCAGTATTGGATAATACTTTAATAAGTGTTGTGTGCTAGGTAATTTCTGAACACCTTTAGTATACAGTCTGTGGCTAATCATGTCGGTCTTTTTTATCTTATAGGATGATGTGGAGGTCTATGACCCCCGCCTCAGCAAAGCGTAAGTATAGGGCTCGTTCTATCCTCTTGTTGTCAACCTGCTTCAAATATTTTCAGCAACTTGTAGCTAAAACTACTAAAAATTAATTGACAGCAAGTTGCGTGATGTTTTTTGTGAATATTTAGCAGCATTTGATTGGTTGTTAAATTGTCTGTGGATAAAGCTGCATACTTTGCTGAAACATTTAGAGGAACATTGTGGCAGTCTGTGACACATGGCAGCCCTCGGGTGCATTTATTAAAATATTCATTTTTAAAATCAAGAAGCTTAATTCTTGTGGTAATGTCAAAAATATCACTTTGACCAGTGAATACTCTTGAAAAGAAACAAACTTTTGAAAGTTGATTTGACCCCTTATATAATTATTTCTCATTATTTCAAAATATCCATTAGAAAGGAATCAAATATTTTTTATCATAGACCCTTTCTGCATGCTGGCCTAGTTGCCTAGAGCTTTCTATCCATTAAGTTTGATAATAGAGCCACAATGTTTAACAAAAAGAAGAATTTGTCCAGCTGTGACTACTGCTGATGTGGTGCTAACGATGATTGTCATTACAGGCCTATCATTCAGGCACCCATTATTGGTTCTACCCGGCCTGAGAGGGTGAATTCTCACAATGCAGCAGAGTTTAACAAGCTCAAGCACAGAGGTATGCCTTGAAACTGAGATATTGTTTAACCAGCCTGAAGGTTCAGCTGTAATACTGTTATTACAGGGTAATTATATGTTCAAGGCATTGATTGGCTCTCTTGGTTATTACTGGTTTTCCATGTTGTGTAAATATTAAAAGTGAAAAAGAGGACCAGTGGCTACCCGTTTCAGTACACAAGCACCCATCCACCAAAGTATGAATTGAAGGATATATTGATTGTGTGGGTTACATGGTTATTAATTTTGATAACAGTTGCTCATTAACTTTAGGACAATGGCATTATCCTTAGTACAGAAGGTTATATGTTGGAAACAATAGGGATGTAAATAATTATGTAAGGAAGCATTGTCCCAGGACTACTGAGCAAAGTGCAGAGGAATTAGCTTGCTGGGTCAAATTTACTGACTACAGATGCAGCAAGTGATTCTGTAGTCAGTTATTTTATTAGTGCACAGGGACTGAGTAATGTTATAGCTGACAACAGATGTAGCAAGTGAATCATTCTAAAGTCTTTTAATATTTGAGTTTACTTAGTACTTCAGCAGCAGACTTAAAACTGTTAGCTGAGCACTCGTAAGTCACTTACTGGGAAACTTATTTGACACTACTCAGTCTGTAGTGTTCATAAAATTTTGACTATTTCAATTTCAGTTGTTACCTATCTGGGTTTGTCAAAGTTATAGTGAAAACTCAGAAGGCACGCAGATGAAAAATAACACTAAAAATTGGTTACCTGAAAGTTTTTTAAAGTTTTTGTTAATTTTCAACTTGTTTAAAAACTGGCAACAAACTCCATAACAAAACCTTCAGAGTGAGCTCAGAAACAACAGAATAAGTGTGAACCCTATGTGTTGTGTCAAATTGTGTCAAATTAAAAAAAAATGTTAGTAATCAAAAGATGTTTTTTGCATTGTTGCATTGTCTATTCATAGCATTTCTTCTAGTAAGGTATTGATTTGTCGTACAGGTCACTGCTCACATAACGTCATCATATTCTGTTGCAACAGGTTCACCATCAAGACAAGAATTCCGCAGCATGTATCCGGAATCCCCGTCGACCAACTCACAGCTGGAGAGACAGCAGAGGGCACTGCTCAAGCAACAGCAAGATAACCTGTTTAGCTTGCAACAAGGAAGTAGGTCTTGTTGCTTGTAGTTCCCAGCATGCTTTGCATTGTGGGCTAGACTTTGTTCCAAGTGTGCTGTATTGGGTTTGAGGTCTGGGCTGTTTGCACAACAATCCTTTAATTCCACAGGTCTGGGGCATGTTTCTTGAACAATGACTTGAGACTTAAATCACAAATTTGGTCTTACACAGCACATAACTCTTCTAAATAATGATTAAAATAATCTTACTTGAGCAAAAGTATAGTCTCTAAGAATCTGAGATAATTTGCATGAACTATCTAGACGTATTATTACTTTGGCTAAACTTTTATTCAGCAGTTTAGGAGTTTGAACGTCAGATCAAATTTCTGGCTTAAGTCTCAACTCTCTGTTCATCAAACAGACTCCTGATGCAGATCATGTAGTTTGAAGGTCAAAGTCGCTACAAACCGATCTATTGATAGTTATATATAATTTTTTTTTCTGAATGATTTACACCAGGTTGTAAAACTGGTCTCAAACTGTTCCTTAAGTTGGTCAAAGATTTCTTGGCTGACAGTTTATTTATTTCTTAAAATCAAGCTTGACCAACTTTATTATTCTATGTGCAGAGCTTGATGTCAAGTATTTGCAAACTGTCAGTTGTTTGTGAGCCTAGAAGTCATTTCTTATTTGATGAAGGAACGAGTTATGGCCAGCAATGACAAGTGGCCAAAATTAAAAGTTCATTTTTACAGCAGGTCATCTTATATCAGTTTTAAATACATTTGGAGCCTGTTTGACAAAACATAAAATACTCTGAGTTACCTTAATTGTGATTATGTCATCCCAACTATCAACAGTACAAACTGGAACTATTCAGACAAACTAAATTGAAAGTCACCGTCATGACGGCTATGTGGAAGCCAACTTCATCGTCATACCAATCCTTTATCATGACTGAGAACAGGAAAGTTGGTTTAAGTGGCTAAGCCGATATGTAATTAGAATTTTACTGACCTAATAGTTAATAACAGCAATTTTTGGCTGTTTAGTGGTCATGAGTGGAAAACATTATTTTGTCTGATTACTTTTGTCTTGTGATGTAGTTGGGTAAGAGTATTTGGCATTGGCTCTTCTTTGAAGCATTACAACTTTGGACTACAAACATTTGGTGTATCATAGACCATGCAATTTGTAGATCACAGGCCTACTCTTTTAGGGACTATTCGACTACCGGCCCTTCAGACTATTTAGCGCCCCTCTGTTTTCATATAATAGAAGTGTGTAACGCTTGATGTGAATATTGTGCATTAGAGGGGGCTGCACTTCACCTGAAGTTATAATTGTAGATGTCAATACTACCCATAATGGGTGTGCACTCCAAATGCACAGCATGTGTAATATTACTGGCATTACAGTACAGTACAGTTCACTTATTTTGTGGATGTGCAGAGGATTGCAAGGGCATTGTGGCATTCGGAGCTATGAGTCTTGAGTAGGACAGTAGTATAGCTGTCTGTATCAACTGAAAGATTGTGTTGTGGTTATTGAAGAATGCTAGCATACCTGGCATGTGCCTGTTGATTTAGTTACTTGAGTCAAGGATCACTATACTTCATATCGGGCAACAGGAATCCTTATCAAGCGGATGATGAATAATCACCAGTCTGATATTGGTCTGATCATAGCATCATTGATCGTTTGTAATTGCCCAGTGAAAAGAAATCGTATAATTTACCACATTTGATGAAAAATTCTGCCCAAAAAAATTATATCAACTGTAAATATGAATTTTTATCATGTCATACCATTCATATGAATTCATAGATGGTCGATATGTTTTTATATTATAAGCTTTTGTGACAATTATTTATCAACCAAAATGTGTATTGTAATGGTCTCTTAAGAGGGGGTAGGAAAGGCTCTGATTTCGGACAGTTGCGTACAGATGCCAAGATGGTGTATGATCTGCATCACAGGGCCAGCTGCGTGCCCTCTTGTACCCCCCCTGCCCCCCTGCTATCATTCAGGCACCACACTTTATTTGTGAACTGTACTCTGTAAANGCTTGTAGTTCCCAGCATGCTTTGCATTGTGGGCTAGACTTTGTTCCAAGTGTGCTGTATTGGGTTTGAGGTTTGGGCTGTTTGCACAAGAATCCTTTAATTCCACAGGTCTGGGGCATGTTTCTTGAACAATGACTTGAGACTTAAATCACAAATTTGGTCTTACACTGCACATAACTCTTCTAAATAATGATTAAAATAATCTTACTTGAGCAAAAGTACAGTCTCTGAGAATCTGAGATAATTTGCATGAACTATCTAGACGTATTATTTCTTTGGCTGAACCTTTATTCAGAAGTTTAGAAGTGTGAGCGTCAGATCAAATTTCTGGCTTAAGTCTCAACTCTCTGTTCATCAAACAGACTCCTGATACAGGTCATGTAGTTTGAAGGTCAAAGTCGCTACAAAGCGATCTAATGTTAGTAATAAAATTTTTTTTTCTGAATGATTTACACCTGGTTGTAAAACTGGTCTCAAACTGTTCCTTAAGTTGGTGGATTGAATTTTAAGTCAAAGATTTCTTGGCTGAAAGTTTATTTATTTCTTAAAATCAAGCTTGACCAACTTTATTATTCTATGTGCAGAGCATGGTGTCAAGTATTAGCAAACTGTCAGTTGTTTGTGAGCCTAGAAGTCATTTCTTATTTGATGAAGGAACGAGTTATGGCCAGCATTGACAAGTGGCCAAAATTAAAAGTTCATTTTTACAGCAGGTCATGTTATATCAGTTTTAAATACATTTGGAGCCTGTTTGACAAAACATAAACTACTCTGGGTTACTTTAATTGTGATTATGTCATCCCAACTATCAACAGTACAAACTGTAACTATTCAGACAAACTAAATTGAAAGTCACCGTCATGACGGCTATGTGGAAGCCAACTTCATCGTCATACCAATCCTTTATCATGACTGAGAAGAGGAAAGTTAGTTTAAGTGGCGAAGCCGATATGTAATTAGAATTTTACTGACCTAATAGTTAATAACAGCAATTTTTGGCTGTTTAGCGGTCATGAGTGGAAAACATTATTTTGTCTGATTACTTTTGTCTTGTGATGTAGTTGGGTAAGAATATTTGGCATTGGCTCTTCTTTGAAGCATTACAACTTTGGACTATAAACATTTGGTGTATCATAGACCATGCAATTTTTAGATCACAGGCCTACTGGTTTAATAGGGACTATTGGACTACCGGACCTTCAGACTATTTAGCGCCCCTCTGTTTTCATATAATAGAAGTGTGTAACGCTTGATGTGAATATTGTGCATTAGAGGGGGCTGCACTTCACCTGAAGTTATAATTGTAGATGTCAGTACTACCCATAATGGATATGCACTCAATATGCACAGCATGTGTAGTTCTACTGGCATTACAGTACAGTACCGTACAGTACAGTACAGTACAGTACAGTACATTACAGTACAGTACAGTACAGTACAGTACAGTACAGTACCGTACAGTACAGTACAGTACAGTACAGTACAGTACAGTACAGTACATTACAGTACATTTCACTTATTTTGTGGATGTGCAGAGGATTGCAAGGGCATTATGGCATTTGGAGCTGTGAATCTTGAGTAGGACAGTTAGTACAGCTGTCTGTATCAACTGAAAGATTGTGTTGTGGTTATTGAAGAATGCTAGCATACCTGGCATGTGCCTGTTGATTTAGTTACTTGAGTCAAGGATCACTATGCTTGGTATCAGGTGACAGGAATCCTTATGAAGCGGATGATTAATTATCACCAGTCTGATATCGGTCTGATCATAGCATCGTTGATCGTTTGTAAATGCCCAGTGAAAAGAAATCGTATAATTTATCACATTTGATGAAAAATTCTGCCCAAAAAATTATATCAACTGTAAATATGAATTTTTATCATGTCATACCATTCATAGATGGTCGATATGATTTTATATTATAAGCTTTTGTGACAATTAATTATCAACCAAAATGTGTATCGTAATGGTCTCTTAAGAGTGGGTAGGAAAGGCTCTGATTTCGGACATTTGCGTACAGATGCCAAGATAGTGTATGATCTGCATCACAGGGCCAGCTGCGTGCCCTCTTGTACCTCCCCTGCCCCCCTGCTATCATTCAGGCACCACACTTTATTTGTGAACTGTACTCTGTAAAGTAATTAATTTTTGAAAAAAATGACCATTCTTCTCGCTGACAATTTGTAGAAATTTCGAAGGTATTTTCTGGTTTGTTTTCAAACACAATGATTCATTGTCATGTAGTTGTTTTTCATCTTGTTGTCTGTAACTTAGACAAAGCCATACATATTTTGACGAAAATCGTCTCAAGTTTTTTGATATTTGGTATTCTTTAGTTTACTTACCAGTTGAACTATCGTTACCACTTTGTCATTGTTACCCACTGTCTAAAGACATTCATCTTATCTGCCATGATTATGCTTTAAGAATCCTACCCATACCAATTGTTTTTGGCATTTCAATATTTATTGAAAAGCCAATGATTTGGTTGAGGAGTAATGGTTCACCACAAGGTAATTATCAGGTGTTGTAACATCAAGCAATTGTTTGAACACAAATTTATTTGCAATGGGCTGGTGTAATTTTTATCAAGACCACACGGGCGTTTGCATCATCCTGCTTATTGTACTTACCGCTAGTCTCCTTAACAATGACCCCTGACCTCTGTGTCACCTAGGTGATGACCCCATTGATGGACGAACCAGTCCCTCCTCCAGGTTGCAGGCTGAAACAGCTTATATAGGTTGGTAGTGGCATTACACTTACTGTTGTGTTCACATTGATCTTTGCACACCAACTGTGTTTGTGTTTGTTATGTTGTACATGTCTCGTCAACTGTTTTGTTGAAGCCACAGAATCTCCTCAAAAGGCATGTGCTTCATGCGTGCATTTTGCATCTTGAGAGAATTGTAGGGAATGATGACTACCCATCTATTCTCAGTTTTGCTTTTGGGATGTAAAATGTACGCTGCTCATGACTTTGAATGTGCAGACATGTGATGAGATCAAAAAAAATTTTTCTACTTTTTGATTTTAATTCTGTTAAATGTGTCAAAGTTCAAGGCAGACGAATTCAAAGTTTTACGAGCCTTTAACTGTGAATTGCCATTTTCATCATGCCATATCTCAGTTGAAGTATTTCTAAGATCTGCAATGTGTGTGAATGTTGTTTTTTTGAAGTCTAGAATGTCTGTTGGTCTGTTGCCCTGTGATACCTTTTACCACAAGGTCACATGCACATTTTGTTGGTATGCCGACTGCTTCACCCTCGTGGTTGACCTTATAGGACTCAACAAAGACCCCAGCGCCGCCATGTTTGACGCTAACCAAAACCTCGCACGCACTAAGTCATTGTTAAATTCAAAATCCACGTTTGTAGGTTAGTCCTAGCCATAGTTACGGGTGATCCTTAAGTAGCACAATCTAGAGTAGAAACTAACAATTTTGCCTCTAATCACAGCCCAGACATCTTTGGCTCGGAGAGTTTCACCTCAGAGGCCACTAATCTTGCTGGTACATTATTGCCTCACCAGGTGGCGTGACTTTTATAGTACAGATGTAGTATATTGTGTTCCCAGTGCCCCTCGTTATTGTCGTAGCCTGTGACTAAGTCCAGGTGCATTTTGATGAAATCAAAACAGCTGTGATGCTTTGGCTGTGATTAGGAATAAAAACTTTAATTTTTGTGGACTGCATCATCATGACAATCACACTCTGAAACTGTTCATATTGTATTTTTCTCTGAAGCTTTGTTAATAATATCTAATGCCCCTGTCGATAATAATCAGTATCCCCAAACTAATGCATCTTACACTTCTTGCAAAGCTCCTGTTTATTTTATTTTCAATCTCTGAGCCATTTTTATTATGTGCCCACATATTTATATGTGGACGCATTATACCGTCATCTCCGTCCATCCATCCTGCATCCGCTGCTCTGTCTCCAAAACGCCTTGACGTATGTTCATGAAATTTTGCACGTGTTCCTTCCATGAATGGGATGGCATGATCGAACTTTCGGACGGATCCGACTACCGGTGTGCTCCTAGTGGCAATTTTAGTTTTTTCCGTTTACCTCTGGATCTTCAAAAGTCCTAAACGGATTTTCATAAAATGTGGTATATAGGCACTTATTAGGGAGATGATGCTGTCCTGCCGTTTTGGGATGGGTTCAATGTAGTTTGCGCCACCTGGTGGCCATTTTTACTGTTTTCGAGTCTGTTTTTTTGCGTCCACCCCTCTATCAACAAAACCGCTTAAAGGATGATTGTGAAAATTGGCATGTATATTGTTACTAAGAAGTGGACAGCTGACGGTGATTTTCTGACAATTTGCACTACTGTGGCGCCTCCTAGTGGCAGTTTTGTTTTTTTGCGCTTATGGCTGTATCTCCTAAACCCTTTGAGGGATCATTACTAAATTTAGGAAGTGTATTTATATGACGTTGACAACAGATGACGAAGACTTTTGGACAGATCCGACTACCGGTGTGCCCCCAGTGGCAATTTTAGTTTTTTACGTTTACCTCTGTATTTTCAAAAGTCCTTAACGGATTTTCATAAATTTCAATATGTAGGCACGTATTAGGGAGATGACGTTGTTCTCCCGTTTTCGGATTGATGCAACGTAATTTGCGCCACCTAGTGGCCATTTTTAATGTTTTCGAGTCTGTTTTTTACGTCCACCCGTCTATCAACCAAACCACTCGAAGAATGGTTATGAAAATTGGCGTGTACATTTATACTTTGAAGTGGACGGCTGATGATGATTTTCCGACAACTTCAACTACTGTGACGCCAAGTCGCAGTTTTGTTTTTTTGCGCCTATGCTTCATCTCCTAAACCGTTCGCAGGATCTTTACTAAATTTAGAAAGTGTATTCATATGATGTAGGCAATGAACGACGACAACTTTTGGACGGGTCTGACTGCTGGTGTGCCCCCTAGTGGCAATTTCAGTTTTTTACGTTTGACTGTATGCTCAAAGGTCCTCAACAGATTTTCATAAAATTTTGAATATAGGCATCTATTGGTGAGGTGACGCTCTCCTCCTGTTTTTGGATGGAATCGAGGTATTATGCGCCACCTGGTGGTCATTTTTGCTGTTTTTGAATCTTGTTTTTGGCGTCCACCCTTCTATCAACCAAATCATTCTGAAGATGGTTTTAAAAAATGGCATATGTGTTCTCAGTGTAAAGGGATGACGTTTGATGATTACGACTGTCTACTGTGGCTCCTCCTAGGGGTAGTTTTGTTTTGTTTTGTGCCCTTAGCTGTATCTCCTAAACCCACTGCAGGATCTTTATTAAATTTAGTGAGTGTATTTGTAATGAAGATAACAACAGATTTCAACGACTTTCAGGCGGATCCAACGGAGACTGCCCCACTTAAGTGGCAATTTCATTTTATTCTGTTTTCCTTTGTTTTTCTGAAGTTCCTTGACGCATTTTTATGAAATATGGCATGTTCCAGTTTTTTGATGGATTGTACGCCATCTAGTGGCCATTTTTGTGATACAAATAAGTAACCCCAAAAGCACACCATTTGCGATGCATTCGTGGGCGCATTTCAATGCTCTGCGTTGCTCTTGTTATAAATTCCAATTACGTAATATCATTTCTACTGTATACTTATCTAATAAGTATGCATTTGCTTAATTTCAACTTATACCTTTTCAAATATTACTTTGTTGTTTTATAACTTATTTTAAGTATCTGACTGAGTTGATTTTAAGTTATTGTATATTTGGCATTGAGATTTTTGATGTTTTCACTTGAGACTTTGAATGAAATTTTTGATTAAAAGTAAGATTTATTTAATTTTTTTTCTTTGTTTGTAGTCTACATACTGATCACAGCAGTTGTTTTTTAAATCTTATAAGAAGCTGTGTTACTTTGCTTGTTAACACATTACTGCGTACAGTTTGAAACAAAAACATTCAGACTCTCTTCTACACTATTAGAAAAAATAACTTAACATACATTTCAGAACTTGAGAGTGGTATCAAGAGATTCCCAAATGACTTTGACGACCTTCCGAAACATCGAAAAAACGAACCTGCCAGGCAACGGCGACGTGAGAAACGGCGAGATACACCAGTCAGTGTTGCTAGTGACGATGATAGCACGCCGCTTTCCAAACCCACGCCCAGAGTAAGTTAGATTGAGTCACTTAACAATAAAGGTGTTGTAAGCCACATGTTTGCTGTTCATTTAATTTTGATGCATAATGGCCACAGGATGTTCTTACTTTATTAGTGAATTGTTGTGTGAACTCGTTTATTAAAGATCGAATCTCACTGTTAACCTTAAGTGTTGGTCGTAAAGATCCTGACTTTTTTAATTGTTTTTCATCAGAACCCTTCAGTTGAAAAAAATATTCTTTTCCTTCTAAAAATTGTGCTAGCCACCACAAACACATCAGGTTTATTCTCTTTTTTTAAAAGTTTTTGTCCATTTTGCCTTTATTCTTAAATGAAAAATGTGTAAACTGTAAGTTACTTTGTAAATTACCATGCAAGTCACTGTGTCTCAACATCAAAGCCTTCCTGGTACACCCACTAATACAAATCTTACTGTGCATTACATAATATCTGTATTGTTTTAAGAACTCAAATCATGAATACCTTAATGATTGAGTGTCAGATTTGCTTGTACTTACTAAACACTCAATAGTGAATATAACAATTATCACACTTTGTTAATTGCACTCGTGTCTAACCAAGCATGCTTTGTGTTTAGCGTGCTTGTAGTGTTTTGATTGTCACCAGCAGTTAAGCTTTTGAGACCAAGCTTTAACTCTGTTTTGTTGCATTGTACCTGCCACCAGGAAAGGATAACACCAACTCCGAGTCCTCGTCCCAGGACCTCCGGCACTCCACAGAGGGCATCAGTGTCCCCTGTAAGACCTAATGCTAACGATTCAAAAGCCGATCACAATGATTCCATTGATCCCCTATTGTTGAAATCTGATGATTTTGATGGCTCAGAAACTGAGCCTTCTGTAAGAGCTAGTGAAGAAAATGATAATGAGGAGCTTTCAGACGGCTCAGTAACTGAGGTTGAAGATGAAGGAAACGGCGAGCCAGATGAGATTGATTACGAGTCTGATGATACAATACAGGGTGAGGCAAAGAAAGTGGGTGAGTCTGAACAAAAAGTTGAGTCAAAAGGTCAAGAAGAGCTGGAAGGAGAAGATGTAGAAAGTGAGGAAGAAGTAGAAGAAACAGAAAGTGTACAGGACGATGCAAAGAATAATGTCGGTGATGAGGATGATGATGATGACAATAATGAGGATGACGATGATGATGATGACGATGATGACAACAGTGAGATAAAGAAGGGAGAGGACAATAAGGTTGGTGGTGATAAAGCCGTAGATGATGACAAAGATGATGACGATGATGATATTGATGGAGAGGATGATGATGGTGATAATAATGATCAAAAACAAAGTGGTTCCGGAAAGAAAAATTCACCTTCAGGTCGTGACAAAGCGAAAAAAGATGATGACGAAGGTGATGATGACGATGATGAAGATGACGATGGTGATGTTGCCTCTGAAAAAGAAAAACCAAAAACGAAAGGGGACCAGGTAGATAATAAGGCTGAATAAGAAGAATCCAAAGGTGAAGAACACCTGCAGCCAAGTACCAATTCTGCCAAGAGTAACCAAAATAAGCCAAAGTCTAACAAAGAGAAAGGAGCAAAATCTAAAGGTTCAGAGTGAACAAGCTCAAATGATGTCAACTGATGGACATTAACTGTGTCTTAGTTATCATGAGGCTCTTAAATTTGGTATAATATTCGAGTACAGATTCTGAGCAGTTTTTGTTAGCCGGTCTCTCTAGAAAATCAATACCCAGTTCTTGTACTTATCAAATATGATGGACATTTCTACTTGACATTTCTATAGTGATTGTTTTCTAGAGAATTTGTATTTAATGTTTTGTTCTCCTAGTTGTTAATATTCAGGTGTTATTATTGTTGTTAATATAACTGTTATCATTGCTTTGCTTTGGTGAAAAGTAAACCACCCTGGCTCCCAGAGTGCAAAGTTGGTTGAGAGAATCCTGCACCCGTTTGTTTTCAAAATGTGCCGCCTTAAGTAAAGTGTGGGGGCTGACTCTAGAAGAAATTGGGTCAAACAAAACCTGTTTTTCTGGTGATAAAAACTTATTAAAGCACCATGAGGAACATGCAATGATGTGTCCACAATATGCCTGTGTGTAGTGTGAACATAGCGCCTCTCGCTATAAAATTATCCCAGTGTGACAAAAGTCCAGTCAACTTTAAACTCTGCCCTCCTATATCTTTGTTGTATATATTAATTGTTATCGTTATCATTTTAGTTGTCCTATTGATGTATTTGTGATTTGTGATCAATTAATAGAATTATGCAACTTCTGTATGAGGGTGCATATTATTGCGTACAAGTCCTTGTAATTTTGAAATCTTCCGTCCCTGTTGTGTGAAGGCTTTTGAATCGGGTGCTGATAGGTCCTCTGCTATGTCTGAAGTAAGGGCTTGTCTTTGCCTTTTTGTTCTTTGTTTAAGCACTGTGTCGCATGTTCTGCTTTGCTTATTGTGAACTCCATGGGTCCACGGTTCAGTTACACTTATGTCAGCGGGTAGATGGATGTTGAAGTGATTAGTTGTTACTGCATTTTTCACGGCAAAAGTATGTCTCAAATTGTCAAAGTTTGTCAAGGTTGTTAGGAAATTACAAAGGAAAAGGTAGAGATATCATTTCCAAACCTGTGAGACATGTGAGACAGATTTTGGTGGCAGTAGGGAAGCGTGACTGCATAAAGCAATGATTAGCTGAAAATAAGACATATAGAGGGTGAAAATTTAATTAATTGAATAATAAATTTAAAGTGGTTCACTGTCAATAATGGAGCAAGAATTACCTGAATGAAAATGTTTCTTCAAAAGTTTTACAGACAGTGATAATTATTGTATAAAATTAATGAGAAGATATTAAGTCCTTTTTTCTAAACACTATCGTGTGTGTAGTTGTCAAAGTGTGACCATATTCCTAGTGCCCTCTACTGGGATTTTGTAACTGGACCCCTCAGTTGTAATGGCCCTACGTGTTGTCACCCTTGCACCATTAATGTTTTTGTATTAAATTTGGATTTAAGATAATCAGTAGTCTGGAGTCGGAGTGGGTATGTTATTATAGTTTAGTGACTTGTTTTGTTTTGTTTTGTTTTGTTCACCACAAAGTTATGATGCATTGTTGTTGCCTGGCTGTGTTTATTGTTTCGACAATTTGTTGTTTACCTCGATTGCTGACTGGTATCATATCGTGTCCAGAGTTTCACCAAGATGTCTTTAAATAAAATGGTGCTGCGATGTGTACTAAGACATTACGTGTTCCTCTGTTGAGGTGATATGGGATCTTAGAAAAATGTCAAAGTTTTGCTAACTTCCCAAAGTCGTATCTCAGAAGTGGGTTATCTGATTCTAGTGAAACTTTCAGATATTTGTAGTTTTTAAAATATACTGAACAACATCTAAATCTGATAAAGTTGCAATGGCCAAAATCACAATTCTGGCTGAATCTCGAAACAAATTTGAGTTTTTTTTTACAAACTTCACACAATTTGTTGATATTGCAACAACTTTAGTGCCTAACAGCTGTCGGAAATTGTTTACCTGGACCTTTAGATATGTAACACTCAAGTTCATATTTCAATTCTGTGACTCGGTATTACATTTTGCACACTAATGCGTAATATTTTTATAGAATAATGGTTCAGATGTTCTCGGCTCCAGCCTAAGTTTAGATGCTGACAAGATAACGCAGAAAAACCAGGATCGGCTCCGTCGACTGAGAACTTTGGCAGGTATGTTGTACGGTATGCTTGGGTCGTATTGATTTCATACATTATTTGGAAAATGAAATGTTATCTGCAGTGGAGGGTAGAGCTGGTTGTGTAAAATACAGGGCTGGTTTTGTGAGTGCAATTGCAACTTACTAAGATTGACAAGATGGGGGTGTTGATTATTGTAAATCAGTTTTCTACATTTCTCAAGTGTAATATCCTGTAGTGTGGTTTCAAAATCTCATCGAATTACTCAGTCTTTTTTCTAGCTGGTATGCATAAGAATGAAATATTATGCAGACTACAAATGGCATTGAATTTATCAATGTTTGATGTCGTGCATGTAATTTATTTTGTAATAGAGGCTATAGGATTGTGTTTTTTGTTTATGCAAGGTCGAATATTTGCTACAACATAAAAATTTTATCAATTTTGAGCCATCTCAATGAAGCATCTCAAATCGTAAGCTCGGTTATGACTTTTGTTGTGTAGCTATATTTGAAGCAGAGTCTTGAAGTTATATTCCCTTCATTTTGCTACATTTTATGCTCAGAAATGGAAGTTCAAAAATCAATCGGTGGGTTTGTTAAATTGATTGTTTTAGAGGTCATAGTCAGTGGCCATGTTTTCTAGACGATAGTACTTTGTACTTTATATTTTCTAGCTGGTGTTGTTTTGTGTTTTTCTCTTTGTGTAATTTCCTCTTTAAGACTTTTCTCTGAAATTGCATTTGTTACAGAACTCAGTCTGTTCCTATATCGTGAATAGGCAAATGTGAAGTCTGCTGAATATTTCTTTGACTAGAACTTGACTCGCAGATTCATTTATTTTTCTATACCTTTCATTTTCCTTTTACTTTTTGGTTGCTTTTGATGTTATTTTAGTCACATTAAGGCTTTGATAAGTTGCTTTTTTCCTCCTGTGGTCTGCCTCATCCAGCGGATGATCAGATATTGTTGAGGATAATGTTTCATAACACAGTGCGTAGTCATTTTAAGTCTCAGTATAACTAATCGTCTGTCACAAAACATGACATCCTCTTTTACATGAACAGTTGTCTCATTGCCACGATGTCAAATTTCTAAAGAAACTAATAGATAACTATGAAGCTATGAATCACTTGAATTTTTATGGTATGGTGTCTTTAAACATGTTGCTTGTTGCTGACTGACCTGCCAACTGTGGTATTCATCAGGGTCCTCATGGCACATTCTTTGCAGTGTTCTTGATCAAAAGTTATTATAATTGTATAATCATATAAATTTTTGTCATTAAAAATCAGAATCTGTCAATGCTCACAGTGCATTTCCTGTTTCGTTACACTCATTGCACCTATCCAAGTGAATATTGTTGTTTTTAATTGTCTTCACTAGGGAGCGTTGGTGTTCAGCAATAGTAGTTATGTTGTATAAGAATGCTGTGTTATTTTATCTCCATTCAAGTGAATGCTGTTTTCCAAATAGCACCTTTGGGCAGATTTTTGGCTTGTTTGTGCTCTTAATATTCAAAGATGACCATGAAATCACCAAAGCGCAGTTTAAAGGTATTCTGTTATTCCATTTCTCTTTGGGCATTCCTGTGTGCATCCTTTGTCAAATGTATTAATTTACTCTTGACTTTTTCTCGTTTGTAGGAGATGAAACATCTTTGGCGGATCCAGACGAGGTTCTCAACCGATTCATGGCTAAACAGGACTTCAACAGGTATGAGTTAAAGGACCTTATTGCAAATGCACGATGGAGAAATGTAATATTTAAAAGGATACCAAACTTGGTTTTGGCCTGTTAACAGATACTAAAAATGACTTTCCCATCCAGTTTACTTAAACAAAATAATGTTCTGTAACCCTCGACAACCCTTGAGATTTTGGAGAAAAATTTGATTTGCAACTCCTTAGAAAGTCTGCTAAAGGGGCAAGCGTAACCTAGTATGCTTTTAGCGAATTGCAGGCAACTATGGGAAAAGACCACAATATCCAATTTGTGAAATAGGGAGTATGAATTTTTAGTTGATTCCTGCCTTTAGCTTGGAAGATTGACGCTGGTGGTGTATCAGCAGGTGACAGAACGAGGATTGATTGAAATCATCAAAACGGGGTTTAGTATCCTTTTATATTCAGCGACTCTGTTAAGCTCTTACTTTTCGAGGCTCAAAACTCTGATTCTTTTGTTTTCAGTGGATTTCTGTGGCCTTTCTCAAACAAAAATAGAGAATAAAGGTCACCAAGTTCACTTTGGCATCCAAGAACATGTCCTCGTTGATACAGTGTTTGCCAAAACATCATTGTGATGCATAGTAAAAACATGACAACTGAATTGTTCCGTGTTTGCTCATTGTATGATTGAAAACAGCTATCTTCTGAAACGTAACTGGCATCTGACTGATCTGGACTCATTTGTTTCAGACCCCCCTCTGGCCAAACTCTGCAGGATGATACCTGGCTGAGACCAGACAGTCGTTACTAGATAACACTGCATGACTCCCAGGTGGCCGTGGACTCCATTGTTCAACATCGACAATCTGACATAGTGACACAGTGCTAGGGTGCCATTGCAACTGTTGGACACTTGGAGACTGGCAAACAAACTTAAACCATTGGTCATTGAGACATGACTCCTGGCGCCCTCTGACTTCACTGGTGCTCAGTCCACTAACGATACTATTAAACTGATGAGTGTACCCTTACTCCATTTTATGTATAGTAGGACTGCAAGTTGATGATAGGGGTCGCCTCTGTTGCTCATGACCAGTTGCCATTGCTTCATGGCAACTGCCCATTTACGACTTGTGAGCAATGTCCTTTCTAAATCAAGTTAACATAACCAGTGATGAGCAGTTTTCCTCTGGTTGCAGCCTCTTAATAATTATACAACTGGAGTTATTGTCTCTGTCAGAAACACAATTATAACAAGAATTCTTCGGTTTAAGACAATTTGACAGACAAATAGAATTCTGTTTCATAAAATATTTGTCTTATAAACAAAACGAAAAGTTAAGAAAAGTTCAATTCATTGCTAACAAGCGCTTAGAACTGAACCACTATCATCAATCAAATCAACACAGAATTTGAAATTTTTAAGATTGCAGTGAGCCGTTGAAAACTAGAAAGTGTCAGTTTCGACAATAATGTTTGCCTTTGTCTGAAGTTAAAGAATTTTACTACAAGTGCCATTTAACCGATCTCCCCTTACATTTGTGAAAAATGGCATGATACAATGGAATTTATGTTCGTACAGGAAGTAACTTTCTTGTGCCCTGTCAGCTTGCAGTTGTCAAATTTTATTATCTATGTCTCAACATAGAATTCATAGTACATGTGCAGTCGATTACTAAAACCAACTCAATTTGCCAGTTTAATGTTGGTAGCTATACACATGGAGTTGTAAACAAATTAAGACAAGGATTTGTTAAATGTGTGTTTGTGCTGTTTGTGGCTTTTTGGCTGTGATTAGGAATTTTAGTTATTTTCATGGCTGGAGTTGCCAGTTCAGACAGGCTGCTGGCATTCCTATGGTGATAGGATGTGTTTTTGGGGAGGAACACAAAATTATATTTTTTGTTAATTTTTCTGCTAACGGTAATTGCCTTCAGCTCACTGCTATGTCTATGTTACTAAATCAATATTCTACTGTGTCACACTTTAGCAATACAGATGACATGTCTCTGCGTACAGACAAGCTGTTTAACTGAAAGCTCATGTATCAAGAAGTGGTGTTTAATTTTAATACTGAATACAAACTACAGTGTAGTTTTTGTGATCTTCCTTGGGTTTGTACAGCCCGTGTAATGCTCCCACTGGTTATCGCTGCAGTAGATGCCACAGAATAAATCGGAAAAATGACCCAGAATTCTATATCATTGTCATAGAGCACTTACTAGTGGAATTTCCTGCCATGTTAATTGAGTGCACTGTGGAAATCACCCTCATAACAGCTGCAATAGTGGGTCATTTTATAATGGGAAACCTATTCTCCCATGTACTTGATTTTTGTAACATGCTTTGTAAAAATAAGACGCCAATACAGCTGCATCTGTTTTTCCTAGCTTAGTTTCAACATGAGTATTTGCCCTCTTGGTACTGACTTTTTCTCCTCAGATATCAATATCTACGTCACAAAGGTCATACTCGTGGGCTGTGCTGTTTACTGATTGTTGAACTTGATTCTTGGTTCTGCTATTGGAGGTAGAGGCCAAACTAAATATTTTAGAATTCAGCCATTTTGAAGACTTTAAACATTCCTATGCTGTTAAATTTGATAATTTTGTTTGTGATTTTATAAGAACACTTTGCATGTTTTGGTATCAAAATTCCGTCCAGTTTATTTAATCTGTTCATTACTTAATGTACAGAAAAAAAATTCTTTTGGTGAATATACCTGTACAGTTTGAACAAAAGAAAATCAGTTTCCACATACTATAATTTTAATAACAGAATTTTTAAAACTTGTGAGGTCTGGAAGACTAGAGCAGCGTTCGGTAGACCCAAGACACTGGCGAAGTAGAAATCTTTGCTTGTGAAAGGTATGTAGTGAATTCTGCACCATAACTCAACATCCCAATCCCACCGTCTAATTACTTCAGTAACCGCTTTTTGCTAGGGTAGACTAGTAAGCTCTTCAGAATACTTGGGAAACACTGACTGTTCACTCACGTGATTTTGCGTTATCTAGTACTTTTTACCAGTTTCTTGTGTCTGCGAACGCATCCTGGAACTTCTTTATCAATGTGATCGTAATAAGTCACGACATGCATTCTATTTTTATAACATTTCCGATTGTAAATATTTGAAGCTGTAAATAATACGTTTTTCTTGTAAATAAAAGTTCGTGTCAATATTTCGGTAGAACATATTGTTTTTCTTTATCTCTTGTCACTTCTGTTGTGCCCGCTAGCTCAGTGCTAAGTATGGAAACATCACACTTAATAAGGCGAAGTGAAGTTGAAGTTGCGTTAAACTCGTGCTTTCTACCAAAAAATAATAAGTTTTGATTTAGTTGGCCATTAGGGCCTACTGTGAGGAAATTGATCTCAACTTGTCCCTTAGTCAAAATTGACCTGATTTCTGGATTTGGCAGCTGTGGTCAATTATTTCATCATTCCATAAGTCGGCGTCGTTTTATAGGGGAACACAGTGACAGAGCTCATATTGACGTTACCGACAAATCGCGGTGTGGCAATGTCGACGTGATGACCATGGCGGACATAGGCCTACCAAAGAACTTATGTTTCTCGTTACTTGTTCATAATCGTGTTCTGGAGAGCACATCTACCATGTTCAGTGTTGATAATATACTGATATATTGCTTATTTATGGCGATCTAATGAAATCTGGATTCCTGTTCATGCAAACACAACTATGTCCTCAAAACTGCATCTGACGACAAGCTTGCCTGATATTCCAGATGTTTCGGACACATAAATTCACACGAAAAGCGTATGCAAGTCTGGTAATGGCTTCTGGTCACAATAAATGAGCGCTATAACATATGAAACGGAAGTACTAAGTCAACACCTTGGAGATTTGGCGTGTGTGCTATTTTACATTCTCAACCCTTTGCAAACATGGTATATATAGAATGAAGGTAGCAGAACAGCCGATTTTTATTAAACTTTCCTTCTTAGAAAAAATTTTATTACACAATATGTAAGACGTGACTCAAAGTAAGATTTACAGTTACGTATAATAGGTGAACTTTGTTGAATTAAATGAGTTAAATATAGTGTCACAGTGCACACAACAATTAAGACAAGTGACGTGTAAAGTTTACAGCAGCTGAAGAGAACACAATCCATGCGTTTAAAAGAAATTGCTCAATTGACAAGAATCAAATACATTGTAACACGTTTAAATTACAAATGGGTGAGTTACATTATGTACTTAAATACTGAAGGCCATTCACTACGCGATGCATATATTTAACGCGGCAAATTGCCATGAATATCACTCAGGTGGCATCAGCAATTACTGAAAACATGCAATCAAAAGGTTTAGAAACATTTATTTTAAGAGGTAGTGGTGAATGACGTACGTCAAATATCTGTTAATAAATTGAATATTTCTCTCTATAATGACTACACAACATTGGGGAGTGCTAAATTAGATTACCTTTTAGGTGTTAACACCCGCCCTAATGAAATGTACTTTAAAATGTTAACTGACTGGATAGTCATAAGTGAAGTACCTGTATGTCGGCTTGTTCATCCTCCAATCAACGAATTGAACGGTAAGAGTACTTTACGCCTGTATTGACATCACTTTTTACGTCTGCTCAGCCACAACGTGAAAACTTAGAGGAACGCGGGTCTGTTTCGTGATAAGGGAATTAAAGATAACTCAGAAACCTCGTCTCACATTCCACACAACCCGTTTCCAAAATAATGTCAACTCAGCAAAGTACAAAGTCTCCAATATTGCCAATTAATCAAATAACACTTAAGTTATTCCTAAAATGTGATATTGATAATTCCTTCGCATTTATGGTCTAAGAATGTAAGACTATATTCTGATGTTTTCATGAAACATGCACCCTGTCATTTGAAGAACCACTTTGAAAGAATACCCTTAAGCAAAGACAATGTATTTGCATAGCGTTCTATTTTCAAAAAATATATACTTTTATAGAGCCAGTTTGGCTAAATGCACAATCTTGTAGCCAAAGTTCTACTTCATAGCATTGAAAGAACCTCCTTTACAACGGATACCTGATTTCTTTTGATAATGTCAAAATAATTTTACGCCTACTCAAATTTAAGGCAAAACCTTTCTGCCCTAGTTGATTTTTCAAGAATCGTAAAACACTGCTTTACGCCATTCAAACTTTTGTGAGACACGCGCGCGCATGTACACGCACACACACACGCACGCACGCACACAAACGCAGCAAGTATTCCGCACTTCCCCAGAAAATCTAGACACCGTGCTTTTTATTCCAAGCAAGAATATTTGTTTCCACAGGATAGCGAATGGATCCTAAATTGAAATCGTCGGAGTTTTGTTTCAGCTAAATGTATGTGTTTGTACATATTTTACAGCACCAGATGAGCTATATTTTTCGCTAAGTGGGAAATTATGGCACCTTATCGGAAACAGCTTGGCTATATTGCTTAAATAGCCCTATGAATCCTCCAGAATGTTATGGTCATAAGACATCATCAAAACGTATTACAAAACGCCTCATTATTAATATTACTGTCACAAAATCGACTCAATTTTGATTTTAGCCATTCTATTCGCCAAATTCGGGTCCAACAACTTTAAATGAATCGCAGTTCAAACTAGCCTTTTCTCCTCCAAAAGAACTCGATGTTGTTTTCAACAGACGCATCCCTCATACGTTTCAAAGACATTTTCTCAACCACAACTCTGTTAACTGCCTTCCGAAATTCCTGTTCATTTTCAAAGGTGCTTTCCATTTTTTTCGCTACTTCGGCTACTTTCTCGACACTAGTTTTTGGAAATTTTTTACTAAGTTTTTCCAGCGCCTTTTCCGTATTTTGTCCTTTAAACAGCTTCGAGAAAAAAGAATGCCAGAGACCGTCCGACAAGTAATCCTTTTTCGAGTAGATTTGGTCGAAACCCACAATGCACGTCACGTGATAACTAGTCTTCCACTCTTTACATTCTTTGGCAAGGTATTCTATACAGCTCATTGCATCACTTGCTGCGTGACGGGTGCAGGGTGAGTTTTTCGTAAAGATAAACAGTTTGCAAGGGGACTCATTACTGCAAGATGTAAACTTATCTGGTTTGATTTTTTCCACCAGGTGTCGCTCAGTATGTTTCATATTTTCTTTTCCTTTAGATTTGTCTTTGTTCTCCGGTATATCACTTATGCTTATCTTGTCCTTGTGTTCAAATTTTCCATTGCGTTTGATTCCAATTACGCTGTATTGATTATTATAACCAACGTTTTTCAATAATTCGTCAAAATCTGAATTCTCGTCAAATATTTTACCGTCTTCCGGTTTTCTTAAATACGCATTGAAATCTTCCAATGCATCACTTGATTCCTGCGAATCTGTGTTACAGAGTTTCTTTCCACCACTACCTCTGCGAATTCTACACAATATTTTTTTGTTGGGGATCTTACGGTGCTTTATTCCTTTAACAGCGTCTTCGCCACGTCTGGCCAAGTCGTCAAATTTCGATTTCAATTGAAACTTAAACTGCTCACCAATAGACTTGGTTTTCGCTAGCAATCGACGTGGCAAATTCTTCAGTAGCCGCTTTAAATTGTAAGACCATTTTCCAGGACTACTTTTCAACACTAGACGCCCAAGCCTTTTCCCGTGCGTTTTCACAGAACGAACGCTTGATTTCAGAATGGCCTTGATGCCTGTTAATGATGACTTGAGGTGTAACTTCATTGCCGAAATTGAACTTTTTATTTTCAACTGGAAAGTGTGTTTCAAACCATTCCTCGCTAAATTTTTGAATCCATACTTAACGCTCCCAATGGATTTCTTAATCATGGCCTTTCCGACTTTGAGCACAGCCTTTAAGCCTACTTTTACGCCATATTTCATTCCTGTTTTTATTCCATGTGCCAATGCAGCGGCTGTACCTCCACTCAGCAAAGTTACGACATCCATCGCCAAGTCTATAGCAAAGTTTTGCAGTGCTTCTTTTGTTACTTCTGGACAATCTTTGGCGGAATAAGCAACCGCCCTGAATAGATTATAAAGCCAACTTATGATGGGAATGGCGCCAATAACCTGTGAAGCTGTCTCTTCGCCTTTGTCATAGCATCTGGTGCAGCGCATCAATTTGTCATCTTTATAATACGCAGATTCTGTAAACCAAGTCCATTTCTGTGCCTTTGAATTTTGACGATCCGCAACTCTGACTTTTCCGCCGGAAGCTTCCAAGAACTTTGAACCATACAGCCAGTGCTTTATTTTTCCGTTAAGCATCATCTCCCAATGCTGGCGTGGTTCATGCGAGTATGTTGGTTCAAGAGTCAGCGCTAAGTTTGACGTCACTGACAAACTCTTACGCTCAGCAATATTGATAAGATGATCGTTTCGGATAAGCCAGAGCATTCCTGGCTCAATTTTAATCTTACTGTTCACAACTTTAACTTGTCTACTTTTCGTGGTCAGGAGATCACAGCTTTCATATTCACTCCTGATGATGTAACGATCTATTGTTTGGCTGGAGATGCAGTGAAGTCGGTTCGGGTTATCTAACCCATCCTTTACACTCACGAATACCCAGCTTTGATATGATTGACTATACCTGGACAACACGGACATGAACACACCTCCGTGATCATGTGAGAAAGTAATACCGCTACTAGGATAACCCTTCAACGTGATTTTTGCGTTCTCGTAAGACCACTTGTCAGGCGACTCCGGTAGTAGTACAATCGTGTCGTAAGAAACTGAAAGTGAATGTGCGGTTCTGGCATTGGTTATTCTATCGCCATTCCAGTACCAAAGCTGACTATGCAAATTGCTGGTATTCAAAGGTCGAAGACGAACTTCCATCTCACTATCTACGGCAGTCAACAACTCACATGGTTCCACAGATGACTGTATGAAAAAGGGACAAAAGACATCTTCAAGTGATGCACTTTTTATATCTATGAACTCCCAGCGGCCCGGTTGCTTCGTGTTACAACCAGCACTTGCGACAATATTTTGACCGATCTCAGTGCTAGAAAGGAAACATGATCTGTCGAAGAAGCTCTGAATAGAAAAAGAACCACTCGTCGTCGCACTCCATCGCTGGCGAAACGAGAAAGCGTGCTCGTTCCACATTGTGACTTCAAAGTGGCTATCAGGCAAATGTTCTGAAACCATCAGCACAAGACCGCTGCCGGCATTCACGATGTGGTTGCGACGGATAAACCAAAGCTGATTGTTGATATTAGTATTGTCTAAACGTTTGAAGACCGGTGAAGTACCTTTATCTGTCCCAGTCAGAACAACACAAGGTCGTTCGCTGTGTTGCAACAAAAAATACTTTTCAGGACTGATTAATTCTGAGCATGACAAAAAGTCAGAGAAGTTTCGTTTCAGATTGACAAATACCCATCGTGTGTTTTCCATACTGCCATCTCTACGCACCACCGCACGTCCGTCGTTGTTTGGGTCAAATCCAAGAGCACCAGAGTATCTCGACTGCATAACAATTCTCTGCGTTGATTGTTGGTAGAACATAGTAGCATTTAAGCTCGGGTTTTTTCTCAGCGTCACCACATCATCAGAGAACGAAACCTGGAGACCGCTGTTCAAGTGCACCAAGCCATGATTTTTCCAGAAGAAAACTTGAGATACAAAGAGGTCGTCGACCAGAGGACGAACTTTCATAGTTCCGTATCCGTCATTATTCGTGAACCCTGTCAAAACCTCACAAGGTGAAGTATGACTCTGTATTACATACATGCACACAATACTTCCGATGTCACCCAAACCTTCATCTGCGTTGACAAGCAACCATTGACCAGTGCTTGATTCCTGATTACATGTCAGAATTAAGGCACCGTCTACTTGTTGACTGTGAAGAACGCAGTTTACCTTATCATGTACAGCATGTACTAACTCACCGTCACTCATAGCAACGAACTGTTGTGTTTTGTATTTTTGAGTCTCTGCAAGAAACACAGAGTTTGTTTCACTGTTAACCTCTACGGAAAGAGCTTGTTCGACGTTGATCAAATGCCCGTACTTAAAGTACCAAAGCTGCCGTTTAACAATTGATTCGTCAAAACTTTGAAAGGCGATGTTTAACCCGTCCTCTGATGCAGTGAGCAGCATGCACGGGTCACCAGAGTACTTAATAAAGGTAAAGTGTTCGCCATTATTCATTGGACAAGAAAGTGAACTGGGGTTGTCTAATGCCCAGCCATACTCTAAATAATTCCATTTCTGTAATCTGATTGGAGAAGTTTCCTGAGAAACAACTATTCTGCCATCGGAGAGAATGGATAAAACTTTCTCATTTTGTCCAGCGGGTTTAATGGTGTTGCCATCAAGTCTCCACGCTACAGACGACAACTTGTTCCCTTTTGACCTAAGAACAACCTCATCGCTATGATCGGGAGTATCTAGGGCTAGCCAAAGTCCGGTGTACAAGTTCACGATTTCGCCCTTGTAAATAAGCCACAATTGTTCATGTGCCTGTCTATTTGAGAAAGGTGCCATGGCCACCGCGTGGGATGAGGAGTCAGCAGTCAATACTTCGCACGGTGGATCTTGTGTCTGGATGAAATAGTAACAAAGTGCGCGCCGTAAGTAGGCGCCATCTCGGTCAAACGGGATAACCTCCCACTGTTTCTCTATTGCTTGTTCACCAGAAGCCAACATCTGTTTTAGCGACACGTTTGAAGGATCTGGAAGTAGTGAGAATGTTTGGTTTCCAATCTTTAGGAAAACTGTTTGTTTTTCAATTATCCAATCTTCATTTTGAACACCAGTAGAACCTGAGAATTTTCGTGGAAACAACATGATGTCAGCAATTCTTTGGCCTGAGCCGTAATTCACAAGCTGACTACTTTCCAAATACCAAAGCTGATGCGGTAAATTTTCGTCATCGAAGTCCTGAAGGACTGCTTCGTCTCGATTCGAGTCGTAGCCAAGAACTTTGCAGTCGACATTTCGGCTTCGAAGAAAGAACAGAGACATAGATCGTGTACATTTTTGGACGTAGTCGTTAAAGTCGATGGTTGTAAAATTTTCAACGGTGTTGTTTAGGACTTCGTTAGTGATGACATTCACCAGTTTATCTTGTTGATAGTGCCACAGGTACTTGGAAACAACGTTTCTGGCATGATGCGATGAGGGTAGCATGCTTTTGTCATTCGCTCTCATAATGTCACCGCACGCGGGTTGTCTTTGAGGCAATATGTACAGGCAATGTGCAAATTCCACGAAATTATTGTTGTAGTATGAGGATGAAATCCATCTAGAAGGAAGCTCTTCTCGTTTGCACGATAACCTGACAGTGCTTTCTTCGGAAGATTGAAGAAAACATGGCATGCCCTCATTATACGTTTGAATGAGCCCGTCGACGAAATTGAATTGATGTTGTTGACCACCCTTTTTTACAACGAATTTATCGCTATAATTTGCATTAAACATTTTTCCGCCTTCTGAATACCAGAGACACGACAGAGGGTGTTCAGAATCGAAAGACTTTTCTACCAATACCGCAGCGTGATCTTTCAGAACTGTAAAGGTAATTACAGGAGTAGATGATGCCGTGCCAATGACGGCTGCGGTCAGTAGCATAGCTTTTGCCCAATTCCCCTTTCCTTGTCGGTGAAGATAAATGCCAGTTAGCAACAAAGATCCTACTGCTACAGAGGTTAACGCCAGTATGCCAGCTGCAATAGGAAGAGCAATATAAGGGGCGCCATCTATTTCTGTAACGCATAAAACCGTACACGAACGGTTAGAACTTTTCAAAGCAAAGTAGTTTCCATTTCCACATTTAGGTGTCGCCTTTTTTACGTCCACAAAGTCCCACGATACGTTGTAATTAGATGTGGGCGTTGTTGCTACAGCGTTATTTGGTAATGCCTTGAGATTTACCGTTCTGCCTAGCGTATGTGCCTGCAACTTTTGTTCTTCGTAAGTCCAATCCTTAGAAACAGTACTGCTTACAAATACCTTTCGATCGGTTGCAACTAAATACATATGAGATTTTGCATTTCTAAGAAACGTATTGTCCCAATACCACAGCTGTTCATGCACGACAGTTTCTGTAAACGGCCCTAACGTGACATTTTGTCTCCCAGTTTGTTGGAGGACTAAACACTTATTATGGAGTTGAATAACAAACATACAGGCGACGGTTTCGAATTCTTCTACTGCAGTAGCAAAAGAAACAAAATTCCACGACTGTGAAGAGCGTTTACAATTTGGTTGAAGACGAACCCCGAGTCTTCTTTTTGTGACTTCAACGTAACAGTTGCCTTGGATTTTATCTTGAATGACAATGGTTGTGTTACGCTTGAATAGGTTTACCCCGCCAGGGTTGTCAGACATAGCATTTGCCGATAGTCGGCTTACGCTAACGTACAATCCATTGCCAAAATTTCGTAAAGAACCGTTCTTCCAAGACCACAGCTGGTAAATAAGTTTGCTTTCACCGTAGGTTTCCATGGACATAAAGTTCTTCCCACTCCTCTTTATTGACGTTAAAAGTTTGCAGGGAAATTCGGAATTCTTAATAAAGAAAATGTCCCTCGACTGATCACTAAGGCTCAGGTCTCGCCTCATCCTGTGCTGTACACGTACGGTTGCTGGTTGGTTTTGCCTTTCTTTCGATCTCTTCTCTATTAACGACAAAGCAACCCGCGTAAAATGTTTGGCATCGTAGTCGTAGATGCTAGAATTCACGGAATTTTGTTTATTTAACATTTCTTCTTTAAGAAAAAGTGGTTTACGGCTGTGAACATGTTTTCTTTTGGAACTTCTTTGCTGCCTAAAAATTGCCTCTTGATTTTGATACTGAGCTATGACGTCATTCAAAATGAAATGCATACCACCTAGTCTGCTTGGGTATTGACTGAAGCTGTCAAAAACCTTGTTCAGTAGATTGATGTTTTTGAAGTTATCTACGATGACGTCTTCATTTTCCACGTAGACCCTTGCTTCTGATGTGTCAGCGTCGTATGACACATCTTCCGTCGTAACCCTGCGACCCATTCTTTCAGCCTCAAATTCTCCTATCACGTGAATAAGTCCGACGAGATCGTCTTCATCAACCAGGCTGAGAAGCTGCTGTAGCTGGTCTGCCAAGGCTGTGCGGCAGTCCATTACATAAAGGGCTATAGAAATACATGTTGTAAAGAACGGGTAGAGAACAACGTGTTCTTTCCAGAATCTAAGAGTTTGGTCTGACGTTAGTGAGTCACATGACGTCACCAACGATGTCAGGTTTTTGAACAAAGACCCATTAACGTCTAATTTCTCCACTGTCTGCCCGATTACCTCAACTATTCTTTCAATTAGGACTTTGGTGTCGTTTTGTAGTCGTTGAGGACTTTCGTTTGGTTGATCATTTCCGCTTGTAAAATTCTTTTCCGGCTGCCAATTTTGCTCAATTGGCGTGCTGCTAGGTTGTCTACGTCTTAGTGTGTCTACATTCATCAAATGGACAGCATTAAATTGTTGAAGAAGCAACAATGTTGACCAAAGAACTGCAAAACGCCTGATGATAATCGAATGCATTTTACTGCAGTCACTGAAACAAAAACACATAAACTTCAAAATTGTACTTTAGGTGATATGTGAGGATAAAAGCAGGCGAAGCGACAGCGTACGCTGTTTTCTTCTTCTTCTATTTGATATATCTCAAATTGCTCCGTATTTTCCTACTTAAAAGAGAAGTAATTGAAATGCGTCGTCCAGCCATTCACTGTGTTAGTGAAAATGTTCTGCTGGGACATCGTAACAGGTGTTAGTCTTCATGAATGACACCAGGACATTTCCACTCTATTGTGAGATCGGTAAAAAGGGGTCCTTCACTTCATGAAGATTGGGTTTGTTTCCCTGCGACTGATTTCAGGCATTCTTTTTTTAGAATACTTGATCAATCCCGTCAAAACAATTGACTTTCTGGAACTGTTTTTAAATGTAAATGACTTGAATAACCTGAGTAGTATAGCAAGTGTATGAAGACGGGATGTTTTTCATTATAACACAGAAATGTTTGGCATTTTTGGAGTTACTGAGTAGCCCGATTCATAATTTGGGTTTAAATATATCAGTAAGGAGAAGATATCGCTTTATGTCAGCTCAGTTCTTCATGCTAACACAGTTACCAAGACAACATTTTGCAATATTCAAATGGCATTATAAAAGGCCAAAAACGATACCAATAAACAAGTGAATACAATTCTAACTAATGTGAACGATAAAATTAATGATAAACTCAGCAAAAGAAAAGCAAAAGTTTCTTTGCTTATGTACACGTTTATTCACCAAATAAGACATACTTATTCATTTTTCCAAGAATGAAATTTGAACGCTAAACTTTATTGTACAGCTCTCGAATTCCTACACGTAAATTGAGTTCCGTAGACTCAAAAATTGTACAAGCACCGTTTGCAATGCATGGCGATATTTCGCGAAGTCTTGCGTGTTCGCGAGTTTCTTGCGTCTACGCAGCAAAGCATTCAGTTGGTTATCCTTCACTTACCATTTATTGCTTCTGGAATCCTGCTGGGTGCGAATAGAAATGAGTCGTCTCAAAAACCTGTGAGCGTAATGACAAATAACTCTCAAGAATGCATTGCGTGATTTTGGGAAAAAACATATGACGCTTCGTAATTACAATGGAAACAAATCGTGGCTCAAGTTTTCGGTTTCGCTGCAGTCGCGTATGGTTTTAGTCAAAAAAGTCATTGTTTTTCAAACCTCCCACGGACAATTCTTCGAAACCATACAGTTTCGAAACTGTACGGTTTCGATCGTGTGCTCGCGCATTACTTCGTTTGCAAACGAGATCATGGGAAAATACATGTACCTCGCTCAATCGCTCCACTACAACTGCTGTTACGTGCGCGATGTACATGTAGTAACCCGCGTTGGTTCCACACCTCTTTCCAAACGTTTTCGTACTTTGATCATTGGCACTCAATCGCTTTGGTCGTTTTAACAACCGTTTTTGTTCGATACGATGGTCAGAAGGAAGACAATAGTTCCCATACGGACTCTTTCTCAAACCGATTTTTCAGCCAAAAATTTTTTTTCAGAAAATTGCAACATTCTGCCTTCACCTGTTGTTACGAAACACATCTGGATTATGAAAGAATCAAAGTCTGTTCTATTCACTTTTTCTTCACAAAAATGGTAGTCCAAAATCTAGAAATGTGTCGTTTTACATTAATGACACATAGCAGAAACACAAGTTTTTCAAGAACTACTAGTTCGTAATCTCCACGAGAACATGGTTGACCTATGATATGACAACCGGACAGTAAATTTATAATTGTTAACACTCTGTCGGAAAAAGACTTCTTTGACAGAACGAAGGTTTATAGGCGTTTTAAATTGAAACAGTTTTCGATAAACTGTCAGAAATCATTTTTTTCTTTGACATTTTGGTCGTTTACCTGAGGTGTCGAGCCCCCACATCCGCCAATGTTCAACCACAATACAGTGCGTAGATGTCTTAGAATAATAAAAAAATGTTGCTATAGCTGTAATCGATCCTGTAGGCTAATATAAAAAGACGGTGATTTCAGTAAAGTGTACTAAAATATCTTCACGTTTGTAGCTTAGCCCAAGTGAAAAGTTACACAACTGACGCACGGGCCTATACAGACATACATGTACCAGTACGTGCGGTTGTTCGCTAGCGCTGAGCTACTGGCAAAGAGTTACTGAACAAATGCGCGCCGTTCTAACAATACACATGGACAATACTTCAGAAAAAGAAAGCGGAATTCGAACACTGAACATTCTAGTTTGCTCTAACCTATGCAGTGTCAGGTGTGTGTTTCATATTTGTCAAATTCAAAGTTATTTCCTTCCTATGAAAATATTTAGCCAACTGAATAATCATTTATATCACGACATTTCTATTGGTCTATTCACAACAGCCTCTGGCCTGTTAACATCGGAGCGACGTTTCGCTTAGTCATTTCTGCGGCCATCTTGAGGTGTTACATGGGTATTTGGTGCATTCTTGGAACGGAGAAAAAACTCACCATGAAAATACCAGATGCCCGTGCTCTTCAGGCATTAGAAAAGATCAGGAAATCATAATAAAAGGTACTCTCGTTTTATTATTAATTTGTACGATAAAAACTGTTCAACCTACAAGTCTTTATTTACTGAACACTCAGTAACTGAAAATCTGAATCATAAGGAAATTGTCTATAAACACGTGGCCACCATTTTTCGTGAAACGCGTCAATTTTTCGATTTGATCATGAGTTTATAGAAAACCTAGACTTTGTTTTTATTCAAGCACGAAACTATCAAAGTCCCTCTGACTAACCTTGCCAAGGTCAGTGCTTTCAAATGATTACCTTATAAAGCAATATAATTTAATTCACTAAAATCGTGTATTTTCTGAGATAATACCCGTAAGCACAAATTTATTTTTGACTTTGTGCTGGTCTGCCATTGACGTCATCACTCGGATAATAACTTTAGGCAGTGTATGCAACCTGCCAGTAATTCGAAAATGCGTTTTTCATCGCCAGCAGACGATTTTACTCCTTTAAGCATATTGTTTTTCAAAGCAAAACAAGTACATTCTTAAAATTCAAAGATTTATTCAAATAAAAGGTGCTAGAAAGAATTTTCCGTGGCAAATACATCGATGCAAATAATGTGAAAAATGAATAACTGGTGAAAATATAAAAACGTGTAAAATTATTAATAAAAAATAATCCCAGGCGGTCTGATACATGTTTTACCAGACGTGCGCAGGCCGTGCATGTGAACCCATTGCGCTGATCACCTGGAACCATTTTTATGCTTCATTAATGTATAGTTAAAACAGAGCTGAGGAGCTACAAACCTGACTCAAGGGTTTAGCAGTGTGACCTAGTGGGATTTGAACCATGACCTCGAGTAAAGAAAGTGAACACCTATCACACTGAGCCACACTGCCTCCTCTGTAAAGTTAATAAACCGATCCTATGAAATAACATGTTGAATGTAATACTGAAAATAGGGTTATACAAATTGATCATGAAGGAAACTGCATTCGTCAAATAGGCAAGCTCATCCAGAAATAGGTCCATGTCCAATCAAAAAAATCTGACTTTTCATATAAAAAACTTACGCTCTCAAGTCGTTCCTTTGCCACATAATAATCAGAGGTTGGAAAGAAGTGACACTTTGACATTACTTGAGACCAGACTCTGCAGGTTCTATTGTCACGGCGGGTCATGTTATGCGCCGAGCATTGTCTTCAGCAATTATAATGAGATGCCAGGGTTTCCAAGCCAGAAATCATTTCTGGTATGAGTTAGGAAAAACTTGACATCAGTTTTACAGAGGTAAAAAGTCTAAATAAAAGGAAGACGGGCATACAGCTGCTTTAAGTCAGATATTAACAACATTGTAAAACACAGATTGAAAGACAAAAAATGTACAGTCAAAAACAATAACGAACAGCGTTTTCAAACAGTTAGTTCACAGCCAGTCAAATAAGAGATAATTAAGAACAAAAAACAAAACAAAAGATAAGGATCCTTGCAGCATCAAAACTTAAAAGTGTTATTTTTAGCTTCTAATTTATTAGGTAGATACGTTTTGGATCGAGGCTACACCGCAAATAAATTCTCTCTTTACTGGGCAACGTGTTGCCTTCGGAACAAGTTCCAGCGGCTACACGACCACTGCTCACGTGCAGCTGGTGTCTGTGCACACAGTAAAACATGAATTTACCAGGGATCATATGGGTGTCAACAGGAAAATGACTATTTCTAAACAAACACGTTGAAAGTATATTTTCAGTTTCACTCAAAACTAGTTCTGTCACCGGCTATTTTACGTTAGTACTTGCCACAAGAAACAAAATCATTAGGCAGTATCACGAACAACGTCACATGCAGTGCAAGGCAAAAATAATCAGACAGCGAACTATTTCCCGGGACTTTTATTGTTTTAACAGGAACGAATGACTGGTAAAAACTATTACAACTACAAAATTTTAATTGTAGAATGGCTGAGCCACTTTACTAAACGATCTTGTTAGTTCCTTTTCATTTTCGGCCATGGGAGAAGACCACTCTGATGACCAATACGACTTCCGCCCAAACGTCATAACGTGGAATGCCAGGTCATTTTAGTTTAATTGGCTTGTAATGTAGACATCACATGGTTTCTCATGAAAAGGTCCCTCAACATCCACCGCTAACCTTTCCCATGCGTTTTGGGACGTTTGCCCTTTGAATTTTGTGGATGTTTACAAAGCATCGTTTTACGTGACCAAATATATATAAGAGATCTTTGCTAGTATCTGTTGTTGGCTTAATGCAGGGTTCATTGTCTGTTTTAAACCGCGTTGATGCTGTGAATCACAATCAGACATGGAAATAACAACCCATTTACTTTCACCAACGTAGACCTTAAGAGTAACGGGTCAGTGACTTCTTTCCAAAGCTATAAACAGTGTTTCACAATGATTCATTTTTATGGCAGAAACAAAGCATTCAGAAGAATATTGTCGTGGTTGATTTTTACTAAGAAACGTTCAATATTTTACGCAGCTCTGAACTTCTGCAGAACAGTTCGATGTTATGCGGACCAAATTCATCCTGCATTCGCTTTAACGAACTAAGCCCCGCCACAACGTCGTTTACTTTCCTGCGAACTTGATCAGCATCAGTGTACTGCTTCACATATCCTCTAGATATTTCCTGTATCTTCCCAACGCTTGAAGACGAAAACTGAGCGTTAAGGTTCCCCACTACGTCCTTCATATTTTCGTCGTTTGTTAGTTTCTCAAAGAAGCTCATCCATTGTTTGTCAGAAAGATAATCCATCGTGGCATGGATATCATCAAAGCCCACAACGCACGTCACGTGATAATTTCTCCACTTTTCGCACGTCTCACCTATGTACTCCATGCATCTCTGGGCATGTCGTCTAGCGACGTGCTTAGAGCAAAGGGGACTTTTCGTCAACAGATACAACGTGCAGGGATAATCGTGGCTGCAACTTTCCAACTTCGTGGCTGGAATGCTTTCCATTAGATGTTGCTCCGTGGACTTAGTGCTTCCTGACGCGGTGTTGGATTGAGCGATTCTAATACCGTTGCCTTTGTGCATGTCTGCACTTTTGACATGTTCGAAAGGTTCATCTGGCCCTCTGTGCTTAAGTCCAACTACACCGTAATCTGTTCTAGAACTCAAATCTTGTTGTAGTTTGGTAACATCCTTTTCTGTATGTCCAACCAACACAGGCTGTCGTGTTTTGCCCTCTCGCAAATCTTTTAAATACTTTTCGACATCTAACAGCGCCTTGCGAGTGTCTTGTTCTTTTGCAATTCTCAGCACTGCAACGTTTTCATCATTTGAGCAGAGAGTACTTTTACCAACCGGACCCGGATATGTACACTGAAGTCTTTTATTGGAGATCTTATCGTACTTTTTTCCATTTACAGCGTTTTCTCCCTGCTTTGCCAGATCATCAAATTTGTTCTTCAATGCAGATTTCAAATCTGTGCCGACAGATTTAATTTTAGCTGTCACTTTATTCGGTAAATTCTCATACAATTGTTTTATTTTTATAGCCCAATCATCAGAATTTTTTTTCAAGACGAGCTGCTTAAGTTTCTTACCGTGCTTTTTCATAGAATTAACACTTGTCTTCAGAGCAGATCTGACACTTTTTAAAGACACTTTAAGTTGATCTTTCATCCTGAAAAGTGTAGTTTTTATTTTCAACTGCAAAGACTTTTTCAATCCGTTCGTTGCTAAATTATGAAAACCCAATTTGATGCGTCCAATGGACTTTCTAATCAAAGCCTTCGACACCTGGAATACAGCCTTTATGCCCGCTTTTACACCAAGCCGTATTCCTGTTTTTATTCCATGTGCTAATGCAGCGGCTGTACCTCCACTCAGCAACGTTACGACATCCATTGCCAAGTCTACACTAAAGTTGTCTAGTGCTTCTTTCGTTACTTCTGGACAATTTTTGGCAGAATAAGCAACCGCTCTGAAAAGATTATAAACCCAACTTATGAAAGGGATGGCGCCTATAATCTCTGAGGCAGTCTCTTCGCCTCTATCATAGCATCTGGTGCAGCGCATCAATTTATCATCTTTGTAATACGCAGAGACCTTAAACCAAGTCCATTTCTGTGCGTTCGATTCTTGACGATCGGCAATTCCGACGTTTCCGCCAGAAGCTTCCAAGAACTTTGAACCATACAGCCAGTGCTTTATTTTTCCGTTATGCATCATCTCCCAATGCTGGCGTGGTTCATGTGAGTACGTTGGTTCCAGAGTGAGCGCTAAATTTGACGTCACTGACAAACTCTTACGCTCAGCAATGTTGATGAGATGATCGTTTCGGATAAGCCAGAGCATTCCTGGTTCAATTGTTTGCTTACTGTTTTCAGTATTTACTTCACCACGTTTTGTGGTCAGGAGAGCGCAGCTTTCATGTTCACTCCTGATAATATATTTCTCCATTTCGTTATTGGAAACACAATGGAGCCGACTCGGGTCTTCTAATCCATCTTTTAAACTGACAAATGTCCAACTTTGATATCTTTGCTGCCATCTGGAAAACACAGACATATACACACCTCCGTGTTCATGAGAAAATGTTATACCGTTGCTTGGACGAGTCTTCAGTTTGATACGTGAATTCTTAAAGGACCATCTATCTCGTAACTTTGGTGAAAGAACAACGGTGTCGTAGGAAACAGAAAGTGCATGTACTGTTTTCACGTTGACTATTTTGTCGTCATCCCAGTACCAAAGGTGATTAAGCAAATTATTGGAATTCAGAGGTCGCAAACGAACTTTCATATCACTACCTACGACCGTCAGCAATTCACATGGCTCCACAGATGATCGTATAAAGAAGGGGCACGCAATATCCACCACTGAGGCATGCTCTATATCTACGAATTCCCAGTGACTCGGCTGTGCATTGTTGCACATGGCAATTGTGACGGCATCTTGGCCAATATCGGTAATTGAAAGAAAACAAGATCTGTTGAGCATACTTCGAATGGAAAAAGAGCCGCGTGTTGTCATACTCCATCTTTGACGAAGAGAAAAAGCATATCTGTGCCACATAAGAACTTCAAATGAATTTTCAGTAAGCTTTTCTCCGATCATCAAAGCAAGTTCGCTGTCAGCGTTCACGATATGATTGTGTCGAATATACCAAAGCTGGGTATTCAGATTAGCGCTGTCCAAACGTTTGAAATCAGGTGATGCCCCTTTATCCCCTCCGGTCAGAAAAATGCATGGTCGTTCAGTATGTCTTATTAGGAAGTATTTTGACGGGCCATTTTGCTCGTTACATGATAGAAAATTAGAGACCTGTCGGTTTAGATCAACAAATCTCCAGCGCGAACTTTCAAAACTGCTATCTCTCCACGCCACCACAGTTCCGTCGTTGCTTGTGTCAAATCCAATCATCCGAGAATCTTGTTGTGCAAAAATCTGCTTATATGACTGTTGAGAGGACGTGATCAGGAAAGATTTTGATTTCTTACTAAGAATTCCAACATCGTTAGACAATGACACATAAAGACCGCTCTTCAAGTGAACCAAGTTCTGATCTGAACGGTAGAAAATTTGGGAATCAAAAAGTTCATCAACCATAGGACGTATTTTCAGAGTTCCCGTCACGCCATCTGTGGGGAACCCGGTCATGACCTCACAAGGTGACACCATGCTTTGTATTACATACATGCAAACGATATTTCCTATATCATTCAAACCGTCATTTATGTTGACGACTGACCATTGTCCGTTGTTCTTTTCTCGATTACAATTTAAATTTAAGACACCGTCCTCTTGTTTTGGACTTAGCTCACAGTCTATCGTTCCATTCACTGTAGGCCTATGTACTAATGCATGACCATTCATAACAACAGACTGCTCGCTGTTGTATTTCTGTGTTTCTGAAAGGATCACCTCTCTTGTTTGCGTATCTACCTGCACGGACAGCGCATACTCGACGTTGATCAAATGGCCGTAACGAAAAAACCAAAGTTGGCGACTTGCAATAGACTCCTGATATTCCAGAAAGATAATGCTTAAGCCATCGTCGGACGCAGTTAACACCTTACACGGTTCACTGGTGTGCTTAATAAACACGTAACTTGCAGTTGCATCTACGTAACACGATAAGGAAGTAGGATTCTCTAATGCCCATCTAGATTCTAAGATGTTCCATTTCTGCATTCTGCTCCTAGACGCCTTTTTGTCAAAAACTACTTGTATACCGCCCGCACGGCGGATAGATAAATATTTCTGACTTTCTCCAATAGGTATGATTGTGTTCCCTTGAACTGACCATTTGGTAGTTGGAGATCTGTCTTCTTTTGACCTCAGAATGACATTACGTTGATCATGAGTATCACGTGTTAACCAAAGGCCAGTATATAAGCTAACTATGCTATCCTTGTGCATCACCCACAACTGTCTGTGCAAACGTTTTTCTGAGACTGGTTTCATGCTGACCATTTGTGTCACCGAGTCAGCAGTAAGTACTTCGCACGGTTCATCCTGAGTCTGGATGAAATAGTAACACGAGACATTCTGCAGGTAAGCGCGATCTTCGTCAAATGGAATAACATTCCAGGATGCCTGTTCTGAAATATTTCTTGTAGACAAAAGGACATTTGATTTTGTATTTGAATAACCTGCGATTAAGTACAAGGTCTGATTTCCGATTTGTACGAAAATAGTTTGGTTCTTCATTACCCACTTTTCAGCTTGGAGACTTATGCTAGAACGGTCTGTGAAATTGTAAAGCAGGGTCTTGTATGCTATTTTGTAACCCGTACCGTAGTTAACAAGGCGACCGCTTTCTAAGTACCAAAGCTGCCCAGCCAAACGTTCTTCCTCGTAATTGCGGAAAGTTAACTCACGACGTACTATGTCATACTCTAGAAGTTTACAGGCGACGGCTCGGTTACGTAGAAAGAAGAGCGCAGTTGACTCCTTACATCTACGGACGTAGTCGCTAAATTTAAGTGTTGTAACATTCTCTGAATGTTCGCCAAATATTTCGCCCGTGTTGACGTTAACTACTTTATCTCGCTGATAGTGCCAAAGATTCTGAAAAATGTCTTCTTTTGATGCGACTCCTGAGGGCAATATATTGTCATCGTTCGCTCTCAAAACGTCTCCACACGGAGGCTGGGTCTGAGAAAGAAGGTAGAGGCAATGTATTCTTTCAGAAAAGTCGTCGTCGTTATAGAAGATAGTTCTCCACTTTGAATTAGGCTTTCGTTGACATGAAAGAGTGCTAGTACTTCCGTTCGTTGTCTGAAGAAAACACGGGTTATCTTCATTAAGTGTTTTGATGAGACCATCATGGAAATTAAATTGACATCGCCGACCACCTTTTTCTGTAGAAAAAGTGTCGTTATACTTTGCATTAAAAAGCATGCCATATTTGGAGTACCAGAGGCAAGAGAGTGGGTTTTCCGAGTTGAAGGACTTTTCTTCCGCGACCGTTACGATTCTGTGGAGAACCGTAGAGCATATTACGGGAACAGACACTGCTACACCAAAGACAAATGCGGCCACGAATAGAGTTTTAGCCAGAATCCCTTTGCCGTGCTGTTGAGCATAAAAAGCAGCCACCAACAAAGAACCCAATGCGACACCTGTTGCCGCTAGTATGCTACCGGAAGTAAGAAGAGTAATGTAAGGCCCATCATCAATTTTCGCAACGCATAAAACGCTGCAGGAGCTTTCAGAAGTCTTCAAAGCGAAGTAGTTTACATTCTTACAAGCGCGGATGGCCTGATTTACGCCAATCAATTTCCATGGGGCACTGGAATTAGTCATTGGTGCCGTTCCTATGGACTTATCTGGAAATGATTTGAGAGTGATGAACTTGCCCAGTGAAAGGGTGTGCAGCTTTTCATCTTCGTATGACCACTCCTTGTGCATTGAACCACTTACAAATGCTTTTTCACTTATGCCTACAAGATACATGTGAGATTTTGCATTTCTCAGATATCTACCTTCCCAATACCACAGCTGATCATGTCTGACAGGTTCCTTAAGTAGCCCCAACGTCACGCTTTCTTGATGTTGTTCGAGAACCGAACACGTTGCAGTGCTTCGAATGACAAACATACAAGCAACTCTTTCGAACTCATCCTTTGCTGTATCAAATAAAACAAAGTGCCAGGACTGTGACGAACGTTGACAGTTTTGCTGAGGTCGAACACCCATCCTTCCGGGCACGAGTTCAACGTAGCAACTTTCACGGCCATTTTGCTGTACCATAATCGACGTGTTGCGTTTTAGGAGCGTCTCTCCGCGTACAGTGGCAGACAGAAGATTTGTGTGTTGGTTTCCAAAATCGGCATACATACCATTGCCGACGTTTCGCAAAGAGTTGTTTTCCCAGCGCCATAGCTGGTTCAATAACATGGTTTCGCTGTACGTTTCCATGGAGATAACGTGATTCCCTCGCAGCTTTATTGCAGTAAACAATTTGCACGGGAATGCAGAATTCTTAATGAAGAAAGGCTTCTCCGTTTTTTCACCAAGCTCTAAGTCCCGTCTTCTCCGATGCTTCACTCGTATTTTTGCCGGTTGGTGTAACCTACCACTTAGTCGTTCTTGAATCAATGCAAAGGCGGTCAGTGAAGCGGCGTGGCCGTGATTTCCTTGTCTGTTAGAAAGCACGTTTTTCAGTGCATTTATGGTGGTTATCTCGTCTGATGTAGTACTTTTGAAAGTACCAACTTTAAAACCACCAACCTGGCCCTTCAACCTGTTCTTCTTTTGTGGCTTAAAAAGTGCTTCTTGACTTCGATATTGACCTATAACGTCATTCAGAATAAAATGTATTCCATGCGATCTTCTTCGAAATTGACTTATTCTGCCAAAAACTTGCGAAAGCAAACTGATGCTTTTGAAGTTTTCTACGATAACATCTTCGTTTTCAACGTTTATCTTTGCTTCAGAGGTCTCAACGTCATAAGATTTGTATTCCGACGAGACGTTACGACGGGTTTTTTCCGACTCGAATTGATTTAAGTCAGAAATGAATGAGATAGCATCTTCTTCATCAATAAGCTCAAGGACTTCTTGCAACCGCTCCGTCATGGCTTCATGACAGTTCATTGCAAACAAAGCTATTGACATAAACAATGTAAAGAACGGATAAAAAGCCACATGCTTCTTCCAAAAACGAAAGCTTTGGTTCAACTCGAATGAGTCACACGTCTTCGCTAACGGTGTCATGTTTCTAAAAATAGATCCGTTATTCTTTAGCACCGTTTGTCTGATTGACTCAACTACTTTGTCAATCATTTTGACAGTGACGTCTTGCCGTCGCTCGTTTCCTTCTATTTTTTTAGTGGTTCCTTTCGTCAAAGACATTGTCGGCTTCTGTTTATACTGGTACTGCTTGTTGATTGGTTGTCGGCGGGTCTTTTCACCCACATTCATCATTAAAGCAAATTCAAACTGCTGTAGAAGCAGCAAGGTTGACCACATAACAGCAAAACGTCTGATGATTATCGAATGCATGCTTCTATGATACCTGAAATAAACAAAACCATTCACAAGTGTTAATAACTAAACATAATTTTTGGCAAACCAGTAAGGCCTGATTGTTATTGCCCTTAAGTTGTATTTGCGTGCTCATCTGCAACTAAACGACAATATTATTTGAAGATCATCTACGCTATGCAAAGTGCAGTTGTATTCATTCAACTTGTAAATGTGAAAACAAAAAATTCTGCAACTAGATGACCTTTGCACTAATGACGTACCTTGGGGGCTTACTAGTCTGCATCATGCAGTGTTATTCCCCAACACCACGTCACAATACTTCCTGGGCACGGTTGCGTGATTTACGGCGAATCACTTAGACACCAAACTCGTTCTTAAACAGTACACACCATGGATTTTTGCACATTTTGAATTACCGGAGGCAACAGACTAAATGTATGACGTAAAATTTAGTTAAACCTATGTTTAGTTTGTGTAATTAGTTCGAAATTTTGATTTTTCTTTCAATTTTGCCAATTTTCACATTTCCCGCCATGCGACGTCATGGGTTGAACAAAAGAGATCAGTGACTAGCATTGAACAATGGCGGAGAGCAGTGAACTTGAAAGCGACGACGATTATGAGCAAGAATTGAATGAATACTATGAAGAAACGTACGGGAATGGTGGCCAGGATGAGGAAATGGGGTTGCACGAAAGCGAGAACAAGTTTGATGTGTGTCAGACTGCGTACTTTTCTACTTTGAGCCTTACGANACTGGATCCTCCCGCGAGAGAAGCGGCCTCGGGCTCGGCGAGTCAACCCAGTCATCCAACAGACGATCCTGAATTAAGAGCCGATGTTTCTGAATGATAAATATTGTCCTTTACTGAACCAGGCCTTCATCGTAACATCTCCTGTGACTGGAGTCGAAACACGAGTCCTCAAAGTGGGCAAAACACAGAGTGGCCCCGGACCGAATCGCTTGGTCCACGATGAGGTCCCACACTCTCGTTCGGCGCACGAAGCGATGCAACTTCTGCGCAACTTCGGTGTCCTTCGGAACACCGAGACGTTCTCTGCCTGGCTGCTGTTGCTGCAGCCTCCGGCAACACATCTTTTGATCCTTCTACGAACCTTCTCGAAGCTAAATGTACTTTGCTTTCACTTCACTCTATACACTTTGTCTCTGATCCGAACAGTATGGCGAACGACTTGGGTTCAACCCATGACGTTGTACATAATTATTATTTTTTTCTATTTTTGCGTGTTTCTTTATGAGCTGTGCACTAAAAGCACTGAAATCAAGTAAGATATAATAATAAAATTTATTTTGAGGTACTAGAGTCATGTTGAGTACACTTTAAAAACATTTGGCAATTTCTAACTTACTTCATATTCGCATTGTCGCTATATGCTGTTTTTTTAACTAATTTGACCAAGCAATCACAAAGATGACGGATTAGCGTGCGAGACCCCCACTTTAAAAAACAAAGTACTAGACTGTGTTTGACTCGCAGACGAGATTTATTTCTGACGCTGATGTGGAGAAAATTAGAATGCCTGCGGTATATAGACGCGACAGTTACAAAAATTGCACAACGAACCAAAAATGAAATTCCCTTTAAGTCCCTCTCGCAGGACAGCATGGATTTTTTGATGCCGAAAATTTGTTAGCTTTAAATTTCTGTTTAGGGTCATCTAAATAGATTGGGAAGAAATAACACACTGTAGAGTGGACAGGGCTTGACATCCAAAAGATATTTTTAGGTTGCCACTTTCCCAGTATTTTCTGTTTCATTTCGAGTGAAATTGCCGAGCCGGTCTTGGAATTGGGTACTTAGTCTAATCGTGTTCACAGTACGAAGTTGAGTAGTGGGAAGTGATCACTTATAGTTCATGATTTCCAAAACCAGTTTGATGCCTGATATTCAGAGGAGAAAACTGGTTCTCAAAATGCGTCGTTTCCTATCTGAGAGATAACACATTAGGTACAAGTACGTTTCGCCACACAAATATGATTAATTTTTTTCGTATACTGGCGGAGGAACTTGCGCTTTCTAAGCCCACCTGAAACTTTATCAGTTTCATTTTGGTCCCAGTCGTTCTTCAAGGACTTCAGAATACTTCAGAAACGAAACCATGGCCATTTAAATAAAACTTCTCTTCTACAGTTTCTTTTTCGAAGTAAACACAATTGCTCATTGTTTGTTAAGAATTTCTGGCATTACACCAAAATATTGCCACCAAAGTGAATCATGGCAAGGAAATTCACTTTCATGAAAAAACAATAGTCAAGACGGAAGTTGTGTGAAAAATATCGACGTTTAATGTAAGCGTTCGTTTAAAGACGCAATTCTCACTGTTAATATGAATATAGAAATGAGAATCGAAGTGGGCCTTTTACTCTCATAAAGCAGGTCTCACACTATTTTTTGCGGTTTCAGGATTTCATTCTCAGGAGGGGCATCAAACCCATCTCAAAGTTTATTAGGGTTGGCCGACCCTAAATTACAGATTCGAAAAGCGCGCATAAGAATCGTCTGTGAATTGAGTTACCGATCATTCGGCAATAGTTTAATATTTGGTGAGCGTGGTAAAGTTTTAAACACCAATACACTTCAGTTAAGAATTCAACATGCACAACTTAACGCTAGGGTGAAATGCTGCTTTAAAAGTCACGTATGATCTTAAAATGTCCAAATTTGGCTAAATCTGGAACATCACATCTAAGAAAGAGCTGATCAGAAACTTTCTGATATCATGCCTTATACAATGTTATCCAAAAAGCTGTTAGGTATTGTTTTTTCAAAATATTCCACTTTTCATGAGGGACTGTCAAAAACATAACTCTTATAATTCACATGAAATAACTTCCATCATTAAAACCAACGACACGTAATGATTTTAAACATGCAACAGCGTTTTAGACCTCATATTTAAAAGCATTAATACCAAATGTAATTTAAAATGAACGTAAATTAAGTGGATCAATGAATGAAAAAATAAAATCTGTGGGAATCTGAAATCTATAGTTGTTTTGTGGCAGTCAGCAGTTGCCCTGATTTTAATCGTTTGATAAATTTTTAATTTCATACTGCAGATGAAAAAAATTTGAACCTTTTTGTAAAGAAAAAGAATAAATTTTTCCAACCGTCGAATTAGGCCAAGTTGTTTACTCACCACTTATCCCATGTATGGTCCTAGAGGCAGCTCTGTAGGTGAGTGTATTGTTGGATATTTATGATGTCCTTATATTATATACCGAAAACTGCTTTCACGCAATGTGTTTGGCTAACGTTTCTCGCGTTTTTAAACTATTGTCACTTTCGGTTAAAACTTCCTAAAACCGAAAGTGACTATCGGTTGGTCTATTCAAACTAACTTTTAACCTATATACATGTGTAGGGTCTGCTACAGGTTGGTGTAAATGATTTTTGAGAATCAATTGGAAAATTGAAGTCAGTTACCGGGTACTAAGAATTGTATTATATTTTCACCAGTTTCATTTTCAATATGATCACCATTGTTATACTTGTTATGGTTTGCAGCAATGCAGTCAAACGTTTCTAATTTTCCAATGAGGGTAGTTCAGCGGCATTCACTAGCACTTTGGGGTCTCGATCAATATACCTGCCATTTTATTTCACAGTATGTACTAAAATGCGTGCTTTCTTTGAATGGAAAATGAAAGGTTGAGTGTCACTGACTATAGATTCATAACACATGTACGATCGCTAACTACCTACTATAGAGTGTAAAAGGACGACGTACTCAGTATCCAAAACAGTCCGGATCGTCGTGTTCCCGTGCAAGACACTCGCGAGTAAAGATAATGTAATCACGTGCTCAACTAATGCGTTGCAATCATAGACATCACATATCTCACAAACACATGTGATCTTGCTTCTCTCGCAAGAATATTGTTCTACGGAACAGAGCCTTGATTATCGGAACTGATTCAATACCTTTCGTGCAGATTACATTCAGATTCAACCATCCATTTGTAATTGCCTATAATTTGGATTCCTAAGTCGGGTTGGATAAAAAAGTCCCAAATAGGGACACGGATGAGTTCCTTCAATCTACTGCGTTTCTGTGGGCTTGTAAAAACAATGACTGTCCTTTCATATGCTGTTTGAGTCTCATCACTAAGTCAATTTTAGCTTTGATACAAATGGAGAGTGAAGTCTACTGTGAATTCTCAATATTATTGAAAACAGGTTGGCTTCTTTTCATGCAACGCCCCTAATTTAGATATTAAGTCCCTCATTATTTTGACTGAATTTAGGGCTCAGTTTTTAGTTATATTGTTAGGAAATGTCATTAGTGAAAGAGGAAATCACGATAAAGATAAAATTAGTTACATCTCTAAAGAAAGATACGCACAAGATTTAGGGAACTTAGTCGACTCCTTATTTGGGACCGTTTCATGCAACCGGGCGCTGTACGCCAACTACAGAATATTTTCTTCCCTGTGCCTGCTGTCATATACATTTTCATTATGTTTCTAATGCAATTGGTGATGTTTCAACATTTACCAGACACCCTATGGTCTCTGGTGAATATATCACACCAAAACAAGAACAAGATATACAGAAAGTGTTATAATCCTCGACATGCGCGCACCCAGCCTTCAATATGGTGGGCTCGAATTTCTGACGATGTGGACCTTTTGGCAACAAAAAAAGCGAGCGGACTAAAAAAAAGAAAAAAGAAACGGGGGCATCACCGTGCGTGTTTATGCTTGTTCAGTGGACTTGTTTCTCATTTTCTCGGACTTTTTGTTTCTCAGAGGCGAACCTTTTTGCCCACTTCGCCAAAAGGGGGGGNCCCCCCACGGGTGCGCCCATGTTTGACTCAGACTTTCGGTGAACAAGCGAACCAAAGATGCGCTGGTTAGTGTTACTACGTGCTACGATCGCTGGGAATTATTGCTTTTTCACGAATGTGCAGAATAATTACGTCTAAGGAACGCAAGCCTGTTCTATTGATACAGATGTGGAAAAATCCACTGGCCTCTTGAAGTCGCTATCTGCCTGCGTTTATTTGCAGCATACGGGGATTCACTAAATAACAGGCACGCAGGTTGACAACATTGTGACTTTAAACGGCAAGAATGCATTAATGCGACAATAAACATCAACGGTGATGATAATATAAAGCTTGTAAACATACTTTTCGAGATGTCCGTAAATTTACGAGTTTACCTTTCTAGTGAGGAAAGTCGTTACTAACATTAATTCATTTTCACATAGGATATTACAAATAAACTCATCTTACTAGTAATACTTTTCTTTGGCTATGATGTTGTACACGGTAAAAACAGAGCATAAACTGACTCGAAAATACAATCGTTGACCAAAAGACTTTTTAAAAAGTTGGCGAGCTATTTTAGAAGTGGTGAAGAGCCCAGATGTGACTGTAGCAATACATTTGTGTCTTTTGAGCGCTAAAATAAAAAAGAACAGCACCCGTGAGCATTTTCTTCACGCCCGAGAACCACCTTTTCCATAAAATTGTGTTCTTTTTAAATATAACGAACTACACCCAAAAGATTAAAACGAAATTAATTTTTAGAGGATATGATGTAAAGTGTTGTGTTGCTACTGGTTACCAAAGCTCCAGAAGTCTGCCAATATTTTGACCTCATGGTTACACGTGTACATCTTGGACTATATGTTGTTATTTATATTCGAAATGTTTATCTAGACATCACACACCAGTCGTGTCAAAGTTATACAATTTTCTTTTCTTTTGTTTACTTTCTAAATAAACGTTCATGTACTGTACACATATTAGAAGAAATACTTGCGTGATATCTAATTACAAAATGACAAACATTATCCAGGAAAATAACCATAAATGTGTACTATACCACTTTTTACGATCCCGATTTGTTACTACGCATAAAATGTAGCCAGGTACCTGCAAAAAATCCGAGGCACCTGTTTGGCTGGAAACGTTAAACGCTGATTGCTACGTGTATGCGTCCCAAGGCGGGTAAACAAATGGAACAACTAAATATTGACATAACCACGTCGGCTCTGATAATGGAAGTTATTTCCGGACAACTGGTCGCCGGTAAAAACGGCATTGTTGCATTTAAGTTGTGCATTGTATTCAAGTAAGTGTCATTGTCTGATCCCCTTCTTGTTAAGTTCCTAGGTACTGCCGAAAACAAGTTCTCATTTGTTCGCTCCAATTCAGTAAACCTTCAACAATTGGCCGAATAAACTATGGATTTCCTGCAAAGTTTTGTCAATTAAAAATGCACTTTCTTTCGTCGAAAAATCCTTCCACAAAATTAACTCAAAAGAAAGTGAGCTATACTTCAATAGTCGTGGAAACGACAAATGATCAGTTTCATAAATCACTTTCATAGATTGTTAGTGGTAATTTTTTGACTTGGACTTTCATAGCTGCAATTATGAGTAATATTTCTTTGTGTTTATCTGCCACGGCATGAAAGTTTTCAACACAAGTGAAAGAAAAACCGATTCGGCAACTTGGCAGAGTGTCAAAACAGTTGTATGAAGACCAATTATGGGCGAGCCAATGGGTGGCCCGTTAGTGAGAGCTTGTCAACAGCGGTAAAATACACGTATGCAACAGGTACACGCTTAACGTTAAAATGGGAAGAAAAAAATTACGGTCTTGAAACAAAACATGTTTTGCGAATTGGCAACTTATTGGCAGACTTAACATGTCAAGATTTGGTCATTTTTGCATCCCCCTGTCCATACACATAGCGGTCACGCAGGAGCACGTACTTTCATAAGTTGAACATTGTACCACATGTGCAAGACTTCAGTGGGTGAATATGAAGAAATCCATGACAGCTATCACATAGGGAGAAAAAGACCCTCGTATTATGAAAACTTGTGGCAAAATATGCATTGAATGGGCTACATGTAAATAAATGACCGAGAACATTCGCGAAATGGAGCGGGAAACAGAATGACAATAGTTTCATCAAAATAACCGCCCCCAAATTTCAATCTGCAGTTACTGACTAGACGGAGTCGGAATAACATTTCCAAGAGCGAGTGATCTCGCTCATCAATTATCGAATTGAGATGGCGCCCGCCTCACAACGATGCTTAGACCTAAGTTACAAAAATTCCAGTGAAACTGCGAACTAACGAACTTTTGCAGTGGTCCGAGGTGAAATGAATACCCACTTTACCGCTGACAAAAGTTTAGGAAAATTCCCAAAACCAGACTTATCCATTATAATGAGCGTTCATCTAACAGCTGTGCGGATTTTTTGTCAATAACCCCACAGTCTGTCTTCTATTTTGCAGCTCCCTTCCAAAAAACCTTTCAAGTAATCAAATAGTCAATACATTCTGAAAAATGGACTGGCGGAAATCTGAATGGGGGCGAGTTTTGCAATGCCATTCGTATATTCATGTACGTGTACGATTTGGCTTCTACACATCAAACTTTGTATGGAATTCCGCTGTATATACAATCCGGAATTCGGTACAAGTATACCAAAGGCTTTTAGCTAACAGCTACAAACGGAACGCCCGGCACTTATTTACACATACATAAGTTTTACGTGTTTATTTTATCAAAACAACGCGACTCGGCAGGGAATATTTTGATCAATCAAAATTACTTTCGAAACCGATTTCGAAGTTTCACATTGGCTTTCTTCGAAATTTACCACACAATAGATATTCATTAGTTATTGTTTGTGTGTATTCAAACTCCACACTATACAAACACTTTTAATTACGCACTAGGTAAATACATTAACAACTGCCTGCATGGTTTCATTCAAACGTGGAATTCAGTGTATGATTCGAAGAATTTGTTTTTCACTGAGTTTTACGATTGCCCATCATTCTTAGTGCATAATGCAATTCCAAACAAAAAACTAGTCACTGACGAAGCAAACCCCAATGCTGGTACGTGTATTACACAAGCACGCACGCACGCACACATGCACGCACGCACACACGCACGCACGCACACGTTGTTTTTGTCACAGCAGGCCAGTCTGTTGCGCATCACTTTCGCTTGCGTTTTACATTACATTGTTTTATTCCACTGTCCACTCACTAATTAGTGTTAATTACTAATTCAATCAATGCCAAATCTCGCTCTACAATCAGCAATCTGAACAAGAAGTCATTGTCTCCCTCAGCTCTGAACTCACAGAAGGTCTAATCATCCAAACTATTTCATCGTTTCTTTTTTCCACAAGGCATACAATACAAAAAATGATCACACAAAATACCGCTTTCCGTTAAACCGCAGAGACGCCCTGGTAATAACCGTTAGGACGTCACAATTATAATTACAAAATGGCTAAGACACCATTCTATTTTTCCTGATAGTTTCTCTTCATTCTGTCATGAGGCAAGAGTATTTCGGCGATGAACATGACTTCCCGCCCAGCCGTTATGAGAATTCCGGCTCATGCTTTTGGCTTGTAGTGTACAGTGCATTTTAAATTGTAAAATATTGTGCTACGCTATTTTGAAACCTTTGGGTACTTTTAAATTTACAATTTAGTTTGGAATAAAATTTTTAATGCCAAAAGTACTTGATTTCGGACTGATAAAAACCAGCAAACATGTGAGGTACTCCATGACAGATGAATGAAACAAACGACAGAACAGAACGGGGATTCCCAACAGTAACAAACCACAGAATATATAATTGTGTTGTTATAAAAAACACTAATAATTCTTACTTATAAGTCACAGAATAGTTTGAAGATAGTTGTCAATAAGTTTATTACCTTTTTCACAAAAATGCACAAAATATTATTTACAAAATATGGAAAATAATCAAAAACACCAGTACAAAAATAGAAAAAGAAAACAACAAATAGCAGAACATCAGGGCAAAAAGTAATAAAACCAAAGCCCCTAATGTAATCTCTGTATTAGAAACTTGACTAAAATTTTACCAATGATATGTTCCCATAAGCTACAAATTTGCACTGGAATTGATAGCCTTTGGCTAAGTTTAATCTGGTCTGGAAGATAAATCCTGATTTCCGAGATTAAACCAGGGGGTCTTGGGAAACAACCTCCCCTGGAAACCTTGACCTATATGTTTCTCATGCAAAAACAAAAAGTCATTAGCGACAACAACAAACCTCTCAAATTAACCAAACTTCAGCAAATTTAACCAGGTGACTTACAGTAGAGTTTAACAGGAAGAATATCTTCTAATTAATCTTAATATCAAAAACTTTTTCAGTATTTGATAGAGGCTAATTTCCGTTTGAACTCTTTTGCTATAACACCAACAAAGAAGGTTAAATTTTCTAAATGTACTGTGGATAAAGTTGATGAATACAAAACAATGGATGTCTTTGACTTCCGGTGATGTCGTATATTTTCAAAAGCAGAAATTTCCATCAGTATTAAAACACAGGAGTCCTACGGAATTTTTAGTCGGTTTATGATTGCGACCTTTCCCATGACATAGACTATCGATATAGTTTACAAAACACCAAACAACACAAAAGAATTGGCCGACACCTACACCCAAATGTCCAAATCTGGATCATCGCACCAATAACACTATGTTAGTTCATCAACTGACTCCAAACCACTTTTTATGACACTTGAACTGATTTTTCATAAATGCCAGTTGAAACCTACAGGTGTTGATCTACAAAAAGAGCAGAGATCGACCCAACCCTAGCTTAGCCCCCGAACCCTAGAGCGTCCCATACACAGCCAATTTTGTTTGACCATGATAAATTTTTTGTAGGACTTTACACGAAGCTGGTTTATCATCAATCATCATATTCTCATCACTGAGCAATGATGAATGATCAAAAGAAGTTTTCCACGAATCATACTTTGAATGATGATCATTCATCTTCAGCCTGATATAAATTCATATCAACCAAAATGGAGGTGTAACATGAGGCCCTACTGTCACAGTCCCTGCCCAGCTCTGCAACTAAATAGCCAAGAGGTAAGTACCTATCACTGCTTGCGCTCTTTGGGGATCAGCACCTGTTGGTCTCAACTCACGTTTATGAAAAATCAGTGTCATGCTTTCTTATGACTAACCCAACAGAGTGTCACGACAACCAACTGACTCCATAATGTCAACAGTATACTGACGACAACCAACTGACTCCATAATGTCAACATTATACTGTTTCCAGGACAAGATTAATAAACATTTCTGACTGGAATATGCAAAACAGCCTTACGTCCACCTTCCGTCACAAAAATGGTTACTGTTACAATATTGGTCTGATATTGCTGTAAGTCAAATTCAAGGTGATTTCAGCAGGGGTTCATCACAATTTGCTATAGACCACGTAAATACGCTGAGAACGACATGAACTTGAAGGAACAATGGTTAGTTACCTACAAACCCATAAGTCACACCTCATGACACGTGACTTAAGATCGAACGTTGGTCCCACTTCCTAATTACGAAAAATGTTTTGGTTAAGTCATCATGAGTGGCGTCACTGTCTAGAAATAATTCATAGAAATCATATTGGTAAGTAGCAGCTATATGTGTACAATATCACGTCTGCATTTTTGCTCAGGTCAGATTTAGTTATTTTCCAGAAATAGAAGTGTGGAGTATAAGATCATATTTCTGGCTTAAGTCTCAAAACATGTTTCCTGAAATAGATGTGATAGCAAGGAACAAGTTGAGATCAATTTTAAAGAGATAAGTGGTCCAAAACCATAAGTTTGCTTCTCGGACAGAACATGTGTTTATAGCCTGTTTATTTATATTATATTTGATTGCATCATAACCACCCAAGTATAATTTGCAGCTAATGAGAATTCAGTGCTGCAGCAATCTGGGAATCTCCACACTGGCAAGCGTTATGCTTTGAATTTAAAATTTCAAACTTCTATGTCTCAAATAGTTTTAACCTTCCTAATAACTTGGAATTGCTATTTTGAACCGTTAGTGCGTCAGTCAACTCCATATTTATAAAAAAATGTATTTCATTTGACTTAAATTATGTCTTTGTGCTGTTCCTGCAGTGGCGGATCTAGGATATCGCAAGGGGGGCCCCAACATTTTGTCTGTAAACATTTGCGCAAAGCATGATCGTAGATGTGCATAGCACCGAATGGGGGGAGGTCGGGAGGGGGGTTTGCCCAGGCCCCCTGCCCCCCCCCTAAATCCGCCTATGTACTGCAAAGTAACAAAATGTAAATTCACACACAACAAGTCCCATTAACAATTTCATTTTGTCATCTGAGTTATGACGTAGGAGCATGCAGTTATTAAAGTTCTTGGGAAAGTCTGCATCACAATCTCAGAAAAAATATAATCCTGAGAATTATGTGATAGAAGTCAGTAAAATATCAGATACCAACTATAGCTTGCAGCTTGAGTTTTATACTGAGAAACTTGTAGAAAGCTTGCCAGTTTCTGACAGTGAAATCCAACATAACCGATGATATGTACAAAATAACGCATTTTGTTGCGCAGATAGCTTGTACCCTGAAGTTTTTATTGAAAGAGAAACTAGCACCAATTTCAGACGATCAGTGAAATCCTCTCAGAATTCCATGATCTCTATAAATTTGCATACTTTGTTGCAAGCATCTCTAACACAAAGTATTACCACATGTTGCTTACAACTGTTTCATCCACAGGCTACCTTAGCTCTACTTCTGTAGTGAAGAATGTCTTTGACCCAGAACCAACTTTGTACAATCTCCTAAAATTGACAAACAAGGTACAATTTTTAAAAACACAAAAACCTTGTTGCAAATCATTACAGTCATCAAGCTGCCAAATGCAGATCCACTATGATCAAGTAGTGACACTTGTTAAAAACACGGAGAAAAGAATTTTTACCTCTCATATCAGTGCTTTTCTGAGTTACATTATGTGTCATTTGATGGAACCAAGCCAAATAAGACTTATACTGAGACTGTGGGTGCGTCACCTTGGACACAATCTGAATAACGAAACTAAAAAAATAACTAAAAATACCCCCCGTTTCATTTCTTGATTATTTTCTCGTATCTTACAGATAAAAATACCATGATAAGATTTGTTCAGTTTCTAAATATACATTGTCTTTTTACTAATGCAAAGATTTTTAGGCACAACCTAATGTGAAATGGACTAAATAAGTGTGGAGGGTGGGTTTACTTGACCACAGTGTTAAGTAGAGAAGAGCGAACACTGCAAATGATGTTGAAGTGAGCGAAGACTACTCATGATGTTGATTGAGGAGATGGCATGGTCTACTCTGACTAACAGTTTCAGCACTGTTGCAAAAATTATGACAGCAAACATTTCGTTCATCTCAAGGTGAAAAGTTAGGTAACAGGCCCACTTCCGATTTTTAAATCTTAAAAGTCTTGACTAGGTAGAAATACGCAGCACATGACCACCCTTGTTTTCAAAACAGCAATAACTCCTGTGTTGAATGACATGGGAAAAACAACCAGCACTGTCTAATATTCGCCCTTCTGCCAATTTATTGGTGTCACCATCGCAGTTGAAAATGAAACAATTCTAAAAGAATACAAGTTTGTCTGCATTACAATGACGTCTTACATGATTTTTAAGATATGATAGTACAATGATGGATTACATGTTATTAAGATATGATAAAGTGACCAGACGGATTACATGATTATTAAGATATGATAAAGTGACCAAACGGCCAGATATGATATCGTACAATGACGGATGACATGATTACTAAGATATGATATAGTGCAATGACGGATTACATGATTATTAAGAATTGATATAGTGCATGATGGATTACATGATTATTAAGAATTGATATAGTGCATGATGGATTACATTATTATTAAGATATGATATAGTGCAATGACGGATTACATGATTATTAAGAATTGATATAGTGCATGATGGATTACATGATTATTAAGATATGATATAGTGCATGATGGATTACATTATTATTAAGATATGATATAGTGCATGATGGATTACATGATTATTAAGATATGATATAGTGCATGATGGATTACATGATTATTAAGACATGATATAGTGACTACACGGATTACATGGTTATTAAGATATAATAGTACAATGACGAATTGCACGATTATTAAGATATGATATAGTGCAGTTATGGACTGCATGATTATTAAGATATGATATCGTGACTAGAAGGGGTGCATTCCTTGTAAAGAAGCAAGACAAATTCTTGATACTTGTGTTGCATTGTGAGTAAATACCTTAGAATGGGAGTGGTGCAGCACTATTTTAGAACAGGCCTATTGCTAGATTTTCATGAGAAATTTGCATTGTACACTACATCAGATGCAGTAATTAAAGGAGAATTTTGTCTAAGCATACAAGGGACTTGGTGTAGCACAAAGATGTCTTATGATTATCATTCGTCAGCACATGTTACACAAGACTGAAAGGTGATCAGTACAGGTCAAATACAAACTTTAATTTGTCACTGATTTTGCACAAGTTAGTTGCCAAAATTGTGAGGTTGATCAAATTGCTGCAAATGATAGAAATTCAATCAAATGCTGCGTCCTAAGCCACCTACACAGAAATTATTGTTTGCTAATTGAGTAAAATAACTACCATAAGCAATAAATTCAACAAAACTTAACAAATCCTAGTATGAATAAACAGTTATTAAAAATGTATAATGTTACAATCAACAAGAGCAACGCAGAGCGTTGAAATGCGCCCACAATTGCACCGTATACGGTATCCTTCAAGGGTTGTTTATTGGTACCATAAAGTGGCCAGTAGAGGGCATATATGTAGTATGTTGTACTTTGCAAAATGGAAAGGCATGGTCACTGTCTCCTCAATAGGCTAAGGGGCAAAATGTGAGTGATCTTCATAATACAAGCACATCCTGTACATCAGTTGCTTAAAGCACCACAGAAACATAGAATTAAAAACAAATTTACCAACATACGAGATTATTAGCACAGCATTAGAATGCCAGAAACAAATTTCTACTTGGAACTTTTCCTTCATAGTCACGAAGTAACACAAAGTATACACCTGAAGACCTATGAAAATACAGAGGTCAATGTAAAATACTTAAATTGCCACTAGAGGCATACCGGTAGTCAGAATCATCCTAAAGTCGTCATCGTCCGTTGTCAACATCACATAAATACACTTGCTAAATTTAGTAAAGATCCT